>CM038706.1:47603814-47683814 GCA_021613375.1 Megaleporinus macrocephalus
TAAATAAATTAAATAAAAAGACAAGCATTAACAAGAATAGGCTATAGAAACCTATAGAGCTGTTCTTGTAAAAGCAAATATGTTTAGTACATCAGTGCATTCGGATCACCATTACGATCACCGTGGTAACAGTGCTGAGAGAGTGGTCACAATGATCGTCTCTCTATCATTTAACTTTGACAGTTGTTTTAACCATGCGCTCAGGATTTGAACATATAGTTAAGGTATATATATATATATATATATATATATATATATATATATATATATATATATATATATATATATATATACACCAACCAGCCATAACATTAAAACATCCTTGTATCTACACTCACTGTCCACTGTATCAGCTCCACTGATCATACAGGAGCTCCACTTACAGACTGTAGTTCATCTGATTCTCTGTATACTTTATTACTCTGTTCTTTAATGATCAGGACACTGCAGTGACACTGGTGTGGTGGTGGTGTGTTAGTGTGTGTTGTGCTGGTACGAGTGGATCAGATGCAGCAGTGCTGTTTAAATGAGTAGTTTTTAATGAGGGAAAAGCTGTTGAGTCTTAAAAGAACCTTCTGGACAAATTGGCTCTACACCAAAAACAGAAACACAAACAGAAACACAACAGCTTTTGGTTCTCTATCAGTGAGATGTGTAGGTGTGAACAATCTTCACAACATCTAAAGATCCTCCACTTAATAACAGCTCTCATTTGACGAGAAGGTTGTTGTAAAGGATGAACTCCAGTGAACTCCTTTTTCAGGGCATGGAAGCTTTTTACTATGAGTAGGTGTTTCGTGAGGCCTATTGTTCTTATAGTATAAATTTTGAATGACGCTGAACTTGTTCTCTGTACTACATGGTCTGCTCCAATCAGTATCTGCTGTTTGCTCTGGGAGATGTTTGCCTGGCTTAAGTGGGTTTTCAAGAATCCCTCAAAGAAAGCTTTTAAAATTCCAAGTAAGTACAGACAAGAGGACAATAGCTTTGGGAGGAAACCCACAGAATCCCCAATTAGCCCTCCACTGGGCTTAAGAACACGCCGAATGAAGTGTCCAACAAATACCGAATATCAGATCTGAGATATTGATTCTGGGAGAGCAGGAGCCAGTCAGTGCATGCTAAGCAGCTCAATCAGCCCGGCTTCAAACAGAGGGTCTCTCTCCAAATGAACCCACATAGTTTTACAGCATGTCTACAAGTTGTGCACTGTTTCTCAGATCTGGAAACAAATACAGTATCAAACATCCTGTAATGTTATATCATCACTGGCTTAGATTTAAACTTATGATACAGTATGAGCATAAAATACCGCACAGATTTTTCTATTGAGGTCAGGTACTGATGGAACATTGCTGTGAGGATTTGATTGAGTATTAGTAAGGTCAGGTACTGATGGAACATTGCTGTGAGGATTTGATTGAGTATTAGTAAGGTCAGGTACTGATGGAACATTGCTGTGAGGATTTGATTGAGTATTAGTGAGGTCAGGTACTGGTGTTGAAAATTGCTGTGAGGATTTGATTGAATATTAGTGAGGTCAGGTACTAATACTGGAACATTGCTGTGAGGATTTGATTAAGCATTAGTGAGGTCAGGTACTGATGTTGAACATTGCTGTGAGGATTTGATTGAGTATTAGTGAGGTCAGGTACTTATTTTGGAACATTGCTGTGAGTATTTGTTTGAGTATTAGTGAGGTCAGGTACTTATTTTGGAACACTGCTGTGAGTATTTGATTGAGTATTAGTGAGGCCAGGTACTGGTGTTGAAAATTGCTGTGAGGATTTGATTGAATATTAGTGAGGTCAGGTACTAATACTGGAACATTGCTGTGAGGATTTGATTAAGCATTAGTGAGGTCAGGTACTAATACTGGAACATTGCTGTGAGGATTTGATTGAGTTTGAGTGAGGACAGGTACTGATGTTGAAACATTGCTGTGAGGTTTTGATTGAGTATTAGTGAGGTCTGGTACTAATACTGGAACATTGCTGTGAGGATTTGATTGAGTATTAGTGAGGTCAGGTACTAATACTGGAACATTGCTGTAAGGATTTAATTGAGTATGAGTGAGGTCAGGTACTAATACTGGATCATTGCTGTGAGGATTTGATTGAGTATTACTGAGGTCAGGTACTAATACTGGAACATTGCTGTAAGGATTTAATTGAGTATGACTGAGGTCAGGATCTAATACTGGAACATTGCTGTGAGGATTTGATTGAGTATTAGTGAGGTCAGGTACTGGTGTTAAACATTGCTGTGAGGATTTAATTGAGTATTAGTGAGGTCATGTACATAGAAAGATTTGATTGATTACTAGTGAGGTCAGGTAGTGATTTTGAACATTGCTGTGAGGATTTGATTGAGTATTAGTGAGGTCATGCACTGATGTTGTATGACTTGTTATCCAGCTTAACCCAGGAGTACTAGATGAAGCTCCATCACTCCAATAAATGCAATTACACTGCTCCACCGCACAGTGGAGGGTAGGGGGCGAAGTGGGATGGTCTAGGGGCATTTATACCCCGCTAGCTGACACTTGGTATTGGGCATGGTTACCATAGGCTCGTCCAGAGCATCCTGTCCTATAGGCAATGCTTTACTATTAGCTGTCAGCTAGAGCATAACTGTACTGTTGATACTGACGAGCATGTAAATCACAGTAATTCATCTTCAGGTTTCTTCTAGGTTGTTTGATTCTCACTGAGAACTGTGGGTAATTTATAGCATGTGCACCTTTGCTCTTAGAGGCCTGTCTCTCGGCTTCTTTTGGCGTTCTGAAGAGCAGCGCCTCGCTGGGCGGACTGGTCCCACGCACACTGATAGACTGCACATGCACAATGTAGTCCGTGTCTGCCTCCAAATCCCATAATGCACAGCTCCGAGTGGTCGTGTTCACCTCCTGTATGAAGCGTAGCATGCGCACGTCCTTCTTCTGTTTGAAGGAGAGGGAACATGAGTTAGCGCATGTTTTATACATGGTAATGCTGCTCAAGGTGCTGCAGAGATATGTCCTATATATATATATATATATATATATATATATATATATATATATATATATATATATATATATATATACTACTGCATTTTCTGTATTCTGTAAATAAGAAACAACTTCAATGAAGTTAACTTTTAACAATTATTAGGACATAAACATCATACTTTATATAAGTCCTCACTTAAATATGTACTTCTGAATAATACACTATAAACAGTCTTTAAATCAAAGTAAATTAAAGTTTTTGAATAAACTAATTCAGATACAACATCAAGTATTTTTTAGGTTTTACTAACAATGCACTTTATACAGTGTACAATTAATTTTATAAATAAACATGCTTTTGTCTTAAATATATTTCAGTATGTTTCAGTATATTAGAAAATGCACTAATTCAAGGTGTTTTTCTTTAAAAGACACAAATGTGTATATATATATATATATATATATATATATATATATATATATATATATATATATATATATATATATATATATGTATATATATATATATATATATATATATATATATATATATATATATATATATATATATATATGTATATATACTAGATGTACTACAGGTCAGTGAGTTACACTGCATCTAAATCACATTTAAATTGGATAAAAACAACTAAGAATATACTAAACACAGCTTGTACATACTCAAATTATATCAAGTAATGTTTAAATTTACATGTAAGTACTTAAATATGGTTGTTTTTTTGTATTTTAATTTGAAAGCATATTTTTAAAGTAATTTTAATTCATACTTTAGTATCCTTACAACTATACTTCAGTATCCAGTATCCTATACTTGAATTACTGCATTTTTTAATATACTTTAAATATATGTTAAATTAATTAAACAGTTTTCTGTAAATAAGAAACAACTTCAATTAAGTTAACTTTTAACAATTATTAGGACATAAACATCATACTTTATATAAGTCCTCACTTTAATATGTACTTCTGAATAATACACTATAAACAGTCTTTAAATCAAAGTAAATTAAAGTTAAGTTTTTAAATAAACTAGTTCAGATACAACATCAAGTATTTTTAGGTTTTACTAACAACGCACTTTATACAATGTACAATTAATTTTATAAATAAACATGCTTTTGTCTTAAGTATATTTCAGTATGTTTCAGTATATTAGAAAATGCACTAATTCAAGGTGTTTTTCTTTAAAAGACACAAAAGTATGATTATAATTAAAGTATGAAATAAAACAACTTTTAAAAATATGCATTCCAAAAATAGAAAAACACATATATTGCTATAAAATATACTTCTTATATTCTTAATTAGAGTTTTTCACATGTGCAAAACAGTTAATAAGATAAAACAATGTTGTTTACCACATGATCAATACCTGTAAATACAGACTTCTGTTGGACTGCATTTCCCAAAAGCATCATTGAGCGATCACCGTGGTAACAGTGGTGAGAGAGTGGTCAAAATAATCGTCTCTCTATCTTTTAACTTTGACAGTTGTTTTAACCATGCTCTCAGGATTTGAACATTAGACACTCCTACTACTTGCTGGTCCACCTTGTAGATGTAGAGTCAGAGACAGTAGCTCATCTGCTGCTGCACAGTTTGTGTTCCTCTAGTTCTTCATCAGTGGACACAGGACACTGCTGTCTGGATAGTTTTGGTTGGTGGACGATTCTCAGTCCAGCAGTGACACTGAGGTGTTTAAACACTCCAGTAGCAGCACTGCTGTGTCTGATCCACTCACACCAGAACAACACACACTAACACACACAACTGGACTACAGCAAGTGTAGCTCCTATATGGTCAGTGGAGCTGTATAGACAGATATTGTAGAAACAAGTAGGTTGTTTATATGTTATGGCTGATTTTGATATATATACACACACATTATATTTATTTGAATTTATCTGATTGGTTTGTGCAAAATCGCTTTTACTTAAAACAAACTAACTAAAACGTATCTAAGATTCAGGATGAGGAGGAGCTCAATGTCAGGCTGAGCTGAGATGCTTTAGCTCCCACAGCTGCTCTCAAACTTTGCCTCCGAGCGTAAAAGAAAGTTTTTCAGAGTCAGAGAGAAAAGAGAATGAATTATTAATGTTTGCACATTTTTCAAAGCGTGTCTCCCTCTGATCTGAATTCGGGCAAAACAGAAAGAAAAGTGAGTCATTTTATATTTCTGTTAAACTCAACTGTCTGCACAGCGGCTCCTCTCCTGACTAACATCTCTCTGCATTTCTTATCTTCATTAGTTTTTATAATGAGTGTTCTTCGAAAAACAAAGCTCCCTGATTGGTTCTAGGCTGAGATGAAGTGCTCTAGAAAAAGTATGCAGAGATAATGATTTACAGCTCAGATCATAGAAAGAAAAAGACAAGAGGAATTTTTAATTATATAAAAATACATTATGCACGATAGATAGATAGATAGATAGATAGATAGATAGATAGATAGATAGATAGATAGATAGATAGATAGATAGATAGATTATGATGAACACTTCTGTTTTTGAAACTGCTTAGAAAATAAAATAACATCTGGATAAATGTTTTATTTTTATTCTATGCAGGTCCACCGAGTGACTGGCTGAAACCCAGTGTGGAGTTTAAAGCATAGGAGTCTGATGCCAGATTTTCATTGATTTCTTCTCTCTCTCTCTATCTCTATCTCTTTCTTTCTCTTATTCTCTCTCTCTCTTTCTCTCATTCTTTCACTCTTTCTCTCATTCTCTTACTCTTTCTCTCTCTCTCTTTCTACCTCTCTCTCTTTCTCATTTTTCATTCTCTCTATCTCTCTCCATCTCTCACTTTCTCTCTCTGTCTTTCTGTCATTATTCATTCTCTCTCTCTCTCTCTCTCCTCATACCTGCTGGGTGATGGCGAATCCGATGACAGGCTCTGCGTCTGGGATGTCCCATGTCACTGCAGCAGAGTTGGCCTTCAGATCCCTAATGGACACATTTACAGGAGGAGCTAAACTATCTTCAGACAGAGAGAGAGAGGGAAAGAGAGAGAGAGAGGGAAAGAGAGAGAGAGGGAAAGAGAGAGAGAGGGGGGTAGACAAACAAAAAACACATTACAATACACATAAACAATACTCTGTGATATACCATGTGTGAGCATGTTACCCAAATCATTTCCAAAGTTGTCCTTCAGCAGCAGATTGATCTAATTAGTCAATTGTTAACTTTACTCAGCTGTTTAGTTTATCCATCCACCCATTATCTTTCACTTTATCCCGCTGAAGCCAATCACCATATTAATCACTACACCGCTATACTAACCACTACACCACCATACTAACCACTACACCACCATACTAACCACTACACCACTATACTAACCACTACACCACCGTACTAACCACTACACCACCATACTAACCACTACACCACCATACTAACCACTACACCACCATACTAACCACTACACCACCATACTAACCACTACACCACCATACTAACCACTACACCACCATACTAACCACTACACCACTATACAAAAAACTACACCACCGTACTAACCACTACACCACCGTACTAACCACTACACCACCGTACTAACCACTACACCACCATACTAATCACTACACCACCATACTAACCACTACACCACCATACTAACCACTACACCACCGTACTAACCACTACACCACCGTACTAACCACTACACCACCGTACTAATCACTACACCACCATACTAACCACTACACCACCATACTAACCACTACACCACCGTACTAACCACTACACCACCATACTAACCACTACACCAGCATACTAACCACTACACCAGCAAACTAACCACTACACCACCATACTAACCAATACACCACCGTACTTACCACTACACCACCAAACTAACCACTACACCACCATACTAACCACTACACCACCATACTAACCACTACACCACCAAACTAACCACTACACCACCAAACTAACCACTACACCACCTTACGTACCACTACAACACCATACTAACCACTACACCACCAAACTAACCACTACACCACCATACTAACCACTACACCACCGTACTAACCACTACACCACTGTACTAAACACTACACCACCAAACTAACCACTACACCACCATACTAACCACTACACCACCTTACTAACCACTACACCACCATACTAACCACTACACCACCGTACTAACCACTACACCACCGTACTAACCACTACACCACCCTATTAACCACTACACCACCATACTAACCACTACACCACCGTACTTACCACTACACCACCGTATTAACCACTACACCACCGTACTAACCACTACACCACCAAACTAACCACTACACCACCTTACTAACCACTACACCACCATACTAACCACTACACCACCGTACTAACACTACACCACCGTACTAACAACTACACCACCATACTAACACTACACCACCGTACTAACCACTACACCACCATACTACCCACTTCACCACCATACTAACCACTACACCACCATACTAACACTACACCACCATACTAACCACTACACCACCATACTAACCACTACACCACCTTACTAACCACTACACCACCATACTAACCACTACATCACCGTACTAACCACTACACCACCGTACTAACCACTACATCACCCTATTAACCACTACACCACCGTACTAACTACTACACCACCATACTAACCACTACACCACCATACTAACCACTACACCACCATACTAACCACTACACCACTATACAAAAAACTACACCACCGTACTAACCACTACACCACCGTACTAACCACTACACCACCGTACTAACCACTACACCACCATACTAATCACTACACCACCATACTAACCACTACACCACCATACTAACCACTACACCACCGTACTAACCACTACACCACCGTACTAACCACTACACCACCGTACTAATCACTACACCACCATACTAACCACTACACCACCATACTAACCACTACACCACCGTACTAACCACTACACCACCATACTAACCACTACACCAGCATACTAACCACTACACCAGCAAACTAACCACTACACCACCATACTAACCAATACACCACCGTACTAACCACTACACCACCAAACTAACCACTACACCACCATACTAACCACTACACCACTGTACTAACCATTACACCACTAAACTAACCATTACACCACCAAACTAACCACTACACCACCGTACTAACCACTACACCACCATACTAACCACTACACCACCGTACTAACCACTACACCACCGTACTAACCACTACACCACCATACTAACCACTACACCACCGTACTAACCACTACACCACCGTACTAACCACTACACCACCCTATTAACCACTACACCACCATACTAACCACTACACCACCGTACTTACCACTACACCACCGTATTAACCACTACACCACCGTACTAACCACTACACCACCAAACTAACCACTACACCACCTTACTAACCACTACACCACCATACTAACCACTACACCACCGTACTAACACTACACCACCGTACTAACAACTACACCACCATACTAACACTACACCACCGTACTAACCACTACACCACCATACTACCCACTTCACCACCATACTAACCACTACACCACCATACTAACACTACACCACCGTACTAACCACTACTCCACTACACCACTGTGCTGCCTGTTCAGTTTATATTTATATGTTTATATAATGTCTGTTTAGAGCCACACAGTAAAAGTTTTGATTATTTACTGAATATTTCAGATTAGAAACACAGAGAAAACAGGGACTTTAAACAACAAACAACGATAATGATGATGATGATGAAGAAGACGTGATGACGATGGTGATGAAGAGTCCTCTGTTTTTAAACCCTTCCTCTTCTCAGTCTGGAGACGTGTGTGTTGTCAGCTGTCAGCTGATTACACGCTTTGATGGGTCAGAGTGATTTCAGCACCAAAGAAGACTTGTGTTTCATCTTCTGAGTGTGTGACACGCTGTCAGGTTACAAGAGTGCTCCACAAGAAGAAAGACGTCTCAAAACAAAGACACAAAGAGAGAGAGAGAGAGAGAGAGAGAGAGAGAGAGAGAGTGAAACAGAGAGAGACGGATAGAGAGAGAGAAAGGGATAGAGAGAGAGAAAGGGATAGAGAGAGAGAGAGAGAGAGCAGCTTTTTCTGTTGTGTGGAGTGAAGCCTCCTCTGGGAGAGAGCAGTAAAGTCAGTGAGAGTGGACTTTAGGCTGAAGGTGTGTTGTTGTGTTTTATGCTGACACAAGCTTTCAGTCTTCAGTGGAGTAAAAGGCCGTATGGGACTAAACACACAACCAACACATTATCATTAAATAAAGGAGAAGCTCAGAGAGAGAAAGAGAGAGAGAAAGAGAGAGAGAGAGAAAGAGAGAGAGAGAGAGAGAGAAAGAGAGAGAGAGAGATAGATAGATAGATAGATAGATAGATAGATAGATAGATAGATAGTAATAGTAGTAGTAGTAGTAGTAATTGTAGTAGTAGTAGTGGTAGTAGTAGTAGTAGTAGTAATAGTAATAGTAGTATGAATAGTAGTAGTAGTAGTGGTAGTGGTAGTAATAGTAGTAGTAGTAGTAGTAGTAGTAATTGTAGTAAAAGTAGTAGTAGTGGTAATAGTGGTAGTAGTAGTAGTAGTAGTAGTGGTAGTAATAGTAGTAGTAGTAGTAGTAGTAGTAGTATCAGTAGTAGTAGTAATTGTAGTAAAAGTAGTAGTAGTGGTAATAGTGGTAGTAGTAGTAGTAGTAGTAGTAATTGTAGTAAAAGTAGTAGTAGTGGTAATAGTGGTAGTAGTAGTAGTAGTAGTGGTAGTAATAGTAGTAGTAGTAGTATAGTAATAGAGATAACAGCTAGTAGTGGTTGTGACAGTGGGGGTAGTGGAGATTATAATTGTCATTATTATTATTATTATTATTATTATTATTAGTAGTAGTAGTAGTAGTAGTAGTAGTAGTAGTAGTAGTAGTAATAGTAGTATAGTAATAGAGATAACACAGCTAAGCAGTGGAGATTGTATTATTATTAATATTATTATTATTATTATTATTATTATTATTATTATTAGTCATAGTAGTAGTAGTAGTAGTAGTAGTAATAGTAATAGTAGTATAGTAATAGAGATAACACAGCTAAGCAGTGGAGATTCTATTATTATTAATATTATTATTATTATTATTATTAGTAGTAGTAGTAGTAGTAGTAGTATCAGTAGTAGTAGTATCAGTAGTAGTAGTAGTAGTAGTAGTAGTAGTAGTAGTATCAGTAGTAGTAGTAGTAGTAGTAGTAGTAGTAGTAGTAGTGGTAGTAGTATCAGTAGTAGTAGTAGTAGTAGTAGTAGTAGTAGTATCAGTAGTAGTAGTATCAGTAGTAGTAGTATCAGTAGTAGTAGTAGTATCAGTAGTAGTAGTAGTATCAGTAGTAGTAGTATTAGTTTTACTAGCAGTGTAAGTAATAAAGTGTTCCTTTTGAGTGTTCAGAGAATCCACAGCATTAATAAGAATGAGAGTCAGTGACTAACAGTGCTTACACAATGATACTTACACTGATACTTTATAATGTTTGAAAGATCATAGACTTGTTATTTCCCTTCTAGATCAAAAAGCCAGTTATACTCATTGTATCCCAAACAAACACACAGTTATTAGTAATTAGTGCTTATGTTTAAACGTTTGGGTGGAGATATACGGACTGAGCAGAGTTGTTTCTGAGGCTGCTGGTCAGTGTTGTTTTATTTGAACGCTGCTGAAAATACAGCACTGTGCAAAAGTTTCAGGCATTTGTGGACATTATTATATTTACAGGGCTATTTAGTATTTTAAAAACAAAGAAAACGCTTTATTATTTTAATATTTAAACAGTATTAATAAAGTTAGTAATGCTTTTAAATACGTCAGTGTGTTTATTTAACCCTTTCCAAGCTTCTCCTAAACAACCCAGTATTATTTACAGTTCTTATCTAATACCTGCTCTACCGCTTTGTTGGGACTGAAATGATCTGTCAGATTAATACTAATTAAAGCAGCTGTGATTTACACAAAAACCATGCACACACACCTGAACCTAAAACTAATCATTCCACACAAACCTACGTGAACAGTAAGGCTGTCTTTCATTATGTAAACTGCTGTCTAAACTCACTTCTCTTCAATTCATTGTTAAATTGCCCATAATTGCGTTTCTGCTGCAAATCCAGTTTAACACCCCAACCTTCTCTTCCCAGCATGATGGATAAGAGATCTAAATCAAGTTTATGGTGAGTAATAAACTGTCCAGTTAAAGTGTCGTGCTTTCGGCAACCAATTAAACCTCAACAGCGTCACCAATTCATTCAAGATTCAAGATTCAAGAGTTTTATTGTCATATGTACAGCAGAACAGACAGTTACACTGTACAATGAAATTCTTACTTTGCTGCTCCTCCATTCACCAATAGATAAGATAACAAATAAAAGAAATAAAAAATATATATACAAAATATACAAAGTATAACAATATAAGTTGAAGTAGATAAAAATATTTTTATAGTTAAAGAATAAAAAATAAAAGTTATGTGTGCTTTTATGTGCAAGTATGAAGAGCAGCAGCCATAAAGTGCAAGTTGCAAGTAACGAATGTAAACAATAATGTTTGTGTGAGTAGTGAATGTAAACAGTATTCTGACAGTACAGTGAGTGTAAGGTGCAGTTTAAATCAGACCAGTTAAAACCAGTTCAGAAAGGAGAGGTTGGAGAGGTAGTGCGTGAGGTGTTCACAAGCCTGATGGCCTGTGAGTAGAAACTGTTTGTCAGTCTTGTGGTCCTGGACTTCACACTCCTGTAACGTCTGCCTGAAGGTAAACGTGTGAAGAGTGTGTGCTGGGGGTGTGTACTGTCCCTGATTATGTTGTGGGCCCTCCTGGTGACCCTGGTGTGGTAGATGTTCTGTAGTGAGGGGAAGGCTGCTCCTGAGATGGACTGTGCAGTTTTGATCACACGCTGGAGAGCCTTTCTGTCCTGAGCAGTAGAGTTTCCATACCAGACGATGATGGAGCTGGTAAGAACACTCTCAATCATACTCCTGTAGAAGGTGCTGAGAATTTTGGTTGGCATACCAAATTTTCTCAGCCTTCTCAGAAAGTACAGTCGCTGCTGGGACTTCCTGATGATGATCTGAGTGTTGTGGGACCAGCTGAGATCCTCACTGATGTGAATGCCAAGAAACTTAAAGGTTTTCACCCTCTCTACCTCAGTCTCCCCTATGTACAGGGGTGTGTGTAGCTCTCGCTTCCTCCTTGGATCAACAATCATTTCCTTGGTCTTGTCTGCATTCAAGGAAAGATTGTTGTCATGACACCAGGCCACCAGCTCAGCCACCTCCTTCCTGTACGCTGTCTCTTCCCCACCAGTGATCAGTCCAATGACTGTAGTATCATCAGCAAATTTGATGATGCTGGTGTTGTTCTGGGAGGCCACGCAGTCGTATGTGAAGAGCGTGTACAGAAGGGGGCTCAGCACACAGCCTTGAGGGACCCCTGTGCTCACTGTTCTTGTGCTGGATGTGCAGCTGCCGACTCTGACTGACTGGGGTCTGTCTGTTAGAAAGTTCAGCACCCAGTTGCAGAGGGCTGGTGTCAGTCCGAGGGTGAGGAGCTTTTCTGAGAGTCTGTGTGGGATGACCGTGTTGAATGCTGAACTGTAGTCAATAAAGAGCATTCTGACATATGTGTCCTTGCCCTCCAGGTGTGTGAGGGCTTTGTGAAGAGTAGCGTTGATTGCGTCGTCTGTAGACCGGTTCCGGCGGTATGCGAACTGTAAAGGATCTATAGTGTTGGGAATGGTCTTCCGGATGTGAGTCATGACTATCCTCTCGAAGCACTTCATCACGATTGAAGTGAGTGCAACAGGGCGATAGTCATTTAGGCATCTCACATTACTTTTCTTTGGGAGGGGCACGATGGTGGTGGTCTTAAAACAGGATGGCACAAAAGCTTGCGTGAGTGACAGATTGAATATGTCTACAAACACATCAGCCAGTTCTGATGAGCAAACCCTGAGCGCACGCCCGGGGATGTTGTCTGGGCCTGCTGCTCTGCGTGGGTTGATTCTCATCAGGTTCCTGCGCACATCCACTGTTGTTACAATGAGTGATGGGTTCTGTGTGCTCTCCTTGGCCGCAATGTCCTTCAGTTGGTCAAGGTTGAAGACATCGAAGCGAGCATAGAACTCATTCAGCTCATCAGGCAATGCAGAATGGCTGGTTGTGAGTGCCGTGCTTGTTTGTTGATGGTTGGTGATACGGTGCAGTCCTTGCCACATGCGCCGGGAGTCTGCTGTGGTGTAGTAGCCCTCCAGCTTCAGCCTGTACTGTCTCTTAGCTTCTCTGATAGATCTACGCAGGTCGTATCTAGACCTTTTGTAGTCCTCAGCGTTGCCAGAGAGAAATGCAGTCTGGCGAGCACGTAGCATGGACCGAACTTCACCATTTATCCATGGTTTTTGGTTGGGGTACTTTATGCAGCGCTTTGAAGGGACAATGGTTTCAATGCAGCTGCTGATGTAACCAGTTACCCCAGAAGCATAGTCCTCTAGATCAACAGAACCATCCTCTCTCACAGCAGCAGTTCTAAACACATCCCAGTTTGTACTGTCAAAGCAGTCCTGAAGCACTGAATCAGTTTCTTCATTCCACACTTTAACAGTTTTACTCACTGGAAGTGACCGCTTGAGGAGTTGTCTGTATGCTGGGTAGAGGAAGACGGAGATGTGATCGGACTGTCCGAAGTGTGGCCGAGGCACAGCTCTGTAGGCCCCCCTCACGTTGCTGTAGACTTGGTCAAGTAAGTTGTTCTCCCTCGTCGGGAAGCTCACGTGCTGATGGTACTTGGGGAGGACAGTCCTCAGATTGCAATGATTAAAGTCGCCGGCAACAATAAACACGGCGTCCGGGTGCGCGGTCTCTTGTTTACTGATGACGTCATGCAGCAGCCCCAGCGCCGCAGCGGAGTTCGCGCGAGGCGGAATGTAAACAGCCAGAATAAACACACCGCTAAACTCTCTCGGCAGATAGTGGGGTCTGCACTTCACCATCAGCAGTTCTAAGTCCGCTAGACAAAGTTTTTCAACTGTCTTTACGTCTGAACACCACGCGTTGTTTACGTAAACACAGACACCGCCGCCTTTGTTCTTCCCCGACGCTGCCGTGCGGTCGCCACGGTGAACGGAGTGAGTGTCTAGCTGGATCGCTGATTCTGGCGTGTTGCCAGAAAGCCAGGTTTCTGTGAAGACCAGAGCACAACACTCTCTGATCTCACGCTGAGCTGTTATTCTGGTTCTCAGCTCATCCAGCTTGTTTTCGAGGGAGCGAACATTAGCTAGCAACAGGCTAGGTAGCGGTGGCCGCGTAGCTCTCGCCTTTAGCCTAGCATGTAGCCCACCTCTCTTACCCCGCTTCCGTCTTGGCCGCTCTGTTTGTCGGCTGCGCCGCTCACCCGAGGCCGGTGCTGCTGGGCCTTGCGCGGAGCTGGTGAAGTGCGAGTGCGAGCGTAACAGAAAGCTGAAGTCAGAAAGGCTAAAGGTAAGTTCATGTCGAACTTTACCAATCTCCAGGAGTGCCTCTCTACTGTAGCTAAATGTTCCGGATGTATACTGTACATTTAAAATAAATACTAAAGACAAAATAAATAATAAATAACGTTGGCTTCCGGAGGAACACACAAAGACGTCTGCCACGGTGGGCGCCATCTTGGTTTAGTGTTTATGTTTAATGTTTAATGTACAACCAATTTCTCTTTAATTAAATGTCCCATCAAGCTGCTGAGTGTGAACCAATCAAGCTCCAGAAGAACTGATGTTGCTTCCAATGTTCTTGACAGTGTGATGAAACAGAAGCTGCCTTACAAGAGTTTTACAAAACCATTAACATTTGGTGTCACTAAGACAACTAACCACAAATATCCAAACGAGAGTGGCTCTGAGGTCAGACACGGACCACGGATGAGGGACTAGAAGATAGCTACCTCAGATTGTGCATCAACTGTGCAACACACTGCAGATTCATACTGGATATAAATCACCCCACAGTTATTACTGTCAGACTGTAAACACTACATACACTGCAGATTCATACTGGATTAAAATTACTCCACAGTTATTACTGTCAGACTGTAAACACTACACACACTGCAGATTCATACTGGATTAAAATCACTACACAGTTATTACTGTCAGACTGTAAACACTACACACACTGCAGATTCATACTGGATTATAATCACTCCACAGTAATTACTGTCACACTCTAAACACTACACACACTGCAGATTCATACTGGATTAAAATCACTCCACAGTTATTACTGTCAGACTGTAAACACTACACACACTGCAGATTCATACTGGATTAAAATAATCTTGATTTAAGTGAATTTTATAAAAACCCAGCATGTCTTTGGTTTTAAGCAGTAAAAGAAAGCACTGTGAAGTGAAGCTGTAGAACACTGGCATCCTTCTTCTGGAGCTTCTACACACTGGTGGTCATACGGCTGTCAGCGCTGTGGCAGTTGAAGCACTCTCATTACTTGTTAATGCTCATGCGCTCCTGATCTGTCACACTGGAAAACCTCTGGCTCCAGGTAGCTGCTGGAATATTTAAACAACTGCAAAAGTGTTCAGACGCTCTGGCAACCACTTCAGCTTCAGAGTCCTGCGCTCCCTTTCTTTCAGAGCTGTTCTCAGAGCAGAACTGTGTTCTTAATTTACAGCCACTCCCACTAACGTGTGTGTGGCTCATGTGTGCACTTCTCATTATATTCTAGTGTTGAGTACAAGCAATACTAATTTACATGTTAATGTATATATATTACAATTACCGTCATTACTCTCACACTGTAAACACTACACACTCTGTAGATTCATACTGGATTATAATCACTCCACAGTTATTACTGTCAGACTGTAAACACGACACACACTGCAGATTCATACTGGATTATAATCACTCCACAGTTATTACTGTCAGACTGTAAACACTACACACACTGCAGATTCATACTGGATTAAAATAACTCCACAGTTATTACTGTCAGACTGTAAACACTACACACACTGCAGATTTATACTAGATTATAATCACTCCACAGTTATTACTGTCAGACTGTAAACACTACACACACTGCAGATTCATACTGGATTAAAATCACTCCACAGTTATTACTGTCAGACTGTAAACACTACACACACTGCAGATTTATACTAGATTATAATCACTCCACAGTTATTACTGTCAGACAGTAAACACTACACACACTGCAGATTTATACTAGATTATAATCACTCCACGGTTATTACTGTCAGACTGTAAACACTACACACACTGCAGATTCATACTGGATTACAATCACTCTACAGTTATTACTGTCAGACTGTAAACACTACACACACTGCAGATTCATACTGGTGAAGTTAAAGTTATGATAGGTTTCTGCTCTTTGGTGTCTGTGCGAGTTATATATGGTGGACTCAACATTGTGACTCTATTGTCTCTAAACTGACTTTATTTGTGAACTGAGTGGTCTGTGTGATGAATCAGTGCAACAGGTGCATAAATATATATAACATAGGCAAGCACAAAAGCTACAGTTCAAAATGCTGACCACACAATATTCCAGCTCTGCTCGGCCATCCATCCACAACAAACATGCACGGCAATCAAGCACTCATGTACATGCAGAACATGACTGACCACCATTCCCACTGACCACTATACAAGTCCCTGCAGCCTTCCCAATCAAACAGGCTGGACAGCTACATCATCTACTCATTACCAGTCCTGGAAGCCTGTTGCCTCGTCGTCGTTTCACTTACCAGCCACGACCAGGGAAACGCCGACCAAGCTCAGAGAAAGCACCATGAACGTCCCCATCCTTTACACCATCGCAAGACCTGAAATCGCATCGGATGCCCGTCTTTTGTCGACAGCCTCGTTGAGAAACCCAGCACGGACAGCGCAGAGTGAGAGCCGCGGCGGATTCAGCGCCCTGGATAGCGCTAAAAGCCAGAGACACCTCGGACAGCGCCGAGCACCAGCCGCCACGCTCTCAGCACCCTGGACAGCGCTACAGCCAGACAATACAGCCGCTTTCAGCACCTCGGATAGCGGCTGCGTCTGTGGCTGTTGCTCGCGGAGCTGGTTGTAGATTATAACGTGATTAAAGCGGCAAGTAATGGAGGTCCCTTCTCTGCCTGATCACCTGCCCCCTGCAGTGAGAGCGCAGAGAGAGGGAGACTCAGATTAAAGGTAGAGCAGCTCCAGTGAGGCTGGCTGCGCTTAGCATGAGCGAGTCCTCGCTTTGTTTTCAGCACCGCAGCAAAGAAACGTGGTGGTCGGACTGGAAGGGGTGGAGAGGGGGGGGGGGCATGTAATTACACACTTTCACTCTCTCTCTCTCTCTCTTTCTCTCCCTCTTTCTCTTTCTCTCTCTCTCTCTCTCTCTTTCTCTACCCCCCACCCCCCCCCCCGACTTGAATCGAATTGAATCTCAATAAACAACAATTAAGAACTGAAGCTTCTAATGCAAGAAACCCTGCGTCTGTGGTGTGTTGGGGGGGGTCTGAGACCCTCAGCAGCGCTAGTCGACGGACGCAAACGAAACCCACTGACTAATATGTAATGAAAATTTAAAAAAACATAAATACAAAACAGATAGATAGATAGATAGATAGATAGATAGATAGATAGATAGATAGATAGATAGATAGATAGATAAAACTTTATTAATCCCTTTGGGAGTGTTCCCTCAAGGAAATTAAGCCTCCAGCATCAGTATCATTACAGCACAGACAAGGGCATAATAATAAAATATTAATAATAAATAAAAATAAATAAAAATAAATAATAACAGCACGAGGGATATTGAACATTGTTATTAGTGTTGTGTTCAGGCTACTGCTGCTGCTCCTTCCCTTCCTCTGTCCTTCTGTTACCCCTCCTCCCCCTAAGAGAGGAGTATAATAATAATAATAATAATAATAATAATAATAATAATAATAATAATAATAATAATAATAATAATAATTGTGGCAGCGTTGGATGAGCGCTGATCAACGCTTTTCATTTGTTCTTCAGCCCTCGCGCTCACTCACACCATGCAGCCGCGCGTCCTAATCACTTATAAGACACCGCTCACGCTCACCGCTCACGAGAAACTCCGATCAAGCGCTCAGACACGCGCGACGATCACCAGTAACTCACGCGCACCGATCGCCAGAAACACCAATCGCGCGAGCGAATTAGTGGCAACTTTCCCCACGCGCTGCCCTTACCTGTGCCTGTTCTGGGCTCTACACCAACGCACGCGACCCCGACTTGGAAGACAGTGGAGCGCGGTGCTGAGAGGTGCACGTGCGCGCAGGCGAAAGCGACAACCGCCTCCGGTGTCACCTTTATTCTTAGCAGTTTGCGTGTGTGTGTGTGTGCGTGTGTGTGTGTGTGTGTGTGCGCGCGCGTGCGGTGCTCGAGTGCCTGTGCACCATTTGTTAATTAAGACTGAATAACTGCGAGAGGCTATAAAGATATCATATTTGAAGCGACATGGTTCACATCAGTAATCAGTAAAGCAATCCAACCCTGTAAAGTGATACTGTAGCAAACCACTAATCACTGGTTTTATAACCTTTGAACCACAATACCAGTAAAATATGAACTCTGTAGCTGTTATTCTGCTGTTCCCTTAAGCTTGGCTGATACCTACAGCTGTGTATCAACAGCAAAGCAATGGAAACTGATTCCACATCTACTTATAACTGAGCCTAATGGTAAGATGTGTAATGTAAATAGTAGAGGACCTAAAACAGAACCTTGTGGGACTCCGTATTTTACCTAATTAAATGAACACCACCGTACTAACCACTACACCACCGTACTAACCACTACACCACTGTAGTTTAGGACTCCACCCACTGCTTACCCTGAAAGATGCTGAGATCCTGGTGCTGCATCTAGATTAGATCACAGTTCCTACTTCTATGGCTTACCTTTTAAGATTCTTTACACCCTTATATTCCATCATGCATGCCAAGGTCCTCCGATTCTGGTTTCTGGTGGATTGATTAAATCCTCTCAGACTTCTTTCAGTCTCATTTTGTCAATCCTTTAACACCAAGTGCATCATATTCCATACACAAGTTGTTGATACTGTAAATTATCACTGTTTACAGGAATGTAGGGTTTTTTTACTATCCAAATATGGCAAATACATTATTTGGTATATACCATATTTAATATGGTCTGGTAAAATGGTAAATCAATCATTTTACAATAAAAACAAATGGTGGAGGAAATTGCACAGCTGGACGTTCTATCACGGTACCACACTAGAGTTCACTGGGCTCCTCAGAGCAACCCATTCTTTCACTAATGTGTGTAGAAGCAGTCTGCATGTGTAGGTGCTTGGCTTTATACACCTGTGGCCATGGAAGTGATTGGAACACCTGAATTTAATGATTTGGATGTGTGAGTGAACACTATCGGCAGGTCCTGGCATGTGGTATGGGGGTCACTGGGAGTCAATAATACGGTGCCCGAGAAGACTCAACGCGCTGCAAAACTGCCCACAACACAACAAAAATTGTTTCCGGAGGACACTTAAAGGACGTGGGACCACATACAGCGTCGCAATGTAAACAGAACCACGCAGAGCCATGGTAGCATCTAATAGTGATGGGCAAACTTTAGAGCTTGTGTGGAGCTTCGTTAAGGGCGAGTGACGTCACTGATGACGTCTGAAGTCTCGCTGGTTCAGGACGTGGTTCGAGTGTTGGCGTGATTTATTGTTTCTTAATAAAAATTAAAGTCATCATCAAACCACCATCACTGTCCCATCTCTTAAAACCACTGCAACAGTTTAACATCAATATCTCACATACTATTAGATTTATTTACTGACTGAAATCATACTGGCAGTTTTTTTAATTAACAGACCCACACAATCCAACACAGATCAGATTAACAAATGAATGAACCACAGAAAATGAAATGAAGGTGTTTTATGTATGTACTTGTTTCTATGCTGATAATGTTGCAAGAGGCCATCGCAAATAGTTAAAATAACAATAGTTTTGGCCAGCAGGGGGGTTCATGTGCACATGAAGCTTCGAGTAATGAACCTTGGTTTGAACCAGCTTGAGGGAAAGCTTCAACACTTCCAGAGACTTGATCTGACCGTCATTAGCGTCTAATGAGAAGTAAGTAGTTAGTAAATATAGCCAAACCTACTTCTCATTAGACGCTACCGCGGCTCCACGAGGTTCTGTTTACATTGCGTCACCGTATGTGGTCCCACGTCCTTTAAGTGTCCTCTGGAAACATTTCCATTGTGGTGTGGACGGAAGTTGTGTTTTGATGAAAGTGTTTTCTGTTTGCAGCACGTTGGGTCTTCTCGGCCACCGTACAATAAGGTTACATTCTGGTTGAGCATTAGATGTTGCAATATATATATTGCAGTTTGACAATCAACATCTAAACAATTATAAAAATATAGACAAATAAATTATTCAAAGTGTCTATTCAATCTGTGTTGGAGTGTGAGGGGTTAAGTGGAAGCCTGTGAGTCTGTGTCTCCCCCTATAAGGACTGTGATGCCTCCGCAGAATGTTGGTGATTGGTGGTCCCGCTGTTCATGTACAGAGGGGGCCAGGCAGTTATAATTCAGCTCCATACTAATTTCAAATAACAGTAAAACTGACCAATCATATCTACCCTCTAAGTGGGCGGACTTAACTGTATGATCATTTCCGCCCGCTGTGGTGATGCTAGCTGGAGAAACAGCTAGCTAGCGCTAGGCTGCCACCGCTATCTAGTTTGCTGAGTCACTATGGAAGCCCATGTCCCCCCCAAACTGTTGAAACCACCCCCCTCTGAAAATGTTTGCTGGAGAGGGCCAAGGCTTAAGTGTCCCGGTTCGCTACTGGTTGCAAGTATCGCTGTCTCTAAATAGCTCACCAAGTCAAGTGGCCAGTTAAGAAAAGAAGATCATTTAAATTTGAGTCTTGAAAATTGCTTGTTGTGAGTTGATTGTTAACATCAGAATGAACAGAAGACTGTTAGTATGGCAGACTCAGTGCTAATAAATAAGAACTGACTATCTATGTTATTAACCATCTAACTATTAAAGCATGTTTGCAGTACAGTGATAATGACTCTTCTTGGCCCACCAGCTCACAGGTTACTGAGACACAGCCAAAGTGTCAAACCCTCCCTGTAAGGCGAGCGCTGGGAATGAAGCCCTATTTAATTGTCCTTTCAGCAAACACATGCGAGTTCAGTGGAGCGTCATCTCTCGGGGTGAGTGTTTGAAATTCAGCACATTGAACGCACATTAAACAGTGAATGGATGGCCGTCCAGCAGCTCTATCTATTACGCGGCGCTGCACTTATTACCTCTCTAATCCAGCAGCCCACTCTCTGAAGGAGGAAAGGAATAAAGAAGTCCCGGCCTTCCAGATGGAGAATACTGACCCTTAACTGATCATTGATCAGGACTTAAGTCCTTTTATTCTTCCCCCCTATGGTGCAGTGACTCTGCTCCAACTGCCCGAGCAGTATTTCGTGTCCTAAGCATTCTCCAGGCATCCGAGCAACACCGCAGTGCTGCTGTAGTTGGTGATGTGTGATGGTGGCCTTCAAGGTACAGTAACCACAAACATAGATCAATGCCTTTAATATCATAAGCAATAGCCATCATTTTGCCTGTCTGTGTAGTTACCACATTTATTAAATAGTTATTAATGAAAGTTATATTCCTTTGAGCGTGCACAAATTGTTTCCAATTGAATTCATATTTAAAAAATGATAAAATATCTTATTATTGTGTTGCAGTGGGGATTGGATTCAGAACTGTCCAGCACATTATTAGCACCTGGAAGGAGAGTGGCCAACCGTTAGCTTCACAGAAGAAATCTTGGGTGAACATCATTGGAGATCACCAAAATGCATGGTGAAGGTAAAAACTGGACTGTAGAACTCACAGCTATGTTTAGGATTGGGACTCAACAGCTGTGTGGACATAAGAAAACCACTTGCTATTAAAGATAATTGGAAAAAGGCTTCATTTGGCTGGGGAGCATAAAGGATGGACGACGGAAAAGGTGGTCAAGTTTCAAGTTTTAAGTTTATTTGTCACTTCCACATCATGTCAGGACATAACATGCATTGAAATGCTTGGGGTGAGGCTCAGATAATAATTCTACAGCAGGGCAGCATTATAAATGCAGTAAAAACAGTGCACACATACAATAAATAGACAATAATGAAGTAAAAAATAAGCTAGAAAATATACATATAGCTATAACTGAAATATATAAAGTAATATACAAAACATACACAAAATATATACATAAGATATACAGGAGGACACATGTAGAAACTTTTGCATAGGCAGGTTATCTAAGAAGATATATCTATTTAAAGTGACTTAGTGATATTGTCCATAGCAGCGATATCAGAATAAATAATATAATAATATAATATAATATAATATAGCAGTGATATCAGAATAATATAATATAATATAATATAATATAATATAATATAATATAATATAATATAATATAATATAATATAATAGTTATATCAGAATAAATAATATAATAGTATAATATAATATAATATAGCAGTGGCTGAGTGAACGGTATTGATGTCTTTCAGCTTCACAGTTTCTTCAGAAGTCCGTGTGGGTAGAAGCTGTTCAGTACCTGGTTGTTCTGGTCTGGATGCCGAATCTCCCGCCTGATGGCAGTGGACTAAACAGGTCGTGTGCTGGGTAACTGCTGTGTGTCATGTGGTCATGTGGTCTGATGAGTACAGACTGACCCTATGATGGGAGCATCATGCATAGTGTCCACTGTACAGGCCTCTGGAGGCAGTGTTATGATCTGTGATTGCTTCAGTTGGTCAGTTTAAAGCACAGCAAGATTATGTGCCAATAAAATAAAGTCCGCTGACCATCTAAATGTCATGAACGACCAGGTTATACCATCCATGGATGTTTTCTTTCCTGATGACACGGCCTGGACGCCAATTCATTGAGCTCAGACTGTGAAAGAGGGGTTCAGGGAGCATGAGATACCATCTTCACACAACAACTGACCACCACAGGGTGCTGAATGTAACCCTATTGAATGGTTTGAGATGTTTAGGGGAAGACTTTGTAGAGTGACTCGACTCTTCCATTGCCTTGGTCAAAAAATATCCAGATTGCACACCTACATCTGAACATGTAGTTCACTTTTTGGGCTGGGATTGGATTGGGCCTTGGACTGGGCTCAGAAGTAATGGATGATTTGCCAGTATACCATTTATGTGTAGAACAAAGCTTAGAACCTGGTCTAACTGTTTGCCATGGATGAAATAAAAAGAGTGACTGGTGTAGAAATATAGCAGCACCCGTTAGCAGTAGCCATCTTCTTGGGTTGGGCACCAGTATCAGCGATCTTGAACATTTTCCACATTTTCTTTGGCCAACAGATCTAACCTCTACACAAATCCCATACACCATCATTCAATCATCAAAATTCCCAGATCACATCCGAAACTGCTGGTGGAAGGAAGTGGAGTAAATGGACTGTGAGATCTGGAGTCAGAAATTCAGGCGGAGGCTCGACCTTGTTACGTAAAGTGGCTGAATAAATAAGAGCATGCCTGCTGGAGCTCTTCCACATGGGCAGTTGCATTTGGAGATTGGACATGAAGGTTGGAGGCTGTGCCTGCTTCAGTGGGAAGAATAGTGATGGCTGTCAGCGCTCATGCATACATACAGCCATATGGAAATGTTTGGGTACCCCTCGTCAATCTTTGTTGATTGACAGGAGAATAAATTGGACGCATCATCCACAGAGAATACACTTCTTTACACTGTAATACACAAATACTGCTTATTTGTTTTACACAGCGGAGAAAAATTACAGGCTAAAATGTGGCTTGTGCCAACGTCACAACACATTTTGTGTTTTCTGTTTTAAACTTAGAATATGAACAGAACACGTGCAGAAAATACAAAACATTTAAAGGCAGTTTATTAAGAGATATTTGTTTGTTTGTGTGTTTGTTTGTTTGTTTGTTTGTTTGTTTGTTTGTTTGTTTTTGCACTTGGACTTGAAAACTGTATTTAATTTTTACACCACTGTCGTGAATCTAAATCACTAACCTAAATGGACGTACTCCAAAGTCACTTGAAGTCTGGTTCCATTGACTTCCATTCAAAATAAAAAGTTGTTCTTCTATAAATAGCATTGCTGTCCAATAAACAAATGAAAAAAAGTACTCGAGATCATTTGAACATGAAAATTCGGAAAATTCCATGATGAATGGATCAATAGAAAGGCTCCAAGATACCTGGGAAGAATTCTGGTTCCATTGACTTACATTACAAGTGAAGACAGTCGTTGGCCTCTTCTGTAAAGTTGTAATTTTGGAGATACATGTGATATATTTCTTTGAACAACAGCAATATATAATGCCTGGAAGGATGTCCAAAGCTATTAATGACTTTAGCTGCCCAACGTCTACTGGCTAAGCAATATGACAAAATTTAGTATATACAGTAGGTATGGACTGGACTCCAATGAAGGAGTAGAACCATCTCAAGGTGGATCCAAAGAAATGGATAGCATGTGAGTTGAATATGAGTGTCAGAGTAAAGGGTCTGAATACGTATGACTAAATTTAAAGGGTTCTGAATGCTTTCTGTACCCACTGTATATATATACACTGCTGGTCAAAAGTTTAGGATCACTTCAGAACTTCATTTCATGCAATTTTCATGCAATTCACAAACAATATTGTCCATTTCACAATTAATGTAAGTGTATCAGATGATTTTTAAAGAATAAAAATGTTTATATTAAAGTATATTTTTGTATAGAGGCTTATTTTGCATATAGTTCTATTATCAGTAATTCTCAGTCCTCTGTCTAAATCTCCTGGTACGGCCGCCAATCCAAGTTAAGGATGTTATTGGACTAATTGGTTGTTACGACACTCTTGCTCAATTGTGATGCACAGCTGAAAAACATTCTACTAATAAGTGAGTATAAAAGGGAACAACATTCTAGGTTAGTTTAGTATCTGAAGATCAGCAGTTGATGGCTTGCTGACCGACTCAAAATGACCAGAAAGAAACAACTTTCTTTAGAGACCCATCAGTCCATTGTTGTGTTAAGGAAGAAGATACTCCATAAAAACAAGAACATTTCACTGTGATCCTAAATTTTTGAGTGGTAGTATATATATAAATATATATATATATATATATATATATATATATATATATATATATATATATATATATATATAAATATATATATATATATATATATACTGTATCTCCAAAATAACAACTTTACAGGAGAGCACAAAAACTCTATTACTCAAATAAAACTCTATGACTCAATGTAATTAAACCAGAATTTTTTCCAAGCTTTTCTGGAACATTTCTATTGGTTCATTCCATATATGCAAAATGCTGCTGCTGAAGTGGTTTGTTTTGGTTAAGTTGTCTGTCAAAATGTGCCTGTTCTACTGAATAAAACAGGAGCGCTGAATCCTGGTCCTGTGCATCTACTAGATCACACAATCAAACACACCTGATCCAGATAATAAAGGTCTTTAAGGGCTTCTAAACATTACCTCCAGAGGTGTTGGATCTAACCCTCCAGGGTGTTGGATCTCCAGGATTGAGCACCTCCAGAATAAACCACTGACATGTTTGCCAGTTTGCACGTTTACATGTAAGGCTTTGTTCTTCTGTAAATCTCACTTGGTTTGCTGATGCAGCTCTTCAAACTCAACACCAATGAGTGATAAAGCAGGTCATACACCCCAGTGTTACTTTCAGTGGAGCAGATTAAGCATGTTAGTATTGACAGGCCATTAATGATTATCTCCAGTTGTACTGACTTGTAGTTGTGAAGTTGTGACTTTGATAAGTAGACATAGCAAGTAAAGCAAAGTTGGAAAAATTGCAAACACTTCAGCAACACTGTTCCATCCTGGCTGCTATGGCGTTTAGGCCACATGGCTGTTAAACCAGCTGTGGGAGAGAGCCTTCATCAATTAAATAAGCAGAAACTGGGCCAGCAGACCAGGACGTCCACTCCAACAAGAGCCCATTAGAGGAAAGAAAGACAAAGCAGCCCAGAAAATGAAAGGGGACCGGGTAACCTTTTAGCTTAGGAGGATATTTCAATGTCTCTAATGAACCTTAGAAAGGTAGAAGGTGCTAATTAGCTATGAAGCTTATAAAGCTTTGACTAGAGTGAATTAATAATTTCCAGAACATTTTTAAATGTGTATTATAGGTTATGATCTTGGGCACTGCCCTTGTCTAATCTGTCTAAGCTTTACAAACGGTGAAGCTGAAAGACCCCAATACCACTGCCACTTTGCAATGTTATTTACTTATACTGTATATCACTGCTACAGACAATATCACTAAATCACTTTAACCATAAATATCTTCTGAGATTAACCTGCCTATAAAATGTTTTACATACATCCCTCCTGTATATTTTGTGTATAATTTCTGTGTATTTATTTATATTATTATATTTAAGATATGTAGTATCTATAGTATATATAAGTATATTTATTTTGTAGAGTGATTAACTTAGCCTCACCCCAAGCATTTCAATGCATGTATGACTTGAACTTGATCATTAGTGCTATACTGTAAGGCAGCACTGCGTCCTACAAGACTGTCTAAGCGAAACACTAGAATGTTGAATGTCTTTATATTAATAAATGATGTACAAAAGCTTATAATATAAAATAAACTGCTATTGAAATAGCAACGAGAGGTCAGTTATTTAGCAGCTGTGTATTATACCACACAGCTGGTGTAGTACTACACGATGGTGTCCTTGCGGTGCTGAGAATGATCCACCATCCAAGTAATTCTCACTCTGTGGTGGTCCTGACTATTGTAGCATGGGCTAAAAGGGGGCTAAGAAAGTGTGCAGAGAAACTGAGACTGTGTTTGCAGAACTACTAAGTGCACCTGTATAGTAAATTAACTGATAACATAGACAATGACTATGAATTCTAATTGTTATGGACCCATAAATCTTTAATCGAAAAATCTAAGCGTAACTTAATAATGAAAACTTGTAGGGAAAACAAACATACTTTTACCATTCTAAGCAATACCATAACTAGTAAAATTGCTTGCACTGTTTATATATTTGTTTGTTTTACATAAATAAACATTGTAAAGATGTAATGAAGCCTATATATATATATATATATATATATATATATATATATATATATATATATATATATACATACATACCTGGCTTACACTTTGGTCAATCTTGGCACTGTACCACTCGTTATTAGTGTTACCTGTATCTAGTTTTGCTTTACAGTGCGTGTGGTCCCCCTGTGGTCACTGCTCACTGCAAGGTCACAACCAAAGCGAAAAAAATGAGTACCACTAATTTCCTTATTCACATTCAAATCTCAATTCCTGTCCATTTTTATTTTTCTGCATCAATTGAATGAAGCTGCTGTTGTTTATGCTGAGTGAAATGTCATGATGAAAGGACCAACAGAAATACTCCAAAACAGCTTGGAAGGAATTCTGGTTCCACTGACTTGCATTGAAACTAAAGACAGTTTTTGGTCGCCACTTGTTTTTTATTAGACAGCGATGATATGCAATATCTTGTTATTTGATAAAACAATGTTTATTAGGAATGAAGGCATGCACTCATTCGTCATGAGAAAGCAATTATATTTATTTGTTTATTTCTTCTGCAGGATAAACACAATGCTGCTTGCTTTCTGGCCTCACCCTTTTTGGCCTTATTTTAAAATGACAACATGTATATGGGTTACAGCAGCGTATTCCCTACTGTGGTCAGAGATCTGGGCTGCTCTCCTTTTCTTCTTTCTCCAGAGCTCTTAGTGTGTGTTCTGAGTTTGGGCGATAAAGGCGGGTTTTCATCTCCAGCTGGGCTCAGAATGATGTGCGGAGAATAATCCAGACTGGAATAATCTTATTATTGGGTGATGAATGAGGAGTTCATGTGGTACTGGGCTCATGAGACATGTGAAATATGCCCACGAAGCTTCTTACTGAAGAATGAAAAAATAAAAAAGCAGGAAAAAGAGGTGTTATAAGGAGGAGCTATTTTTTCTCATACTATACGTCTGCATTCACCTTTTTAATGAAGCTGAGCTCCTGTGTTTTTAAGCTCAGTCTTTTGATAGGGTTTACTAACCTCCTAAACTCTAACCACTAACCTCCTAAACCCTAACCACTAACCTCCTAAACCCTAACCACTAACCTCCTAAACCCTAAACAATAACCTGCTAAACCCTAACCACTAACCTCCTAAACCCTAACCACTAACCTCCTAAACCCTAACCACTTACCTCCTAAACCCTAACCACTAACCTCCTAAACTCTAACCACTAACCTCCTAAACTCTAACCACTAACCTCCTAAACTCTATCCAATAACCTCCTAAACTCTAACCACTAACCTCCTAAACCCTAACAACTAACCTCCTAAACTCTAACCACTAACCTCCTAAACCCTAACAACTAACCTCCTAAACCCTAACCACTAACCTCCTAAACTCTAACCACTAACCTCCTAAACCCTAACCACTAACCTCCTAAACCCTAACCACTAACCTCCTAAACTCTAACCACTAACCTCCTAAACTCTAACCACTAACCTCCTAAACTCTAACCACTAACCTCCTAAACTCTATCCAATAACCTCCTAAACCCTAACAACTAACCTCCTAAACCCTAACCACTAACCTCCTAAACTCTAACCACTAACCTCCTAAACCCTAACCACTAACCTCCTAAACCCTAACCACTAACCTCCTAAACTCTAACCACTAACCTCCTAAACTCTATCCAATAACCTCCTAAACCCTAACAACTAACCTCCTAAACCCTAACCACTAACCTCCTAAACTCTAACCACTAACCTCCTAAACTCTATCCAATAACCTCCTAAACCCTAACAACTAACCTCCTAAACTCTAACCACTAACCTCCTAAACTCTAACCACTAACCTCCTAAACTCTAAAACCTAACCACTAACCTCCTAAACTCTAACCACTAACCTCCTAAACTCTAACCACTAGCCTCCTAAACTCTAAAACCTAACCACTAACCTCCTAAACTCTAACCAATAACCTCCTAAACTCTAACCAATAACCTCCTAAACTCTAACCAATAACCTACTAAACCCTAACCACAAACCTCCTAAACTCTAACCAATAACCTCCTAAACTCTAAACACTAACCTCCTAAACTCTAACCAATAACCTCCTAAACTCTAAAACCTAACCACTAACTTACTAAACTCTAACCACTAACCTCCTAAACTCTAACCAATAACCTCCTAAACTCTAACCACTAACCTCCTAAACCCTAACCACTAACCTCCTAAACTCTAACCACTAACCTCCTAAACCCTAACCAATAACCTCCTAAACTCTAACCACTAACCTCCTAAACCCTAACCAATAACCTCCTAAACTCTAACCACTAACCTCCTAAACCCTAACCACTAACCTCCTAAACTCTAACCAATAACCTCCTAAACTCTAACCACTAACCTCCTAAACCCTAACCACTAACCTCCTAAACTCTAACCAATAACCTCCTAAACTCTAACCACTAACCTCCTAAACCCTAACCACTAACCTCCTAAACTCTAACCACTAACCTCCTAAACTCTAACCACTAACCTCCTAAACCCTAACCAATAACCTCCTAAACCCTAACCACTAACCTCCTAAACCCTAACCACTAACCTCCTAAACTCTAACCAATAACCTCCTAAACTCTAACCACTAACCTCCTAAACCCTAACCACTAACCTCCTAAACTCTAACCACTAACCTCCTAAACCCTAACCACTAACCTCCTAAACTCTAACCACTAACCTCCTAAACCCTAACCCTTGACCTCCTAAACTCTAAAACCTAACCACTAACCTCCTAAACCCTAACCACTAACCTCCTAACCACTAACCTCCTAAACCCTAACCACTAACCTCCTAAACTCTAAAACCTAACCACTAACCTCCTAAACTCTAAACCCTAACCACTAACCTCCTAACCACTAACCTCCTAAACCCTAACCACTAACCTCCTAAACTCTAAAACCTAACCACTAACCTCCTAAACTCTAAACCCTAACCACTAACCTCCTAACCACTAACCTCCTAAACCCTAACCACTAACCTCCTAAACTCTAAACCCTAACCACTAACCTCCTAACCACTAACCTCCTAAACCCTAACCACTAACTTCATAAACCCTAACCACTAACCTCCTAAACCCTAACCACTAACTTCATAAACCCTAACCACTAACCTCCTAAACCCTAACCACTAACTTCATAAACCCTAACCACTAACCTCCTAAACCCTAACCAATAACCTCCTAAACCCTAACCACTAACCTCCTAAACCCTAACCACTAACCTCCTAAACCCTAACCACTAACCTCCTAAACTCTAACCGCTAACCTCCTAAACCCTAACCACTTACCTCCTAAACCCTAACCACTAACCTCCTAAACTCTAACCACTAACCTCCTAAACTCTAACCACTAACCTCCTAAACTCTATCCAATAACCTCCTAAACTCTAACCACTAACCTCCTAAACCCTAACAACTAACCTCCTAAACTCTAACCACTAACCTCCTAAACCCTAAACAATAACCTGCTAAACCCTAACCACTAACCTCCTAAACTCTAACCACTAACCTCCTAAACCCTAACCACTTACCTCCTAAACCCTAACCACTAACCTCCTAAACTCTAACCACTAACCTCCTAAACTCTAACCACTAACCTCCTAAACTCTATCCAATAACCTCCTAAACTCTAACCACTAACCTCCTAAACTCTAACCACTAACCTCCTAAACTCTATCCAATAACCTCCTAAACCCTAACAACTAACCTCCTAAACCCTAACCACTAACCTCCTAAACTCTAACCACTAACCTCCTAAACCCTAACCACTAACCTCCTAAACCCTAACCACTAACCTCCTAAACTCTAACCACTAACCTCCTAAACTCTAACCACTAACCTCCTAAACTCTAACCACTAACCTCCTAAACTCTATCCAATAACCTCCTAAACCCTAACAACTAACCTCCTAAACCCTAACCACTAACCTCCTAAACTCTAACCACTAACCTCCTAAACCCTAACCACTAACCTCCTAAACCCTAACCACTAACCTCCTAAACTCTAACCACTAACCTCCTAAACTCTATCCAATAACCTCCTAAACCCTAACAACTAACCTCCTAAACCCTAACCACTAACCTCCTAAACTCTAACCACTAACCTCCTAAACTCTATCCAATAACCTCCTAAACCCTAACAACTAACCTCCTAAACTCTAACCACTAACCTCCTAAACTCTAACCACTAACCTCCTAAACTCTAAAACCTAACCATTAACCTCCTAAACTCTAACCACTAACCTCCTAAACTCTAACCACTAGCCTCCTAAACTCTAAAACCTAACCACTAACCTCCTAAACTCTAACCAATAACCTCCTAAACTCTAACCAATAACCTCCTAAACTCTAACCAATAACCTACTAAACCCTAACCACAAACCTCCTAAACTCTAACCAATAACCTCCTAAACTCTAAACACTAACCTCCTAAACTCTAACCAATAACCTCCTAAACTCTAAAACCTAACCACTAACTTACTAAACTCTAACCACTAACCTCCTAAACTCTAACCAATAACCTCCTAAACTCTAACCACTAACCTCCTAAACCCTAACCACTAACCTCCTAAACTCTAACCACTAACCTCCTAAACTCTAACCACTAACCTCCTAAACCCTAACCAATAACCTCCTAAACTCTAACCACTAACCTCCTAAACCCTAACCACTAACCTCCTAAACTCTAACCAATAACCTCCTAAACTCTAACCACTAACCTCCTAAACCCTAACCACTAACCTCCTAAACTCTAACCAATAACCTCCTAAACTCTAACCACTAACCTCCTAAACCCTAACCACTAACCTCCTAAACTCTAACCACTAACCTCCTAAACTCTAACCACTAACCTCCTAAACCCTAACCAATAACCTCCTAAACCCTAACCACTAACCTCCTAAACCCTAACCACTAACCTCCTAAACTCTAACCAATAACCTCCTAAACTCTAACCACTAACCTCCTAAACCCTAACCACTAACCTCCTAAACTCTAACCACTAACCTCCTAAACCCTAACCACTAGCCTCCTAAACTCTAACCACTAACCTCCTAAACCCTAACCCTTGACCTCCTAAACTCTAAAACCTAACCACTAACCTCCTAAACCCTAACCACTAACCTCCTAACCACTAACCTCCTAAACCCTAACCACTAACCTCCTAAACTCTAAAACCTAACCACTAACCTCCTAAACTCTAACCACTAACCTCCTAACCACTAACCTCCTAAACCCTAACCACTAACCTCCTAAACTCTAAAACCTAACCACTAACCTCCTAAACTCTAAACCCTAACCACTAACCTCCTAACCACTAACCTCCTAAACCCTAACCACTAACCTCCTAAACTCTAAACCCTAACCACTAACCTCCTAACCACTAACCTCCTAAACCCTAACCACTAACTTCATAAACCCTAACCACTAACCTCCTAAACCCTAACCACTAACTTCATAAACCCTAACCACTAACCTCCTAAACCCTAACCACTAACCTCCTAAACCCTAACCACTAACTTCATAAACCCTAACCACTAACCTCCTAAACTCTAACCACTAACCTCCTAAACCCTAACAACTAACCTCCTAAACCCTAACCCTTGACCTCCTAAACTCTAAAACCTAACCACTAACCTCCTAAACCCTAACCACTAACTTCATAAACCCTAACCACTAACCTCCTAAACCCTAACCACTAACTTCATAAACCCTAACCACTAACCTCCTAAACCCTAACCACTAACCTCCTAAACCCTAACCAATAACCTCCTAAACCCTAACCAATAACCTCCTAAACCCTAACCACTAACTTCATAAACCCCAGAAGGCTGTATAACCTTAGAAAAATCCACTTTAGAAGTACTGAGAGTAAACATGTATGGATATTAGTTTAGAGTTGATGTAATAAATTGAACTTCAGTTGGAAAGTTAAAAGTTAAACAGAAATCAAGGTGAACCCAAATGCTTTTGTTGTTGTTCAGTGCTGTTCTGTTCTCTGAGGTCCAGTGCTGTAACTGTCCAGTTACATAAAAGAATGCGCAATGCACTGATGTGTGTGTGTGTGTGTGTGTGTGTGTGTGTGTGTGTGTGTGTGTGTGTGTGTGTGTGTGTGTGTGTGTGTGTGTAAACGTGTAGGTTCAGGGACATCACTCCTAAGACTGCAGCGTCATCAAGGTTCATCTAGTCCCGTTCAAAGTTAACTCCATTTTACTCTTTTATGTCAGTGTTGTGTGACAGAGTGCTTTTGACATGTGTGTGTACAGGTGTATGTGTGTGTGGAGTAGAGAGAGAGACAGAGTGAAAGAGAGAGAGAGAGACAGAGACAGAGGGAGAGGTGTGGAGACATCTGGCAAGTTTGACCTTACACCTGTCAGTGATGGCAAAAGATGTTGTGGTTGCAAAAGCAGACCAAGGTTATACTTTATCTACTACGCTGACCCTTTATATCCCCCCACCACACTCACACACACACACACACACACACACACACACACACACACACCCACACACCCACACACACACACACACACACACACACACACACACACTCACACACACACACACAAAGAACAAAGGAGATTAATCAAGAGAGCATCTCGAACTTATTAGTCCTTTCATTTGTTCTCTGTCTGCTTTATTTCTGCAGTAGTTTCATCTAAACTTTAGGTCCTTTTCAGAAGGTGAAATTGTCCACAGCCAAACTTTGCATGGTGAAGTATTACATTGTCAAATGTTACACAGTGGAGCATTACATGATGGTACTGTATATGGTGAAACTGTACATGGTGAACCTGTATGGTGAAAGTTTTAATGGTAAAACTGCATATGGTGAAACTGTATATGGTGATACTTTACATGGTAAAACTATACATGGAAAAACTGTATATGGTGACAATTTACATGATAAAACTATGCATGGTAAAACTTTACATGGTAAAACTGCACATGGTAAAACTATACATGATATAACTGTTTATGGTGAAACTTTACATGGTAAAACTATACATGCTAAAACTGTATATGGTGAAACTTTACATGGTAAAACTATACATGCTAAAACTGTATATGGTGAAACTTTACATGGTAAAACTATACATGGTAAAACTGTATATGGTGATAATTTACATGGTAAAACTATACATGGTGAAACTATACATGGTAAAACTGTATATAGTGAAAAATTACATGCTAAAACTGTATATGGTGAAACTTTACATGGTAAAACTATACATGGTAAAACTATACATGGTGAAACTATACATGGTAAAACTGTATATAGTGAAAATTTACATGGTAAAACTGTATATGGTGAAACTTTACATGGTAAAACTATACATGGTAAAACTGTATATGGTAAAACTATACATGGTAAAACTGTATATGGTGAAACTATACATGGTTAAACTATACATGGTAAAACTGTATATGGTGAAACTATACATGGTAAAACTGTATATGGTGAAACTTTACATGGTAAAACTATACATGGTTAAACTATACATGGTAAAACTGTATATGGTGAAACTACATGGTAAAACTATACATGTAAAACTGTATATGGTGAAACTTTATATGGTAAAACTGTATATGGTGAAACGTTATATGGTAAAACTATACATGGTAAAACTGTATATGGTGAAACTACATGATAAAACTATACATAGTAAAACTATACATGGTAAAACTGTATATGGTAAAACTGTATATGGTGAAACTATACATGGTAAAACTGTATATGGTGAAACTATACATGGTAAAACTACACATGGTAAAACTGTATATGGTGAAACTGTATATGGTAAAACTGTATATGGTGAAACTTTACATAGAAATACTATACATGGTAAAACTGTATATGGTGAAACTTTACATAGAAATACTATACATGGTAAAACTGTATATGGTGAAACTTTACATGGTAAAACTATGCATGATAAATCTTTATATGGTGTAACTTTACATAGTGAAACTACATAGTAAAACTCTATATGGTGATACTTTACATGATACAACTTTACATAGTAAGACTGATCATGTGATACTTTACATGGTAAATCTATACATAGTAAAACTGTACATGGTGAAACTTTACATGGTGAAACTATACATGGTAAGACTGATCATGTGATACTTTACATGGTAAATCTATACATGGTAAAACTGTACATGGTGAAACTTTACATGGTGAAACTATACATGGTAAGACTGATCATGTGAAACTGTATATAAATTGCTATATAATGTAAAAATACTTATGGAATGTAAATTTCATTATATTCCAAATGCTTAATCCTGCCACTCCTAATGTACGAGGGAAACTTCTCCCTTCATGGTCTGCAGATAGATGTCACAATACACTGGGCACTACTGGCCTTAAATTCACATCTTAAAACTGTGTGTGTCAGCTGTAAACAGTAAAGCGTTTCTAAACTGTGGAGCTCAAGCCTGTTTCTGCATTAGCTGCAGTCAGAGAGGACTTGACAGCTATACTTTAACATTCCTTTATCTCTAAGTGGAAGCCCAACAGCATTGCGTGCTGCTGTCCAGCAGAGCCATGAGCGCAATTTCAGGGATTGAAAAGCTGATAATGCTGAGAGCCAGGACAACAGCGGCAGTAATAATCACCAGTTCTGGTTGTTTTTAGCTCTAATAATTTCGCTTCATAGTGAAAACTTTTTCCTTCTTCTACATAATAAGTACCAATTCACACAGCGATGATATCATAACTTCAAATTCTCTATAGCTTTTATACAACAGTTCCGCCAAGTAGAGAAAAAAAGAAGCAAAAGGAACCCATAAAGCTTTATGTGGTGAAACTGAACATGGTAAAACTTTACACACAATGAAACTTTATATGGTAAAACTTTACACACAGTGAAACTTTATATGTTGAAACTAAACATGGTGAAACTTTAGACACACAGTGAAACTTTACATGGTGAAACTAAACATGCTAAAATTTTACAAACAATGAAACTTTATGTGGTAAAACTGAACATGGTGAAACTTTATACACAGTGAAATTTTATATGGTGAAACTTTACACACAGTGAAACTTTATATGGTGAAACTAAACATGGTGAAACTATACATGGTGAAACTTTACACATAGTGAAACTTTACATGGTGAAACTAAACATGGTGAAACTATACATGGTGAAACTTTACACACAGTGAAACTATATGGTTAAACTAAACATGGTGAAACTATACATGGTAAAACTTTACACACAGTGAAACTTTATATGGTGAAACTAAACATGGTGAAACTATACATGGTGAAACTTTACACACAGTGAAACTTTATATGGTGAAACTAAACATGTTAAAATTTTACACACAGTGAAACTTTATGTGGTGAAACTGAACATGGCAAAACTTTACACACAGTGAAATTTTATATGATGAAACTAAACATAGTAAACTTTACACACAGTGAAATTTTATATGGTAAAACTAAACATGATGAAACTTTACACACAGTGAAATTTTATATGGTGAAACTAAACAGGATGAAACTTTACACACAGTGAAATTTTATATGGTGAAACTTTACACAGTGAAACTTTATATGGTAAAATGTTACAGGATGAAACTCACAAGATGAAGCTATACATGGGCAACATGGTGAAATTGTACAAGGTGATCTTGTACTGGGTGAAACGGTGCATGATGATCCTGTACATAACAGCACATAGTCAATGAGGACAAAAGCAAAGTTTTTTCACTTGTAGATCATATTTGATCTCGTTCAAATGTTCGACTGTCCAGGAATGAACAGTCCTACACGATGGTGAGCACCTTATGTCCTTGCTTGGGGTTATGTCATATACAAGCTTCCACTCTTCTGAAAAAAAAAAAAAACTTTCTACAAGATTTTGGAGTGTCTGTGGGATATTTGGCCACTCATCCAGAAGAGCATTTGTGAGGTCAGACACTGATGTTGGGCCAGAGAGCCTGTCTCCAGACTCACCCAACCAGCCTTTCTGGAGCTGCTTTGTGCACTGGGACACAGTCAGTCATGCTGGAACAGAACTTGATTCCTCCCCAAACTGTTCTCACAAAGTTGGAGGTAAACAATTGTCCGAAATGCTGAAGCATTAAGATTTCCCTGCAGTGGAATTAAGGGTATATATATATATATATATATATATATATATATATATATATATATATATATATATATATATATATATATATATATACACTATACTGTCAGAAGTATTCGTTCGTCTACCTTCACACGCATATAAACTTTAGTGACGTCCCATTCTTAATCCATAGGGTTTAATAAGATCTTGCCCAACCTTTGCAGCTATAACAGCTTCAACTCTTCTGGGAAGGCTCTCCACACGGTTTAGGAGTGTGTTTATGGGAATGTTTGATCAACAGTTTTTCCAGGTCATTTGTGAGGTCAGACACTGATATTGGACGAAGACGCCTGGCTCGCAGTCTCGTTCATCATAAAGGTGTTTTATCAGCGAGCAGCGTGGATGCAGCTGCTCGGCCATGGAGACCCACTCCTTGAAGCTCTCTATACTCTGTTCTTGAGCTGATCTGAAGGCCACATGAAGTTTGGAGTTCTGTAGTGATTGACTTTGTAGAAAGTTGGTGACCTCTGTGCACTATGCTCCTCAGCATCCGCTGACCCGCTCTACCACTTGTCGTTCCCAATCACTTCCACTTTGTTATAACACCACTGACAGTCCACTGTGGAATATTTAGTAGTGAGGAAACTTCACCACTGGACTTGTTGCGCAGGTGGCGTCCTATCACGGTACCACACTGAGCTCCTAAGAGTGACCCATTCTTTCACTAATGTGTGTAGAAGGAGTCTGCAGGACTACCTGCTTGGTTTTTTACACCTGTGGCCATTGAAGTGATTGGAACACCTGAATTCGATGATTTAGATGGGTGAGTGAACACTATTGGCAATATGGTGTATATGTAGATAGACAAATAGACAGCTATACATATATATAATGTGTATGTGTATGATTATATGACTCTACAAACTACATAAGATATCCTATAAAAGCAAAACGCGAACAGGTATATGAGTGAGTGTGGAAAGTATGATTGTGGATAACAGTAGCAGCCTATTCAGAGGCCGGAAACATGAAATTCTCTATTCTCTGAGGTATGAATATTCATAAGCTGACACAGCTGGCTGTCATGGCAGGACATCTGGTTGGACACAGGATCCAGAAGGTGGGCGTTGCATCTGTGTATGTGTCTTTATCTCTAGATGATATGACAGATGTGTGTGGGTGGGCAGTCTGTCTATGTGTGAAGAGAGAAAGAGAGAGAGAGCTCTATCAGCCTTTCACAGCCTGCATCAGCGAATCAATGATCAGAGGACGCAGAACAGGCTGAAGTCATTGATAAAGTCCTTTAGTTTACTGACACACAGACAGCTCAAGGACAAAAGGGCAAAGAGAAAACAAAGAATAAACGACAGGAAAATGGACAGAAGAAATGAGAGAGGTAAGAGAATGAGGGGAAGGTGAATAGGGAAAGGTTTGGAATCACAGCTCAGTGTTATGGGGTGAATATTTGTAAGAAAGTGGGACACATAGAATTCAATACCTGCACAACACAAACCCTAAAATCCCAAAATACAGCACAACACAAGTAACACACACGGTTGCCTAGGACTACAACCTCCGGCATACAGCTCAGGGCGACAGTAGCAACAGTGGCACTCCACACAGCCAGCATCTACATTCTCCATTGTCCACCTTAATGCTCCTCATTTCCATTTCAGCATATGCCTCATCTTAGTCGCCTTAGATATTTCAAGTGGTTTTAGAGCATTTCAATTGGTCCATTCATCATAAAACTTTTGCAGGATATTAGGAGCAGCTGTCGTGTTCAACAAAATTGGAGATACATATTCCAAAACCGAGGTCATTAATAAAGAGCTGCACATCCTTGAAGCTATAACATTCTCCACTCATTACACTCTTCAGACATCTAGCTCCTACATCCTCACTCCCATGGGTCCTCCAGCATACAGCTCAGGGTGACCGTAGCAACAGTGGCACTCCAGACAGCCAGCATCCACATTCTCCATTGTCCACTGTGACATTAATGCTGGAATTAATGCTCCTCATTTCCCTTTTAGCCCCACCTCTACCACTGGCTACTGACCATGGATGCCCACCAGCCATTTGTTGAGCCTTGCAATTTCTATAAATAAAGTTAGATAGATATAGATAGATAGATAGATAGATAAATATAGATAGATAGATAGATAGATAAATAGATATAGATATCCTTACTGTATAAATATAACTATATATATATATAGATAGATAGATAGATAGATAGATAGATAGATAGATATAGATATCCTAACTGTATCCATCTATCTATCTATCTATCTATCTATCTATCTATCTATCTATCTATCTATCTAGATTTACATATATATAAATATATATATATATATATATATATATATATATATAGATAGATAGATAGATGGATACAGTTAGGATATCTATATCTATCTATCTATCTATCTATCTATCTATCTATATATATATATATATAGTTATATTTATACAGTAAGGATATCTATATCTATTTATCTATCTATCTATCTATCTATATTTATCTATCTATCTATCTATCTATATATATATATATATATATATATATATAGATAGATAGATAGATAGATAGATAGATAGATAGATAGATAGATAGATATCCTAACTGTAGTATGTCACCTTAAATATTCCAAGTGATTTTGGAGCATTTCTATTGGTCCATTCCACATAAAACCTTTTGCAGGTTTTAAAGAGCAGCTCTCATGTTCATACGATATAGATGAAAATAAAACAAAATGTAAGATTGATAGATAGATAACATAGATAAAAGATACATGAAAATCAACAAAAATGGAGATACATATTCCAAAACTAAGGTCATTAATACAGAGTTTCCACATCCTTGAAGTTATAACATCCCCTTTAGTCTGGTTCCTCAGTTAGAACCACTGAGTACCTTTCTGACTCTGTTAGTATTTCTAGAACTGACCATCCCACATCAGAACACGTTCAATGACTCTGTTTATGCATTACCAGTTTAATTATGTAGAATAAGAAAGACTGATTGTCTTTACCTCTTATAACGAGCCAACATCCTAATCTAGAGTCCCAGTAACAAGCTAAATACACACACATACACACAGAGGTGGTGACTGTACTCATGGTCTGCTGCTTTCGCTCCAACACTCATAAACTCCACACGGTCCGGAGACTAACGGCTTTTCCTTATCGCCGCCCAGCCAGGCCTGACCATACGCGGCTTTAGGAGCTTTACCGTGGAGGCAGTCCTCCACATACACAACCCTGATTCACTCAGAACGGAGAGAAGAGAGCGTTACGGAACGAACGACAGAAGAGAACATTTCTCTCATTTCCAAGCAGAATTACTGTACACGGTTTACTCTTCAGTCTAAATATAGAGTCAGTCAGCACACGCTCTGCACCGGAGAAACAGGACCACCGTACACGCCGCTCCAGTGCAAAACGTGTCGGCGGACTCACTATATACAAACTACACAGTGCAGTTAGCCTACAAGTAACCTTAGAGCTGTGCTAACTACATAAATCATCACCCACTGTCTCAAACGCGACACTCTACGACACACTGACGGACAAAAGCACACCAAGCACAGTCCATTCATAATTTAGAACTATTTACCACTTGTGTTTACACACAGCAGAATTTAACCTCCATTTAACCCATCCGAGCGGTGAAACACCCACATACACACACACTAGTGAACACACACTAGGGGGCAGTGAAACACCCACATACACACACACTAGTGAACATACACACTAGGGGGCAGTGAAACACCCACATATACACACACACACTGGTGAACACACACTAGGGGGCAGTGAAACACCCACATATACACACACTAGTGAACATACACACTAGGGGGCAGTGAAACACCCACATATACACACACACACACTGGTGAACACACACACTAGGGGGCAGTGAAACACCCACATATACACACACTAGGGAGGCAGTAAAACACCCACATATACACACACACTGGTGAACATACACACTAGGGGGCAGTAAAGCACCCACATATACACACACTAGTGAACATACACACTATGGGGCAGTGAAACAACCACATACACACACACTAGTGAACATACACACTATGGGGCAGTGAAACACCCACATATACACACACACACACACTGGTGAACACACACACTAGGAGGGCAGTGAAACACCCACATATACACACACTAGTGAACATACACACTAGGGCGCAGTGAAACACCCACATATACACACACACTGGTGAACATACACACTAGTGGGGCAGTAAAACACCCACATATACACACACTAGTGAACATACACACTAGGGGGCAGTGAAACACCCACATATACACACACACACTGGTGAACACACACACTAGGGGGCAGTGAAACACCCACATATACACACACTAGTGAACATACACACTAGAGGGCAGTGAAACACCCACATATACACACACTAGGGGGCAGTGAAACACCCACATATACACACACTAGTGAACATACACATTAGAGGGCAGTGAAACACCCACATATACACACACTAGGGGGCAGTGAAACACCCACATATACACACACTAGGGGGCAGTGAAACACCCACATATACACACACACACCGGTGAACATACACACTAGGGGGCAGTGAAACACCCACATACACACACACTGGTGAACAAACACACTAGGAGGCAGTAAAACACCCACATATACAGACACTAGTGAACATACACACTAGGGGGCAGTGAAACACCCACATATACACACACTAGTGAACATACACACTATGGGGCAGTGAAACACCCACATATACACACACTAGTGAACATACACACTAGGGGGCAGTGAAACACCCACATATACACACACACTGGTGAACATACACACTAGGGGGCAGTGAAACACCCACATATACACACACACACACACTGGTGAACACACACACTAGGGGGTAGTGACACACCCACATATACACACACTAGTGAACATACACACTAGGGGGCAGTGAAACACCCACATATACACACACTAGGGGGCAGTGAAACACCCGCATATACACACACTAGGGGGCAGTGAAACACCCACATATACACACACTAGGGGGGCAGTGAAACACCCACATATACACACACTAGTGAACATACACACTAGGGGGCAGTGAAACAACCACATACACACACACTAGTGAACATACACACTAGGGGGCATTGAAACACCCACATATACACACACTAGTGAACATACACACTATGGGGCAGTGAAACAACCACATACACACACACTAGTGAACATACACACTATGGGGCAGTGAAACACCCACATATACACACACACACACTGGTGAACACACACACTAGGAGGGCAGTGAAACACCCACATATACACAAACTAGTGAACATACACACTAGGGGGCAGTGAAACACCCACATATACACACACTAGGGGGCAGTGAAACACCCACATACACACACACTAGGGGGCAGTGAAACACCCACATATACACACACTAGGGGGCAGTAAAACACCCACATATACACACACACCGGTGAACATACACACTAGGGGGCAGTGAAACACCCACATACACACACACTGGTGAACATACACACTAGGGGGCAGTAAAACACCCACATATACACACACTAGTGAACATACACACTAGGGGGCAGTGAAACACCCACATATACACACACTAGTGAACATACACAGTATGGGGCAGTGAAACAACCACATATACACACACTAGGGGGGTAGTGAAACACCCACATATACACACACTAGTGAACATACACACTAGGGGGCAGTAAAACACCCACATATACACACACTAGGGGGCAGTAAAACACCCACATATACACACACACTAGTGAACATACACACTAGAGGGCAGTGAAACACCCACATATACACACACTAGTGAAAATACAGGTTAGGGGACAGTGAAACACCCACATATACACACACTAGTGAACATACAGGTTAGGGGACAGTGAAACACCCACATATACACACACTAGTGAATATACACACTAGGGGGCAGTGAAACACCCATATACAAGCACACTGGTAAACATACACACTAGTGGGCAGTAAAACACCCACATTAACACACTCTTGGGGAACATACATCTTCTACATCTACAGCTGATCTTCTACATTTGGTGTAAGGATGGTGGAAATTTGTTAGTGAACCAAACCACCAATTTCTAATCTTCCAACACTTCAAACTACTAAATATATACCATGTTTATATCATCTCGCTCCAAAGAAACAAACAACTATCTCTAAAATTTCAACTTTACAGGAGAGGACAAAAACCGTCTTTACTTTCAAAGTCAATGGAACCAGAATCCATACTATTTTGGAGCATTTCTATTGGTCCATTCATCATGAAATGTTCCCACAATGTAAACAGCAGCTGTCGTGTTTAATTGACGAACAAAAATAAAATCAATGAAAATGGACGCGACAACATATTCTCCACTTAGCGTGTGCCCAGGTAAGCAGATTCTGATCATTAGATATATTTAGAGGTTGTAGATGCTGTGCTTTGACTAAAGCTGTGTGTGTATGTGTGTGTAGCTCCATGTTCCTCAGCTGCTCTTCCTGTAGGATGAAATATTAATCACGATGAAGATCTCTAGAGTGGCTGTCATTGCTTTGAGATATTATTGCACATTTAGCAACCAAGCAAGACGACTGAACACGCACACATTAATCTTTGTCACTCAAATATATGCAAGTGCAAGCGCGCATCTTCCTGATTGTACTAGTTACACAGCATCGTATTATCTAAAGCAACATTTAACCCTATTTACCAATTTCCACCTGAAAATACATACCCAAATAAAACACTCTATAAACTAGCAGAATTTTCATGATGTAATGTTCCTGAAAAGCCTTCAAATTTGTTCTAGAAAGCACTAAAAGGTATTAAAATTAATCTGCAATGGTCCAAATACCCTTATCGAAAATAAGTATACTTAAAGTTAATTTTATTAAGTATACTTTATGTAGTTACTATACTAATGTCATTGTACTAATAGTACACTTGTATATTTACTATTTTAATACTTATTGGGACTAAATTGGCCCACTTTCTAGTTTTTAAAAGTATACTTTTAAGTACACTTTAAGTGTAAGAGTAGTAAACCAAGTATACAACTAGTTTACATCTTTTGTACTGTAACTACTCTAAAAGTAATCTTAAGGGTTTACTGTTAGTTTACTAGCTTGTAAGTTTTCTTTAAGTGAACTTAATACTTATAATTTACTGCTTATATTATTGTTGTACTTTAAAGTATATGACTAGGTTTAATTTTTTTTCTACTTAAAATAGAACTTAACAACATTTACTTACTCACCAGTGGACACACTTAAATAAACAAGACACACTCAGATTAAGAAACATTGTAAGCTCCCCAACTCGCCAAATTGTACGGTCGCAGTCACCTGTTTACTAGGTAGCCTAGGACACACTCCGCACACACCCCTACTTCACCATTGCAACCTAGACCTACCTCGCACACACCCATATCACCATGGCTACCTATCACTCACACCTGTATCCCGTTAGTGCTAGCGGCAGCTCTCATTAGCACAACCCATTTAAGCCAGCCACACTCTATCCTCATCTGAGACTGTGAGGATCAGATCCTACCTGTCCGTGGTCTCTAGGCTGGTGTTCTCTCAAGGTCTTTTCCCAGGTTTATCAAGTTGGGTATTTCCACAGCGGGGTCCTGTCTACCTCCCTGGAACCCAAGAGAACCCGCAGACTCCAACACCAGCCTCATTACCCACCTCCAAGCAGTCCCCCAACCTCTCCAAAATGAAAACTGCTGATTTTACTGAAAAAAAAAAAAAAAAAAAAAAAAAAAATAATATATATATATATATATATCAGCTGTGCATCACAATTGAGCAAGAGTGTCCTAATAACCAATCAGTCCAATAACATCCTTAACTTTGATTGGCGGCCGTACCAGGAGATTTAGACAGAGGACTGAGAATTGCTGATAATAGGACTATGTGCAAAACAAGCCTCTATACAAAAATAGACTTTAATACAAACATTTTTATTCTTTAAAAATCATCTGATACACTTACATTAATTGTAATGTTTGTGAATTGCATGAAAATTGCATGAAATTATATTCTAAAGTGATCCTAACCATTTGAGCGGTAGTGTATATATATGTATATATGTTATCTAAACCTAAACCTAAACCCCACATATGCTTTGAGACAACACTGATTGTAAAAGCGCTACACAAATAAATATTGATTGATTGATCGATTGATTGATTGATTGATTTGGTTGCTTCATTCTATGAGTCGCTCCTTTAAGGAGGGATACATTAGTCTTTAGTTTATTAGAAGACAAACTTCTTCACAGAGGGGCTGATTGAAACTGCAGAGTTTATCTGAAGAGAATCTGAAGAGTTTAATGCTTCTAAAAACAAATGAACTTTACAGGAGAGGCCGAAAACCTTCTTCACTTTTAATGTAAGTCATTGGAACCAGAATGTTTTCCAAGCTATTTTGGAGCATTTCTATTGGTCCATTAACCATGAAATTTTCACCACAGCTGATGGTTTCACGTCATTCAAAAAAATACAAATCAACAAAAATTGAGATGTGTTGTTCTTTGGACACTGATGATATGCTGCCTGATACCTGAGATGCTCTTTGGTTGTTTCAGCCTAAACACAGGTTTAAAGTTGCTATCATCAATATTACATATATACACACTCAGAAGACACGTGTAGGTTCACACCATGGGAACACAACTCCTGGTTCTCATCACCACCACTGCAAAAATCCAGCCATCCATCCATCATCTTCCGCTGTATCCCACTAGTCGGGGTCACGGTGGGGCTGGAGCCAATCCCAGCATCAACAGGCAAAGACAGGGTACACCATGGACAGGTCGCCAGTTCTGAAGCTGTTCCAAAAGTCCATAGCCGCAAACAAATTAGCTGGTTAGCAGGTCCTGTATTTAGATAGTTAGTTAGTTAGTTAGTTAGGTGTGCTAGCCGGCCAGCAAGCCTAAGTTTGTCATAGACCGTTATTATATCAGTTATTACATCATTTTTATGACCCACCCAGCTATTTTGCTATTTGTAATGCGAACTCATTAGCTCATTTTGCAGCTGTGTCAAAGGTTTGTAGGTACAAACCAATTAGCTTGCTAGCTAATGTCTGAGCCCCCCAATGAGCAAGGCAGGGCTGGCAGGGGCAAGATGCTTGAGAGGAACCAGACTCAAAAAGGGGAACCCATCTTCCTCTGGTCCACACCAGATAATAACAATAGAACTCATAACTATATGCATCAATGAGTACAGAGAAAAAGGAAGAAATCAGTTTCTACTACATCTACACCAGAGTAGCAGCAGAACCAGCTCAGTGTTAGTACTATGGAAGAAGAAATTAGATGTTTGTGAGAGCTGGAGAAGAAAATGCTGAGATTAAGCAGGCAAACAGAATCTTTGGAGATGCCAGTGGAAGCTTTCCACAAAGCACTAGACAGCAGGAGCTCCATGGTGGATAAACTGGTCCAGAATGCAGGTAAACAGGGGCACCTGGTCACAGGTAGTCAGTTATGTTTGGGGTGACTAAGAAAAGTATATCACTGCTGTCCAAAGAAAAAAGGTCTCCAGTCCAACACATGACCAGCACACACTCATACCTACGGGTAGTTTAGAGTGAGGATCAACCCAACATGCATGTGTTTGGACAGTGGGAGGAAACCGGAGTACCCGGAGGAACCCACTCAAACACGGAGAGAACATACACATTCCACACAGAACCACCCGGACCGGGAATCCAACCCAGATCATCTTACTGTGAGGAGACAGTACTAACCACTACACCACCATACTGACCACTACACCACCATACTGACCACTACACCACCATACTAACCACTACACCACCATACTGACCACTACACCACCATACTAACCACTACACCACCATACTAACCACTACACCGCCATACTAACCACTACACTACCATACTAACCACTACACCACCATACTAACCACTACACCACCATACTAACCACTACACCACCATACTGACCGCTACACCACCAAACTAACCATTACACCACTGTACTAACCACTACACCACCGTACTAACCACTACACCACCATACTGACCACTACACCACCATACTAACCACTACACCACCGTACTAACCACTACACCACCATACTGACCACTACACCAGCATACTAACCACTACACCACCGTACTAACCACTACACCACCATACTGACCGCTACACCACCTTACTAACCGCTACACCACCTTACTAACCGCTACACCACCATACTAACTACTACACCACCATACTGACCACTACACCACCATACTGACCACTACACCACCATACTGACCGCTACACCACCTTACTAACCGCTACACCACCATACTAACTACTACACTACCGTACTAACCACTACACCACCGTACTAACCACTACACCACCATACTGACCACTACACCACCATACTAACCACTACACCACCGTACTAACCACTACACCAGCATACTAACCACTACACCACCATACTAACCACTACACCACCGTACTGACCACTACACCACCGTACTAACCACTACACCACCATACTAACCACTACACCACCGTACTAACCACTACACCACCATACTAACCACTACACCACCGTACTAACCACTACACCACCGTACTAACCACTACACCACCGTAGTAACCACTACACCACCATACTAACCACTACACCACCGTAGTAACCACTACACCACCATACTAACCACTACACCACCGTACTAACCACTACACCACCGTACTAACCACTACACCACCATACTAACCACTACACCACCATACTAACCACTACACCACCATACTAACCACTACACCACCGTACTAACCACTACACCACCGTACTAACCACTACACCACCGTACTAACCACTACACCACCATACTAACCACTACACCACCATACTAACCACTACACCACCGTACTAACCACTACACCACCGTACTAACCACTACACCACCGTAGTAACCACTACACCACCATACTAACCACTACACCACCGTAGTAACCACTACACCACCATACTAACCACTACACCACCGTACTAACCACTACACCACCATACTAACCACTACACTAACCACTACACCACTGACACTACTCTCTGGACTTCTGACCGAGTCTTAAATGAAGATTTAATGTTATTACTCATGTGTAAGATATAAAATTTGTGATCAGACAAACAAACGTACAGCATCTCATGTAATGTGTCGTCAGAAACAGAGATCTTATTCAGATCTACAGTATCTACCGTGTAACTGAAGTTAATATTGGCAGCATTTGGGACGCGGTTAGGAAGAATGAAGTGAAGAAGAAAGCATCAGCAGTGAAGAGAATTAGCCCGTCATAAAAGACTAACACGCTTTAACACTCCGGCAACTCATTAGTCCGGAATAAACAATCTGGACGGGCTATTAAGGAATAATTCATCACAGCGCAAATGGAATCGAAACAAAAGCAGCTCGTAGATTTTCAGCACGTCAGCAAGGTGGGAGCAGCTGATTGTGCTTACACAGCAAAGCAGGTTAAGAACTTCACACACTGTAGCAAATGCCAGATGAGGTCAACATCAACATTAGCTTCACTGAAATATGTATCAGAGCTTTTCCGGCTGTGTTCTCTCTCCAGACCACCGCTAGGCTTTTACATTAAAGGACAATTCCACACGTTTGACCGGATTCAATAATCGAGACGTAAACAAAGTCATTCCAAAAGGTTTGATGTGAAATGAATTAGAATTTAGAACTCTCTGTTATTTGTGTTGCTCACAAAGGAATTTGACCCAGCCGTACACTGCAAGACCTACAAATAGACAGTGGGCAGTCCTATCCACAGTGCCCAGGTAGCAGTGCAGGTTAGGTGTCTTGCTCCAGGGTGCCTAAGTCTTATCCTGTTGGTTTAGGGGATTGAACCAGCAACCTTCCGGTCACAAGGCTAGTTCCTCCAACATTCAGCCCATGAATGGTCGAGATTTGCGTACAGTGGAGGTGATAGGAACCAGGGGTTGCATCCATCCATCCATTATCTTCTACTTTATAACACTAGTTGGGATCATAGGGGGGCTGGAGCCAATCCCAGCGTCACCGGGTAAAGGTGGAGTACACCATGGACAGGTCGTCAGTCCATCGCATGTCCAACACACTCTAACACACATGCTCACTCGCACCTATGGGCAATTTAGTTGATCAATCAAGCTAACATGTATGCCGTAACCGTACATGTAACCGTACTGACCACTACACCACCATACTAACCACTACACCACCATACTAACCACTACACCACCATACTAACCACTACACCACCGTACTAACCACTACACCACCGTACCAACCACTACACCACCGTACCAACCACTACACCACCATACTAACCACTGCACCACCATACTAACCACTAAACCACCTTACTAACCACTACACCACCATACTAACCACTACACCACCATACTAACCACTACACCACCATACTAACCACTGCACCACCGTACTAACCACTACACCACCGTACTAACCACTACACCACCATACTAACCACTACACCACCGTACTAACCACTACACCACCGTACTAACCACTACACCACCATACTAACCACTACACCACCATACTAACCACTACACCACCTGCATGGGGTTGCTATGCAGCCAAATGTAGCCCAGTATTGCCAATACCCCAAACAACCAATGAATTGGGTTTTCAACTCTTTGAACCCGTTCAGTAAAATTATACATATAGAGCCTTCAGCAAAGTAAAACAAGTTCTTCGTCATGTGAAGGAACCTTTCAACAAAGCCCAAAATAAACATCAAAGCAGTCAAGTAGCTGAAGTTTAAACATTGTGTGATGCAAGTTAATGCAGCCAGATCGTCGTCCAAGCAATTTTAGACCATTTCTGTCTGTCCGTTCATCATGAAATCATGAAACAATGCAATGCGTAACTGAAGTTTTCAAACGACGCTAAAAAGTTATATAAATGACAAAATGGGTAAAGAATTTTGGTGTGGAAGCGTTAATATTTAACCATTGAACCCTTAAAGAACCCCGATAGCTTAAGGGCTTAGAACAGCCTGGCCATTTCGAATACAGTGGGTATATGAGTCTGTCTGGGAAATGGACTCCATAAAAGTGTCATAGCAAAAGTCATTTGGAGGAAAGGGAGTTTCTTTATGGCTTCTAATGGAAGTGTAGAACTGCTCAGCAGTCATAGTAGGTGGGCTGCGCAAGTGAATGGTCTTTGATTGCAGCAATAATAGCGATAGCTGCAGAGCTAAGGAATAATTAATGATACCTTGGTTTGACCAAGAGCCCAAACAGTGGTTTTCTTTTAACGCAGCTTCACTTTTCCATCATTCCTCAGCTGAGCTATGCATTCATTTTCGTCTGTGCCGGTATGTCTGAGTCCACTCCACTTTCTCCACTTCTTTCCATCCTCGCTGTTCTCCTCAGTCAATTCCCAGCCAAAGTCTATGGGCACATGTTTTGAGACCTCAAAAAAATCAGAAGTCCTCCTGCCTGAAGGTCTTCAGACCAGTTGCCCTAAGATCTGCAATCGTGAAGAGTTTCGAGAGAACTCAGAGCCTTAAAGTCATGACTGGTGAAGACGCAGTTTGAATATAGAGCTAACAGGTCTGCTGTTGTTGCCTTATTTCAGCTCTTTCCTACATCCTGCAACACCTGGACGGCTCTTACACTGAAGCCCATGTGCTGTTTATTGATTTTAGCTCTGCTTTCCACATCACCTGACCTTCTACTTGATCAACTGTGGCAGCTCAATGTCCTGCTATCTGTCTGTTACTGGATTCACTACTTCTAGTCTCGTGGAGATGATCATTGATTTCAGAGAGAAACCCATTTCCCTCACTTGGCCGGACATGCATAACTCCACCGTTCAGTGGGACCCCCAGTGGGACAGACAAAGCACAGCAAGATAACAAGCCAATGAACCAGTTGTACTCAACTTACTTTAACACTTAGAACATTAAAGGCTAAGCACCACTTATGGACACCCCTGGTGATTTTACACTGTTTTTGATAGTGAAAAAATATAAACTTGACTTAAAATGAAATTAATTTGCTTTAAAATAGATTATTTGAATTAAATTAACGGAAAAATCCGAGCTCGCTATGGAAATTCCTGAACGCTACTGTGTGACATCACTGGTAAACAGCAGCCTGATACAACAACACTACGACTGACTGGGACTGAGAATGTTCCAGAGCTGCTTCTTCAGATTCTGATGATATTTCTGAATTTGAATGTGAAAGAGCTGTAATGTAGAAATAGACCACCATATCACTTAGTCCTGATACTTTTAGACCACCATATCACTTAGTCCTGATACTTTTAGACCACCATATCACTTAGTCCTGATACTTTTAGTCAAACCACACCCACAACAGCAGCTCATACGGAGTGTAAAAGTATCTAGCTAAATAACCAAGTAGAGGTAGGCGATATGGCCCTACAATAATATCACAATATTTTATGGTATTTTTGAGATAACGATACTCTTGGCGATATGACAAAACATTGAATTAAAAAAAAATATTTCAAGAATACAATATGCATATGATATAATATGGCACACCCCTAAATGAGATATTAAAAAATACAAGAATTTTGATCAGATTGTAACAGAAGTCAATAATCCAGAATGTCACGATACTAAATAATGCACTCCAAATATCTCCATATATCCAGGACTGAAGTAAAGTGAATGATACTGGAGATAAAATCTGTCTCTAGTAGATTTATAATGGGAAATGAGAAAAGTGTGAATGTTTCTTTTTCTAAAAACAGTAAAAGTAGTACCTGATGTGATAATTAGTGATGGATGATATGGCACGATATTTCAGGGTACAATATCGTTCACCATATTCAAAAATGTTGGTGATATTATTGTGTATGATACGATAGGGCACACCCCTATAACCAACATTAATCATGACAACAGCCTAGCAACCAGCTAAACTCAGATATAGAGGTACAGTTATTGTAGTAAATATTATTAAAGTGGAACTCGCTCTCATACGACTCTAAAAACCTTCATAACTCAACTACGTTAGCAAGAGAAGCTAATGTTAGCTAACATCAGCTAAAGCAGGCCCAGTAACTGAGCTTACCTGGTTTACCTCCACGTACACGGAGGCTCTTGAACTCCTCTCGCTGGTCTCCTTACACGCCCATACTGTTGAACAGCGCCAGACTTAAGATCCAGTTGTCGTGTAAGCCTACGTCCCATAGTGATAATCTTCAGACGTGAAGTGATCTACAGATGACGGAGTGAGAGGACGCTCCTTTCCAATGTGCCCGTTTAAAGTTGACAGGTTTAGACCACTTACTGGATATTTGGGGGTCTTTGGGTCGTTTGTGCACGGGGGTCCACTGTACATCCAATTACTGCAGCCAAAAACAACAACACCTTTCTGTCATTGTGCGTTACTGTAAGTGCATCTTCTAGCATTGTTGTCCACCATCTACGTCACACGCATAACACCTATGGCAGTTTCTGAACAGTGGGCGGAGCTAAACAGTCTTTTAAGCCATATTTCTTGACTTAAAACGTTTTCTAACGTTTAATAATCACAAGTTAGGATCTCAAACTCCGCCATTTTCATGTGGCATTTTCACATTAGCTGGTGCTTATAGCCTTTAACTAATTAAATAAACTGATTTCAATAGATTCATCAAAGAGACACTCAGCAATGCATAGAATAGAATAAGAAATGAACACGGGTCTAGTTTTATCCATGCTGGGTATTAGAAAAAGTTTACTTGGCTTGAGCATCAAATGCTTAATTAAGAAATTGTTCATTCAAACTACATGAACAGGTGGAACAGGTTTCATTTTTTTAGGTTGTAGTCAGGTGCTCGCAGATGTATGACCAATTTAATTGAGAATGAGAATAAACAAACAACGGGCACAATCCAAAAGGGAGGTCACAAAACAGTCCAAAGTCAAAACCAGTAGAAGCAAACTAGAGCAACCAGTACCAGAGGGGGCAGGCAAGAAAAGAAAACCAGTACACGTTTCTATAAGTACGGCAATAAGTTGCAAAGAACACTAGACACTGGGTTTAAATATGCTCTGAAATTTCAGATAATAACAGATTTTATTGGTCGAGGCTGGGAAACTCTGATTCTTGGGATCTCCTACTAAGTTCCCAAGTTTATCTAGAGACTCTAAAGAACCAGCAGGCAGAGTCCACAGTATCAAATATCATCACCGACTTCACTTTTTATGTAAGAGCATTGGCGTCAATCCATTAACCATCAAGTTTTCACACTCAGAAATAAAAGCCAACTGTTTCTATTGGTTTACATATTGATCAGCTAGACCCCTACATCAGATAACAATGGGACAGCATTCCCAGAACTCCAGCGGTTGGTCTCCTCACTTCCCAGACATTTACAGACTCTTGTTAAAAGAGGAGTTGATTGCAGACGTGAACACCTCTGCTATGTGTTTCCAGACATTAAAGTTAAGTGCAGGTGTAATATTCGGAAGTCAAAGAACACCCCTCCACCCCCCTAGCACACCAACCCCTCAGAGACAGTACTACAGGAGTGTGAGTGCGCCTCAGTCACCTTCAAACTCACTCTCTTGCCTCTATAATAATAATAAACCCGTCATTATAATCCGCTGCCATCTGGCCCACTCTTCCTAATGAAGCAACTTATGTGTGCAGGACCAGAGCTGTAACCTAAGTAGCCCACCAGTGCTTTGTAGACCTCCCCAACACAAAAGCTCAGCCATCTCATCTGCGTTCAGTCCATTTCATTAGGAACCACAGTGAGTAATGTAGGAGAAAGAGAGCGCATGCATGTATATATCAGTCGTCTTTCCAGGGGAAGTCCACCAAAAGGCGATGAAAGCAAGCTTATTTTCATCAGTTGAAAAGCCTCTTTCTGTAATGAAACGTCTTCATATCCAGACGAGGGGAGAAGCGAAGAGCGAAGAGACCGTAGATCAACGCCCTTTGTCTTTCCCTCGTCATGCACACGTGATGAATTCAATCATCTTACGGCTCATGACAGGCCGTGACTCCTTCATCCATCACTGCATCACTTAATCTGTAATTGATCATCATTAATCTGTATTCATGTCGCTCTGGTCGTTTGTCATCCCGCGAGGCGTCCGGCTACTTCGCACCCTCGCCGCGCCGCCATATGAGGTGTCAGTTTGCCGGTGGAGGAACTCAATGGCCTAATTTCAGAGCGCTCGGTTACGGTTTCCTCTGGGTTTCAGTTTTGCATTCATCCTTGAGTTTAATTGTTGCTTCTCCGAAATTTCTCATCACTCGGTTCGAGTATGTCAATAGACCCAGTTTTGATTGGATGCTGTGCATGAGCTGATTTGCATATCATGTACTGTAATTGTAATATGCGCTTGATTACTAAATGCAAACAGAAGCTATTAAAAAATTAATGGTTACAATCCAGATACCATCCACCCATTATCTAGCTTTATCCTACTATTTGGGGTCACGGGGTGGACTGAAGCCAATCCCAGCATCATTGGGCCAAGGCGGGGTACACCATGGACAGGTCACCAGTCCATCGCATGCCCAACACTCACAGACTCACACTCATAGACACACACTTGTCCAGGGTGGTGGGCAGTCCTATCCACAGCGCAAAGATAGCAGTGGGGGTTAGGTGTCTTGGTCCAGGGTGCCCAAGTCTTGTCCTGTTGGTTTAGGGGATTGAACCAACAACCTTCTGGTCACAAGGCTGGTTCCCCCAACATTCAGCCCATGAATGGTAGAGGTTTATTTACAGTGAAGGTGATAGGAACCAGGGGTTGCATCCATCCTTTATCCCACTAGTTGGGGTCATGGGGGTGATTGAGTAGTTGTAATAGCTTACTTCCATTAAGATAAACCTAACATTACCCTAAATGTCTAACCCTGAGCTTAACCCTAACCTAAACCCAAACCTTAATCCTAACCCTAACCCTCGTTTTATCCCTAACCTCAACCCAAAACCTATTCCTAACCCTCAGCCTGGCCCTTTTCCTGACCCTAACCCTAATCTTGACTATATCTTAATTTTAACCCTGGCCCTAAACCTAATCCTGACCCTAAATCTGGCCCTAATTTTAACTTTAACCCAAAACCTAATCCTAACCTTAAACAAATGCTAATCCAGTTAAACCCCAGTTACAGGTCGTTGTTATTTCCAAAATAACAACTATACAGGAGAGGACAAAAACTTTCTTTACTTTTAATGTAAGTCAATGGAACCAGGAGATTTTGCAAGATACTTTGGAGCATTTCTATTGGTCCATTTATCATGAAACTATATATATATATATATATATATATATATATATATTGTCAAAAACAAAGAACTTGGCACGACGCACGCAGAGCTAAAAGTCAGATTAGATTTAATAACAAAATTAGCAATCAAATAAAACAGCAACAGGCGAACAAACACAACACAGGGGCAATGCAAGATCGTAGTCCAGGATACAGGCAAAGGTCGAAACCAGAAGATCTGTAAGCCAGGCAAACCAAACATGAGGAACAGGCAAGAGAGGAGTCAAGAGAACAGAAGAGTAATCAGAGCCAGGAAGGTCAAAAAGCACAAGCAAACAGAACCAGTAGGGATAAACAAGAGAGAGAGTCAGAAGCAAGGGAAGTCAGAACCAGAGATCAAAATAGGAAGACAAAGAACGCTCAGGATTGCAAACTGGGTTTGGCAAAACTTCGCAATGAGAGAGAGTGTGTGTGGTGTTTATATAGTGTGTGTCTAATGAGTATCAGGTGTGTGTGTTCAATACTCTGGGGAGGCAGAACGAGGAAGTGATATGTGATTGGTGTGTTGTGAACATGTGGGTGTGATGTCATCGGGAGTTGCACTCTGGGAATTGGAGTCAGGAAGATCAGAAGTGCTGGAAGGAACCATAGTTGTGACATATATATATATATATATATATATATATATATATATATATATATATATATATATATATATATATATATATATATATATATGAATTAGGGAATTAGACATATACTTGATATAGTATCTGCTCTTATGCACTATTTAGTACTCTTACTTAAACATGAAAATATTAGTAAAAAGTACTCACTTTTTGAGTCACTATCACTGCCATTATTTAATAATTAATTTAGACCTTACTAAAGTACTTAATGAAGATTATAAACTAATCTAACACAGTATTAGTACTTCTACTCTTAGTTTATGTGCTACCTAAACTGTCTATTACTGTTATTATCATTAATAGATGAAACCTTATTGTAAATTGTTGCGGTTGAAGTTTAGGTGATCTGTGAAAATATAACTTTAGAAAATCTTTTTTTTTTTTTTTTTTTTTTTTTTCAAGATGGCCGCGCGCGGTGGTGCAGCAGCTTCTCACGCTCCCAGCGAAAACCCAGCTTTCAGTTATTTTTACGTCGGTTCTGATAGCGACTTCACGCGCCTTAAGCCTGTGAGTTACAGCCGAACCGAACTTTTTAAGATTAAGGACAGCTCTGCCACAAAAGTAGCAACTATGGACAGTAGTTTCAGAGCCAAGCTGGGCAGACTACAACTTCTCCGGACACCGGCGTGGCGGGTCAGAGCGGTACGAACAAAGGGCAAAAGGAAGCGATGCAGGCGAAGACTGAAGAGAGGGAAGCGGGCCGGCGTGCTAGCCAGGCTCAAGGCTAACGCCGACAGACCCCCGATTCCATCTCTCTTCCTGTCCAATGTTCGCTCTTTGGACAACAAGCTGGACCTTCTGCGGCTGAGGATGAGTGTTTCTGATGAGATGAGGAACTGCGCTGTGATCTGTCTCACGGAAACATGGCTAAACGACAGCATGCCGGACTCAGCCTTCCAGCTCGCCGGCCGGCAGCTCTTCCGCGCGGACCGCAACCAGCTGTCCGGAAAAGCACGAGGGGGCGGCTTATGCGTCTACATAAACAAAGGTTGGTGCACAAACTGTGTGATGGTAAACGCCCTATGCTCCGAGGCAACAGAACAGCTGACCGTGAAGTGTCGGCCACACTATCTGCCTCGGGAGTTTACAGCTGTGTTCGTCATTGCCGTTTACATAGCACCGGATGCTAATGCTAACAACGCACTGAAGGAGCTACATGACAACATCAGCTCGCTTCAGAACAAGCATCCGGAGGCGTTTTACGTGGTGGCGGGGGATTTTAACCACGTGAACCTGACGAACATTTTGCCGAGGTTTTACCAACACATAGACATTCCAACACGGGGAGACAACACACTCGACCGTGTTTACACCAACATCAGAGACGCGTACAGAGCCGTCCCCCACCCCCACCTCGGGCTCTCCGACCACATCTCCATTATGCTGGTCCCTGCATACCACCCCCCGCTGCGACGCTCCAGACCCACACAGAAGACCATCACTGTGTGGCCTGGTGACGCAGACGCTGTGCTGCAGGACTGTTTCGGCTGCACAGACTGGCATGTCTTTAGGGAGGCTGCTGAGAGTGAGGGGGAGCTGGATCTGGAGGATTACACATCTGCTGTCCTCGGGTACATCAGCAAGTGTGTGGAGGATGTCACCACCACAAAGACAGTGACCTGCTACCCGAACCAGAAACCCTGGCTGAATGGAGAGGTGCGTTCTCTACTGAAAGCCAGGGATGCTGCCTTCAGGTCTGGCGACGCACAGGAACTCAGGAGGGCTAGAAGAGAGCTGACCGCAGGTGTTAAGAGGGCCAAAGCTGCATATGCTCTGAAAATCCAGGGACACTTCTCCTCCCAGGATCCTAGGAGCATGTGGAGGGGAATTAAGTGCATCACAGACTATAAAACCAGAGATGCACAATGTTCCAAAGACCCCTCCCTGCCCGAGGCTCTCAACAAATTCTATGCCCGCTTTGAGGACCCTGACACCCCGCCCAGCATAAGACTCACCCCTCCACCTGGAGAAGTACCCCTCTGTGTGACACCAGCAGAGGTAAGGAGGACCCTCAGGAGGATCAACCCCCGGAAAAGTGCTGGTCCGGATAATATACCCGGACGAGTACTACGGGAGTGCGCTGATCAGATCTCCGAGGTCCTGGCAGACATTTTCAATGTCTCCCTCACCCAGGCAGCTGTTCCCACCTGCCTGAAGACCGCCACCATCATCCCGGTCCCCAAGAGCTCCACAGTGACAGGTCTGAATGACTACCGGCCGATAGCTCTCACGCCGATAGTCACTAAATGCTTTGAAAGACTGGTTATGACCCACATCAAAGCCACCATCGACGTCACTGTGGACCCACACCAGTACGCCTACAGGAGGAACCGATCCACAGACGATGCCATTTCCTCTGTGGTCCACACTGCCCTCACCCACCTGGAGCAGAAGGACTCTTATGTCCGTATGCTCTTTGTGGACTTCACTTCCGCCTTTAACACCATGATACCCCAGACACTGACAGATAAGCTCTCCTCACTTGGTCTGCGCTCTTCTCTTTGCAACTGGGTCCTGGACTTCCTGACCAACAGGCCGCAGTCTGTGAGGATCCACAACCTCTCCTCCTCCACCACAATCCTCAGCACTGGCTCCCCTCAGGGCTGTGTGTTGAGCCCCCTTTTGTTCACGCTGCTCACATATGACTGCTCACCCATCCACCCAGGCTGTCATATTGTGAAGTTTGCGGACGACACAGCAGTGGTCGGATGCATCACAAACAGTGATGAGTCTGGCTACAGACGGGAGGTAGAACACCTGGAGGGTTGGTGCAGAAAGAACAACCTCTGCATCAACATAAAGAAGACGAAGGAGATGATTGTGGACTTCAGAAGGGGCAGACATGCCCACCTCCCCCTGCATGTCGGAGGGTCTGCGGTGGAAGTGGTCTCCAGCTACAGGTACTTGGGTGTTCACCTGAGCAACAACCTCACCTGGAGCAACAACACTTCCAGCCTGGTCAGGAAGGCACATCAGCGGCTCTACTTCCTCAGGCGGCTGAGGCGAGCTGGGCTCGGGAGCTCGGTCCTCACCTCCTTCTACAGATGTGTGGTGGAGAGCGTTCTATGCTCCAGCATCAACGTGTGGCACGGAAGCTGCTCTGCTGCAGACAGGAAAGCTCTGCAGAGGGTGGTGAAGGCTGCACAGAGGTCTGTCGGAGTCAGCCTCCCCACCACCACGGACATATACACCTCCAGATGCAGGAAGAGGGCCACCTGCATCATGAAGGACCCCACTCATCCAGCACACTCACTGTTTGTCCCGCTCCCCTCAGGCAGGAGGCTGCGGAGCGTTAAGTGTAGAACGAACAGACTGAGGAACAGCTTCATTCCGGAAGCTGTAAGACTTTTAAACGCCACTTAGTGGAACCACTGCACTGACACTTTTACTGCACTGACACTTTTACGACACCAGTCACTTTTATACACTCTGCTGCTACCTTCTCCATTCCTGTTTATTTTATTTTCATATATTTTATATATTTATGGATATTTTATTTATTTAAGTACTGCTGTCTGGGTAAAACTGGGTCCTTGGGTACCACAATTTCGTTCCACCCCATGTACCACATGTGATGCGAATGACAATAAAGTCTCCTTGAATCCTTGAATCCTTGAAAAAAACAAAACTTCTCATCCCACTCCGGGTGGTCTATGCGGTAGTGCTCTCTGCATGTAGAAACCGGAGTAGGGAAATGTGGAAGTTCTGAAAAGCTCTATGGTTTTCAGTGCTTCATGCAGGTCTCAGCTGCTCGGTGTGCTGCACCGTGTTTCAGTGCAGGTCTTTAAAATGATGCAATATTCTTAACAACACTGAGACCTCAGATCTGCAGCCGCGTTCTGAGGCGTTTGGGTGTTAATTCTGCTTGAATGATGCCAGCTGCCCGCTGAACAGTGGGACGACTGCGTCAGCTGCATCTTCCTCTGAGTCATCCTCGCCTTCTGCATCCCAGCTTTCTCCACTTTCTCTGCTCCCACCTTCCTCCATCCGCTGTACGTGTTTTTTTTAGCATAAGTTTGGTTTACATTCATGCTATATTATGTTAGGTGGGGGCTGAAAGCTCCATGTTCTTGATTTTGGAATCTATACTTATTACTTATACATTAACGTATGACTACAGCTGCTAGACACACATATTAAGTGAAAATAAATGAAAAAAAATAAAAAATATAAAATAAATAAAACACAAAAATATTACGCCTGCTCTACAGACAGCGCTGTCCAAAGAAAAACATGTATCTTAAATTTGTCTATTTTTATTTTCTACATTATTTAAACACAACAGCTGCCCAGCTGCTCAAAAATAGCTCTGAAAAACTTCTGGTTCCATTGACCTACATTAAAAATAAAGACGGTTTTTGTCCTCTCCTGTAAAGTTGCTATTTTAGAGACATTTGTTCTTCTTTTGGACAGCAACGATATAAAGTCCTTAAAAGCAGTGTGGGGTGCACTAACATTTGCAAAAATAACCATCCAACGTTTCATAATGTAATATAGTTATAAAATCGATCAATAGATACTTTGGCAGGATTTTATGTTTGAAAGCTTCAATAAAAGCTAAGTTGCAAGATAAGGCTTGAACATACAGATAGATGATTTGTTGATCCCAGAGGGAAATTCGAGCATCCAGTAGATGTTCCACAAAGTCCACAGTTACAAGAAAAAACAATGAATATAGAATATACAATAAATAAAATATACAAAATAAAAAAAGTCTCACAGTGTGTATGCTAGAGTAATTACAGTACTGCAGTTAACCATACATCTGTTAACTCGGCCACTGCTATATTATATTATATTATATTATATTATATTATTCTGATATCGCTGCTATGGACAATATCACTAAGTCACTTTAAATAGATCTAAATAAATCTTTTTAGATAACCTGCCTTTTTACATATGTCCTCCTGTATATCTATGTATATATCTTGTGTATGTTTTGTATTTCAGTTATAACTATATGTATAATTTCTAGCTTATTTTTACTTTAATATTGTCTATTTATTGTATGTTCGCACTGTTTTCACTACTTTATATAATGCTGCTCTGCTGTAGAATTATTATCTAAGCCTCACCCCAAATATTTCAATGCATGTTATGTGCTGACATGATGTGCAAATGACAAATACACTTGAAACTTGAAATAAATACATAATATGATACAATCTGAAAACTGATAACTGATATAGAGGTTGAGGGTATAACAGTGTCTGATAACTGATATAAAGGTCCGGAGTATAACAGTGTCTGATAACTGATATAGAGGTTCAGGGTATAACAGTGTCTGATAGCTGATATAGAGGTTCAGGGTATAACAGTGTCTGGTAGCTGATATAGAGGTTCAGGGAATAACAGTGTCTGATAGCTGATATAGAGGTCCGGAGTATAACAGTGTCTGATAACTGATATAGAGCTCTGGAGTATAACAGTGTCTGATAGCTGATATAGCGGTTCAGAGTATAACAGTGTCTGATAGCTGATACAGGGGTCTGGAGTATAACAGTGTCTGATAGCTGATATAGAGGTCCAGAGTATAACAGTGTCTGGTAGCTGATATAGAGGTTCAGGGTATAACAGTGTCTGATAACTGATATAGGGGTCTGGAGTATAACAGTGCCTGATAGCTGATATAGAGGTTCAGGGAATAACAGTGTCTGATAGCTGATATAGCGGTTCAGAGTATAACAGTGTCTGATAGCTGATATAGGGGTTCAGAGTATAACAGTGTCTGATAACTGATATAGAGGTCTGGAGTATAACAGTGTCTGATAACTGATATAGAGGTCTGGAGTATAACAGTGTCTGATAACTGATATAGAGGTCTGGAGTATAACAGTATCTGATAACTGATATAGAGGTCTGGAGTATAACAGTGTCTGATAACAGATATAGAGGTCTGGAGTATAACAGTGTATGATAACTGATATAGAGGTCCAGAGTATAACAGTGTCTGATAGCTGATATAGAGGTTCAGAGTATAATAGGGTCTGATAACTGATATAGAGGTCTGGAGTATAACAGTGTCTGATAGCTGATATAGAGGTCTGGAGTATAACAGTGTCTGGTAGCTGATATAGAGGTCCAGAGTATAACAGGGTCTGATAACTGATATAGAGGTCCAGAGTATACCAGTGTCTGGTAGCTGATATAGAGGTCTGGAGTATAACAGTGTCTGATAGCTGATATAGGGGTCCAGAGTATAACAGTGTCTGATAGCTGATATAGGGGTCCAGAGTATAACAGTGTCTGATAGCTGATATAGAGGTCTGGAGTATAACAGTGTCTGATAGCTGATATAGAGGTCTGTAGTATAACAGTGTCTGATAACTGATATAGAGGTTCAGGGTATAACAGTGTCTGGTAGCTGATATAGAGGTTCAGGGTATAACAGTGTCTGGTAGCTGATATAGAGGTTCAGGGAATAACAGTGTCTGATAGCTGATATAGAGGTCCGGAGTATAACAGTGTCTGATAACTGATATAGAGCTCTGGAGTATAACAGTGTCTGATAGCTGATATAGCGGTTCAGAGTATAACAGTGTCTGATAGCTGATACAGGGGTCTGGAGTATAACAGTGTCTGATAGCTGATATAGAGGTCCGGAGTATAGCAGTGTCTAATAACTGATATAGAGGTTTAGAGTATAACAGTGTCTGATAACTGATATAGAGGTTCAGAGTATAACAGTGTCTGATAACTGATATAGAGGTCCAAAGTATAACAGTGTCTGATAGCTGATATAGAGGTCCGGAGTATAGCAGTGTCTAATAACTGATATAGAGGTTTAGAGTATAACAGTGTCTGATAACTGATATAGAGGTTCAGAGTATAACAGTGTCTGATAACTGATATAGAGGTCCGGAGTATAACAGTGTCTGATAACTGATATAGAGGTTCAGAGTATAACAGTGTCTGATAGCTGATATAGAGGTCTGGAGTATAACAGTGTCTGATAACTGATATAGAGGTTTAGAGTATAACAGTGTCTGATAACTGATATAGAGATCCAGAGTATAACAGTGTCTGGTAGCTGATATAGAGGTCCAGAGTATAACAGTGTCTGATAGCTGATATAGAGGTCCAGAGTATAACAGTGTCTGATAGCTGATATAGAGGTCCGGAGTATAGCAGTGTCTAATAACTGATATAGAGGTCCGGAGTATAACAGTGTCTGATAACTGATATAGAGGTTCAGAGTATAACAGTGTCTGATAACTGATATAGAGGTCCAGAGTATAACAGTGTCTGATAACTGATATAGAGATCCAGAGTATAACAGTGTCTGGTAGCTGATATAGAGGTCCAGAGTATAACAGTGTCTGATAGCTGATATAGAGGTCCAGAGTATAACAGTGTCTGATAGCTGATATAGAGGTCCGGAGTATAGCAGTGTCTAATAACTGATATAGAGGTCCGGAGTATAACAGTGTCTGATAGCTGATATAAGGGGTGGCGTTTTTTCCAGCTGTACGCTCCACGCGGCGTCCAGGAGCGTTAAAAAGAAATGAAATGCCTGTTTTCTCTCCGGGCGCCTCTCACACGCACGGTTACGTAACTGCTGGAACTTATTCATGGAGGAAGAAGTCACTGGAGAGGAGGAATCACATGGTGCAAAGAGAGGAAGAGCTTTTCAGGGGACATTACCTACAACGCTGGAGAGACGTTTTAATAGGAACTATTAATCATTTAATTCCAGTGTCTCGTTCACCCTCCGCTTTCTCTGCTGCTATATTTGGAGGCCTTTCTTACTCGTTCCCTCTCCGCCTTCACTCCTTTCACTCGCCCCTTCACTCTCTTCTGTTCTATCCCTACACCTTCTTCTAGATCTTCTAGCAGATTGAGGTTGTTTCAAAGTCAAGGGTTCTACTATCTGCAGTTCAGTTGGCATCTGTCTGTCTCGGGAGACAATGGAGATCAATGTGCTTCGGTCTGCTGCCACTGCCTCAATGCTTAATAATGCAATGCCACCCGCTTTGAGGTCCTGCTTGCATGTATCTTTGTAGCGAAGTTTGGGCCTTCCTGTAAATCTAGAGCCAGTGGCATGCAACATGGACAACCCCAGTGAGGGTGTAAGTAGGCTGTCTAGGTAGCAGCTGTGTAAGTAGCAGTGTTCTCTCCTCATCTCTCCTCATAAAACAGATTACTGAGACGCTCTAGTTAGAGAGAGACTGCGTCACGGCTTGTTGCCGCCCACTGCACCACCGGTGGTTTAGCTGGTTGCTAAGCTACCAGCCGGCATCCAAAACAATAGCCCGAGGCTTAAAAATCCACTAGCATAAATGCTAATGTCTGGAGTATAAAGTGTAAATGGTGAAGGACTCGTTACAGAGTTGATAATAAAATACTGTTTTGTGTGATTATATGACCAGAAACACATTAAAACTCCAGAGAGAATCAAAATAACTCACATTTTAAAACCACTTCACTGCTCATAGATTAGCCTGTGTTGCATCATGGGATTGTCTTAGCGGCTGAGGAAGCGTTCAGTGCTTCCTTAAAATCAGGTCTAAATAAGGTTCCTCAGTAGACACTATGTTTAAGGTATGTAAGAATTGGGACAGTCTTCATGTTAGGAGCGCATACTATGAAGTAAAATGCTGCCTATGTAGGAGCTCAGTAGGATTTGAGACACACCCTGGATCTCTCTCTCTCTTTCTCTCTCTCAGTCTCACTTCTTTGCCCTGTTCTCTAAGCCAGAAGCTGAGTAATAAGAAAGATGTCCAGATTCTGCTTTTCTATACATGTTTCTGCATCCATAGGGATTTCAAACGCCATCCCCACATGAGCACATTTACATTTAGAGCATCTCGCGTGGCGGCAGACGGCAGGAATAATAGCGTGTGATTTACAGCCGAAACACCACAGCGCCACACACACTTCCCTACCGCGCTCGCGTGCTAATGGGAAACTGCCGAAGTCACTCAGCCACTTTGTGAAGATGCACAGAAGTGAGGCTCAGCTTCAGAAACAGCCTGGCAGTTTTGAGGCTCTTTGAGGAAAGTGTTGAACCTATAAGAGGAGCCTATGTGAGGTGAAGCTTGATAGCACTAACAGAAGTAAAGGTGCTTCTTGGCTGGGATGGGTGGTTCTGGTAAAAGCTGTAGTCTCTTCCTGCAGCCCCGTATGGAATATAGATCAACGGAGACGTTTTTAATGAATTGTTGCCGTCCAGTGTAAAACAGGTATCTTCAAAATTGCAACTTTACAGGACAGGGCAGAAACCTACTGTACTTTAAATAGAAGTCAATGGAACCAGACGTTTTTCCAAGAGCTTTTGAAGCATTTTCATTGGTCCATTCGTCGTGAAATTCTCACACAATGTGAACGGGAGTTCAAATGGAGTGGAAAAATGAAAATCAACAAAAGTGAAATTTTTTTCTTTGGACAGCGACAAAATATTCATATCACATCGCTGTGTCTCAGGTGTGGCAAAGGGAGGAGTGCGCTGTCTCTCAGGTTTGGCAAAGGGAGGCGTGCGCTGTCTCTCAGGTGTGGCAAAGGGAGGAGTGCCCTGTCTCTCAGGTGTGGCAAAGGGAGGAGTGCGCTGTCTCTCAGGTGTGGCAAAGGGAGGAGAGCGCTGTCTCTCAGGTGTGGCAAAGGGAGGAGTGCGCTGTCTCTCAGGTGTAGCAAAGGGAGGAGTGCGCTGTCTCTCAGGTTTGGCAAAGGGAGGAGTGCGCTGTCTCTCAGGTTTGGCAAAGGGAGGAGTGCGCTGTCTCTCAGGTTTGGCAAAGGGAGGAGTGCACTGTCTCTCACTGTTGAGTGCTCCCAAGTTAAAAAGACTGTACTTATGTTAATGTTGATGCTCTATTGGTTTAAACTGTGGGTGTGTGTTATTTGTATTTATCTGTCTGCATGGTCACCACAGGAGGGCTGTTAATGACCTTCCCAATTGTTTGGTGTTACACGTTTACCTTTCTGCTGCTCACGTCCATTAAAGAACAACTTGATTTGTCATCCACACAGCGCAACAATTGGTGTCAGAAATGGGATGCAGTATATTTTTCCCAGCAACTCTGTAAATACGCCAGCTATGTGTGAAATGTTCTGTGGCACTTCATAAATAAATGGTCGGAAATCATAAATAAACAGTGTAGGATTTGTAGTCAACATGAATAGACCATCACGTTTTGATCAGTGGTTTCTTAGCCAGCTAAAGAAGTTTACATGAAATGAAGAAAAGGTGATACAGCAGGTAATCAACTGCCTATTTTAGGAGTCATTGTCTTTGAAGAAAAACATCTCCATTTTAGACAAATCATGTGATTCATGATTCACAGTGCTGCTGGAAAAAGTTAGTGAACCCTTATGCTAATGACTTCAGCAAAAGCTAATTAGAGTCAGGAGTCAGCAAACCTGGAGTCTAATCAATGAAACGAGATTGGCGCGAGGTGTAGAGCTACTCTGACTTATAAAACACACCCAAACGTTTCTAGTTTGCTATTCACAAGAAGCATCTGCTGATGTGAACCATGCCTTGCAAAATAGAGTTCTCTGAAGACCTACGATCAAGAATTGCTGATTTGCATAAATCTGGAAAGAGTTTTCACCAAGACTTTAGGTATTAACCATCCACAGTTAGACACACTGTCTACAAATGGAGACCATTTAGTACTGTGGCTACTCTCCCTAGAAGTGGGCGCCCTGCCAAGTTGACTCCAAAGGCAGTATGCAGAATGCTCAGAGAGGAAAAGAAGAAGCCTAGAGGAACAGCTAAAGGCTTGAGGTGCTCATTGGAACTGGTGAACATCTCTGTTCATGAGTCAAGCATATGTAAATTATTGAACAGGCATGGCGTCCATGGCGGAACACCACAGAGGAAGCTGCTGCTTTCCAAAAAGAACATCACTGCATGCCTGAAGTTTGTCAAAGAGTACCTTGACACTTCACAACGCTACTGGGAAGATGTTTGGTGGACTGATGAAACCAAGGTTGAATTGTTCAGGAAGAACACGCAGCACTGGTTTGCTGCTTCGGGGCCTGGACCGCTTGCAATCATCGAAGGGGGAATGAATTCTCAAGTTTATCAAGGTCTCCTACAGAATAATGTCAAGGTGGATGTTCGTCTGCTGAAGCTCAGTAAAAGTTGAGTGATGCAGCAGGACAATGCAGTAGTAAACATCGAAGTAAATCTACTACAGAGTGGCCCAGTCATAGTCCAGACTTGAATCCAATAGAGATGCTGTGGAATGACCTCAAGAGAGCTGTTCAATCCAGACAACCTAAGAATATGACTAAGCTGAAGTGGTTTTGTAAGGAAGAATGGTCAAACATTCCCACCGAATGCTGTGAAGAAACCAGAAACACTTGTTGGAGGTTGTTGCTGCCAAAGGAGGTTCGACTAGTTATTAAATCCAAGGATTCACTTCCTTTTTCCACCAGCACTGTGAATGTTTAATGGATGTGTCCAATACAGACTTGAAATATATTAACTGTGTATGTGGTATTAGGTTAGCACATTGAGTTTGTCTATACTTGGGACTTAGATGTAGATCAGATCACGTTTTATTACCAATAAATGCAGAAAACCAGGTCATTTCAAACAGTTCACATACTTTTTTTGCCACTGTACCTCTGTTCTAATGATAACTGGTGTTCGTACTGGTGAGAATATACTAACTGATCAGATAAAGGCTTTTCTCTGCCTAAAACTTTTGAACAGTGGAGTATAAATATATGCTTATGTAGTTTTATTGCTAATGTACAAGTTCAAGCCAAGTCTTGACATTTTGGGGCCATTACCAAAATCCCTTAATAAAGGCTTAGCCCCCCCTGTCCGTAAATCTCTAGCGACACCTCTGGACACAGCCACAGATGTCCACTTATTCACACCGTCTGGTGATCCACTTTTACTGTGGGTGCACTCCAAAAATAACAAAAGCCTGGCGCTGGAGAGACGCTGGTTCAAGCTGAGCTGTTAGAATGTCCCTGTGAAAAGGAGACCGGACCAGAAATTCTCTGAAGTCCGGAGCAGCTACAGTACAGAAGAAGTTTAGGAGCAAATTAGAGAAGAGCTTAATGACTGTGATCGGCGGAACTTCATTAAGGCTGTTGAAAAGTGGGTCGGGCCGGATTTCCTCCCCTGCAGTAATCCTGCTGAAGAAGAAGCACGGTAGCGGCGCAGGAGCTTCCACTGGAGAGAACAGGATTACAGAGGAGAGGAGGAGCGGCCATCTCTCTCCTCTCTCATTTCCCAGCGGATAAAAGAATGGGAAGATTTACGGAATGGGAGCGGCAGATATGGAAATAAGGGGCGAGGCACTGGCGGGAATGAAAAAGATGAGAATGAGTGCGAGAGAGCATTAAATGAGATGAAGGAGGGCTTTGGAGGAAGAGAGAGAGAGAGAGATTAAGACAAAGATAGAGAAAGAGAGAGGGATGGATGGATGGAGAGAGACAGAGAGAGGTAGAGAGAGAGAAAGAGAAAGATGGAAAGAGACAGAGAGTGAACGAAAGAAAGAAAGAGAGGTAGAGAGAAAGAGAGAGAGAGAGAGATAGAAAGAGAGATGTGGAGATAGAAATGGAAAGAGAGAGGTGGAGAGAGAAAGGTAGAGAGAAAGAGAAAGAAAAAGAGGGAGTGAGAGAGAGAGATTAAGAAAAAGTTAAAAAAAGAGAGAGGGATGGATGGAGAGAGACAGACAGAGGTAGAGAGAGAAAAAGAGGGAAAGATGGAAAGAGACAGAGAGTGAAAGAAAGAAAGAGAGAGAGAGAGAGAGAGAGAGAGAGAGAGAGAGAGAGAGAGAGGTGGAGATAGAAATGGAGAGAGAGGTAGAGAGAGAGGTAGAGAGAAAGAGAAAGAGAGGGAGAGATGGAAAGAGACAGAGAGAGGTAGAGAGAGAAAGAGAGGGAAAGATGGAAAGAGACAGAGAGAGGTGGAGAGAGGGGTGGGGAGAGGGAGAAAAGAGAGAGCGAGAGAGTTAGAGAGAGGTAGAGAGACAGAGACAGGGAAAGGGAGAGAGGAACAGAAAGAGAGAGAGGTGGAGATAAAGACAGGTAGAGAAAGAGAAAAAGAAAGAGAGAGAGATGAAGAGAGAGAGATGGAGAGAGAGAGAAAGAAAGAGAGAGAAAAACAGAAAGAGAGAATGGGTAGAAAGAGGTGGAGATAAAGAGAGGTAGAGAAAGAGAAAAGGAGAGAGAGAGAGAGAGAGAGAGAGATAAAGAGAGCCTGTAGACTCTGAGAGCTCTGAGATTTGAGTTAGGATGAACAGGTGTGAAGTCATCTTTTCACCACCTTTCTCTTTTTCATATCACTCATTCACACCAACGCTCCTCACTGACCCCCTCTATTTCACTCCTCAGTTCTAATCATTCCTCTTCAGGCTTTCTGGGAACGACGGAAATACGAACTGTCAAGCTGAAAGTTCAGTTATTTGCAAAATATTTTCCTCATTTCTGGACTTTCCAAACAAAATGGCCATCAAGTTTTTCAGTTCTTCAGTTTTCAGCATTCAGGAAAAAGCAGAAAGCAGACGGTCGCTGTCCAGAGAAGAACATTTATCTTGTATATATACATTGTGTAAATAAATTCATGGCTAACTGATGAATAAAACAAAAGAAATGCTCTAAAAAATTCTGGTTCCTCTGACATTAAAAGAAGAGTGGACTACATCCATCCATTATCTTCCGCTTTATCCCGCTAGTCGGGGTTACGGGGGGGTGGAGCCAATCCCAGTGTAATCGGGCGAAGGAGGGGTACACCAACACACACTCACACACACACACTCACACCTACGGGTAGTTTAGTGGGGATCAACTTAGCATGCACGTGTTTGGAATGTGGGAGGAAACCCACTCTAGCACGGGGAGAACATACACACAGAACCACCCGGACCAGGAATCCAACCCAGATCATCTTACTGTGAGGAGACAGTGCTGACCACTACACCACCATACTGACCACTACACCACCATACTAACCACTACACCACCATACTAACCACTACACCACCATACTAACCACTACACCACCATACTAACCACTACACCACCATACTGACCACTACACCACCATACTGACCACTACACCACCATACTAACCACTACACCACCGTACTAACTAATACACCACCATACTGACCACTACACCACCATACTAACCACTACACCACCATACTGACCACTACACCACCATACTAACCACTACACCACCATACTAACCACTACACCACCGTACTAACCACTACACCACCATACTGACCACTACACCATAATACTAACCACTACACCACCCTACTAACCGCTACACCATAATACTAACCACTACACCACCGTACAAACCACTACACCACCATACTAACCACTACACCACCATACTAACCACTACACCACCCTACTAACCACTACACCATAATACTAACCACTACACCACCGTACAAACCACTACACCACCATACTAACCACTACACCACCGTACTAACCACTACACCACCGTACTAACCACTACACCACCATACTAACCACTACACCACCATACTAACCACTACACCACCGTACTAACCACTACACCACCATACTGACCACTACACCATAATACTAACCACTACACCACCCTACTAACCGCTACACCATAATACTAACCACTACACCACCGTACAAACCACTACACCACCATACTAACCACTACACCACCATACTAACCACTACACCACCCTACTAACCACTACACCATAATACTAACCACTACACCACCGTACAAACCACTACACCACCATACTAACCACTACACCACCGTACTAACCACTACACCACCGTACTAACCACTACACCACCATACTAACCACTACACCACCATACTAACCACTACACCATAATACTAACCACTACACCACCGTACAAACCACTACACTTCCATACTAACCACTACACCACCGTACTAACCACTACACCACCATACTAACCACTACACTACCATACTAACCACTACACCACTGTACTAACCACTACACCACCATACTAACCACTACACCACCGTACTGACCACTACACCACCGTACTAACCACTACACCACCATACTAACCACTACACCACCATACTAACCACTACACCACTATACTAACCACTACACCACCGTACTAACCACTACACCACCATACTAACCACTACACCACCGTACTAACCACTACACCACCATACTAACCACTACACCACCGTACTAACCACTACACCACCATACTAACCACTACACCACCGTACTGACCACTACACCACCTTACTAACCACTACACCACCATACTAACCACTACACCACCATACTAACCACTACACCACCGTACTAACCACTACACTACCTTACTAACCACTACACCACCATACTGACCACTACACCACCTTACTAACCACTACACCACCGTACTAACCACTACACCACCGTACTGACCACTACACCACCATACTGACCACTACACCACCATACTAACCACTACACCACCATACTAACCACTACACCACCATACTGACCACTACACCACCGTACTAACCACTACACCACCATATTAACCACTACACCACCATACTGACCACTACACCACCATACTAACCACTACACCACCGTACTAACCACTACACCACCATACTGACCACTACACCACCATACTAACCACTACACCACCATACTAACCACTACACCACCATACTGACCACTACACCACCATACTAACCACTACACCACCATATTAACCACTACACCACCATACTGACCACTACACCACCATACTAACCGCTACACCACCGTACTAACCACTACACCACCATACTAACCACTACACCACCGTACTAACCACTACACCACCATACTACCCACTACACCACCATACTAACCACTACACCACCGTACTAACCACTACACCACCATACTACCCACTACACCACTATACTAACCACTACACCACCATACTGACCACTACACCACCATACTGACCACTACACCACCATACTACCCACTACACCACCATACTAACCACTACACCACCATACTAACCACTACACCACCGTACTAACCACTACACCACCATACTACCCACTACACCACCATACTAACCACTACACCACCTTTCAGCTTTTCAAGGACCGTTATTGTTTCACACAAGTAAGAGTCGTCTCTCTTAGCTCCCAAACAGCTCTTGTTCACAGGCTGTGAATGGAACATCCAGACCCACCTATATAGCATAACTATACCCACCTCTTTAGCCAACAGCCCATTCATCTTGAAGCTCTAAGGAGTGCTTCAGCTCGGAGTGCTTTTGAATAGAGAATGTGCAAGAATAAAATCCACTCCGCTACTTCGGGCTCCTCTGTATCTCTCACCGACATCAGACTGGAACAGATATGCTGGAATATCTCTCCTTCTCAGCCCTCCTGATGAGCACCCTGAGGGAGTGACCCACAGTAATTGGCACTTAGAGAAGGATACGGTCAGCTACTCCACTGGCACTGGGGAGTGGACAGGAGTAGGCCGGCGTTGTTGGGGAGGAGTGCTCGAGGGGAGTTTTGTTTTGCGGAAAGTTTCTGCCAACAGTCAAATTCAACCCAATTATAAGTCTGCTCAACCCGAAAGAAGAGGATCAGCCGAGAGATGATTGGCATCCCAAAGCTTGCTTCTTCATAGGGGGGCCATAAAAAGTCTCAACAAATTAAAAACTGCATCTGCTTTTTAAGTCCCCTCCTGAAAAAAGAGCTCAACATGAATCAGTACTGAATGAACTGTGAACAGTGATGAAGAACACTGACCCTGATTGCATTTCCAGAGTTCGGACCCTCATAGAGTGGCAAGAAAAAGTATGTGATCTTTTGAAATGACCAAGTTATTGGCACTAATTAATCATAAAACCTGATCTGATCTACAAGTATAGACCCATTAGTCCCAAGTATAGACAAACTCAATGTTCTTTATCTAATACCACAAACACAGTTATAATATTTCATGTCTTCATTCACAGTGCTGGTGAAAAATATAAGTGAACCCTTGAAGCTAATGGCTTCAACAAAAGCTAATTAAGAGTCAGAAGTTAGCAAACCACTCAAACTTTTTGAGTTTGCTATTTACAAGAAGCATCTGCTGATGTGAACCAAAGACCTACGATCAAGAATTGTTGATCTGTATAAAACTGGAAAGGGTTACGGAGTAATCTCCAAGACTTCATGTATTAACCGTCCACAGTTAGACACACTGTCTACAAATGGAGATGATTTAGTACTGCAGCTACTCTCCCCAGAAGTGGGTGCCCTACCAAGTTGACTCCAAAGGCACATTGCAGAATGCTCAGAGAGGTTAAGAAGATCCCTAGAGTAACAACTAAAGGCTTAAGGGACTCATTGGAACTGGTTAACGTCTCTGTTCATGAGTCTACCATACGCAAATCATTGCAGCTGTTTTCCAAAACACACATCACTCCATGCCTGAAGTTTGCCAAAGAGTACCTTGAAACTCCACAATGCTACTAAGAAGATGTTTTGTGGACTGATGAACTTGGTGCCCCGCCAAGTTGACTCCAAAGGCTCAAGGCAGAATGCTCAGTGAGGTAATAAAGAGCCCTGGAGTAACAGAGAAAGGCTTGAGGGAATCATTGGAACTGGTTAACAGCTCTGTTCATGAGTTCATCATACACAAATCATTGAACAGGCATGGTGCCCATGGCAGGCCACCACGGAGGAAGCCCGCTCTACGCCTGAAGTTTGCCAAAGAGTACCCTGACACTCCACAACACTACTGAGAAGAAGTTTTATGGTCTGATGAAACCAAGGTTGAATTGAAACCAAGGTTGAGTTGGTGGGCACTGCACACCAACATGAAAACATCATCCTAACAGTAAAGTACGGTGGTGGCAGCATCATGATTTGGGGCTGCTTTGCTACTTTGGGGCCTGGGCCGCTTGCCAACATTGAGGGGAATGCATGCCTGAAGTTTGCCAAAAAGTATCTTGACACTCTACAATGCAACTGGAAAGATGTTTTGTGGACTTGGCCCCACCAAGTTGACTCCAAAGACAGTACGCAGAATTGCCGAGAGGTAATGAAGAGCCCTAGAGTAACAGATAAAGACTTGAGGGAATCATTGGAACTGGCTAACATCTCTGTTCATGAGTCCATCATACAGAAGTCATTGAACAGGCATGGTGCCCATGGAAGGCCGCCATGGAGGAAGCCCGCTGCATGCCTGAAGTTTGCCAAAGAGTACCATAACACTCCACAACGCTAGTGGGAAGATGTTTTGTGGACTGATAAAACCAAGGTTGAATTGAAACCAAGGTTGAGTTGGTGGGCACTGCAAACCACCATGAAAACATCATCCCAACGGTGAAGTACGGGGGTGGGAGCATCATGATTTGGGACTGCTTTGCTACTTCGGGCCTGGACCGCTTGCCAACATTGAGGGGAATGCATGCCTGAAGTTTACCAAAGAATACCATGACACTCCACAACGCTACTGAGAAGATGTTTTGTGGACTGATGAACTTGGCGCCCCGCCAAGTTGACTCCAGAAGCACAAGGCAGAATGCTCAGAGAGGACAGCAAGAGTCCGAAGTCTGTTAAGTTGTATTGCAGTTTTGAGCCGTTAGTTGTTTCGCAGGCGGAGTGATATTGCTGACGGGGTTGGTCTAAGAAGGATGAAGGTATTTAGGATGAGATTAGAAGGCCGAGCTGGTGGGCTTTGACAGCTGATGAATGAATGGACAATGGGGAGCGGCTCTGCGCCTCACGTTAATTAAGTAGATGAGATGGAGGCAGCATTTCTCGCTCTGTTTGTTCGGCCGCTTCAGGAAATGGATCGCTCCATCTCGCCGGAGCAGCAGCAGCAGCAGCAGCACACTCAGAGTGAACGTAAACAAAAAGCTGCCTACGTGTGTGCTTTAACTGAGTGTGTGTGTGTGTGTGTGTGTGTGTTTTTGTAGTCGTACATTTGTGAGGACCACATGCCTACAAGTTCAGGACAATGTGAATGTTTTGGTCTTCACTTGTTGTTGTTTTCTCCACAGAACACATTTTTTTGAAAAATCTTTTTATAATCTATAAAAAGATTACATTTTTTTTAGAGGCTAAGTTTAAATTTGGGTTTAGGTTTACATATTGAAGTTAAGGTTAGGTTTAGGTTTGTATACTGAAGTTAGGGTTAGGTTTATGTTTGGATACCAAGATTAAGGTAAAGTTTAGGTTTAAGATCGAATGCTGAGGATAAGGTTGGGTTTAGGCTTGGATACTGAGGTTCAGGTTAAGGTTTAAGATCAGATGCTGAGAATAAGGTTAGGTTTAGGTTTGGATACTTAGGTTCATGTTAAGTTTAGGTTTAGACGCTGAGGTTAATGTGAGGTTTAGCCTTGCATACTGAGGTTAGGGTTAGGTTTAGGTTTGGATACTGAGGTTCAGGTAATGGCTTGGTTTAGCTCTGGATACTGAGGTTAAGGTCAGGTTTAGGTTTGTATATAGAGGTTTAGGTTTAGGTTTGGATACTGGGGCTAAGGTTAGGGTTAAGTTTGGATACTGAGGCTAAGGTTAGGGTTAGGTTTGGACACTGAGGTTAGGTTTAGGTTTGAATACTGAGGTTATGGTTAGGTTTAGGTTTAAATACTGAGGTTAAGGTTAGGTGTAGTATCACAAATACTGGCCGTAAGCAGGGGCCCTATTATAAATACTGACACTATCACAAAAACTGACCCTATCATAAGCATTGGCCCTATGATATAGACTGGCCCTATCATAAATAGTGGCCTTATCATGAGCAGTGGCGCTATCATAAGCATTGGCCCTATCATAAATACTGACCCTATCACAAAAACTGACTCTATCATGAGCATTGGCCCTATGATATATACTGGCCCTATCATAACTTGTGGCCCTATCATTAGCACTGGCCCTATCATGAGCAGTGGCGCTATCATAACTACTGACCCTATCATAAATACTGACCCTATCACAAGCATCCCCAGTGATGCCACAGCAATTTGCAGTTGGAAGTACAAGCAAGCACAATTGCTCTAACGCTCTGTCTCTAGGTGGGTAGGCCATAACTCAACACAGTTGTCTGTTGAGGTTTCTGCCCCGTATGTTTTAGTCATGTGATTTTCTGCCACGTGCTTCTGTTTGTTTTGATCTCTGCCCTGTTCCTGCCTTCCCATTTATACTTCCATCTGTATATAATTCCCATCTCCTCCTTCTTCCAGGTGTTCCTGATGGTATGTGGTGTATATGTAGACCTCTGTATAAGTTCTTCATTGTCTCATACTTTTTAATATGTTTGTTTTTGTTAAATAAAGTAAACTTGGACTTGCCTCCTCACTATCCACATCCATGCAGAGACTTTCCTGGAGATCCAAACCCTAACCCTAACCCTAACGGGGAAAAAATTTAATCAGGAACGTTGAGCAAACACAGTACTGGCAAGGCTGCACACTGTCAGTACGCAGATATAGAACATGATTAGTTCTATAAGTAGATGGGACCATTAGTGAGGAGCCAGGTGAGAGGAGAAAGGTTTGTGTGGACGGAGTGGATGAAGCCTGGGAGGAGAAACAGTAAAAACAAAAGCACAGGCAGAGGAAAAGGAAATGAAGACACAAAAGAAATAAAAACAAGGAGACGAAGGGTGAGAGCAAGGAAAACGGCTCTCTGTCAATCATACTGAGCTGCCCAGTGCTCAGGGCCAGAGTATCGTGCTTTGGCACCCCAGTATTGGACAATTGTTGCCCAAGAGTGTCAGCGAGCAGCTCATTGATGAAGATCTCTAAAGCACAAACACCAAATAAGAGGTCTGTCTCAAAACCTAGTGAGGGTCTACATAGGCAGCATTTTAAGCACAGTATGCACTCCTGACATGTAGACTGTCCCAATTCTTACATACCTTAAACATGCAGTCTACTGAGGAACCTCTACCTAGAGCGTCTCAGTAATCTGTTCTTTACTTAGACACCCACTAGGTTTGGAGACAGACCCAAGATTTCAAAAGGTAGGTTGTCACAGGTGTTTGGTTGTCATGCTGACTGCAGTGCATCCCACAGCTGCTGGAGGGAACATGGGCTAGAATCCATAAACCCAACACCACCATCCAGGTGCTCAGTTGGGTTCAAGTCTGAGGAATTAGGGGTCCAATGTAGTACTTGGAAGTCTTGGTCAGCTCTTCCAACCAATGTGAAACATTTCTAGTCGTGGGACGTGTCTCATCATCTTGCTGGAAGATCCCATCCGCCCCAGAGAAGACAATCAGCATGTATGGTGTACGTGATCTGCAAGGATGGATTCAGAGCCAAATCTGTTGAGCATGGGCGTGGTAGTGGGGGGAAAAGTGGACCTGACTACCCAGGGCCCGAGTTAAGAGAAGGGCCCATGAAAATCCTGATTTTTTTTTTTTTTGTGATGTTTTTATTTTGGATTAATATTTCAAACATATTCATAACATCAACCGAGGGAATGAACTTTAGTTACAGTCACAGTAGGGTCAAGCGCACACTAGTAATATATTAAGCAATGCAGTGCAGTGCTTAAAAGCTACTGTCAATGCTCAATGAATTCATGATGTTACCAAAGCCAACTGTGATCTCAATATCAATTAAAAATAATTGTGATTGTGATTTTTGCCAGAGAATAGGCCAAACAGGTGGTGAATGAAAGAACCACTCATCAATATAATCTGATCTGATTGTAGCTTAAATCTTATTTATGCTTTTTATTTAAAATAAATACCCCTTTTTCTTTGCTCACGTTCCTCGTGTACTGGCATAAATGGGGGCCCACTGACATTGAGTGTACAGGGCCCAGAATTTGCTGCTACATCTCTGCTGTTGAGAGTGGATGAGTAGGTCCGGAGAAAGCCACCAAAACCTTCCCCAGACCATACCTCTGCCACCACCAGCTTGTGTTCATCCATCAATGGAGGTGGTCATAATAATGTGATTATAAATGATAAAAATATGGATGGAATTCCCCGTAAAGCTTAAGGCTTGTCCACCATCTCTTTCCAGAACCCAGTATTTGCTGTTATTTCTTTTAGCAGAAGGTTTTTTAGTAGGCCTAATGTCCACTTGAGGTACAAAGAGCTACGTTCTGCCCACAAACACACAAAGCAAAAGGCGTTTTAAAAAAAAGACAGTTACAACATATATATCCCCCCGTGAGCAAGCCAGAGGCAACAGTGGCAAGAACACCTCCCTCAGACTGGAGGAAGAAACCTTGGGAGGAACCAGACTCACAAGTGGAGACCCGTCCTCCTCTGATCAAACAGTATTTACAGTTTAATAAACTAAACACCAAAGAAAAGAGGCTCTGTTTGAAATCTGGATAGCAAAGCTTTAGAAGCTGCACAGGTAGAGGCAGTCTCTGACTGAGGCAGCCTCTGACTGAGGCAGTCTCTGACTGAGGCAGTCTCTGACTGAGGCAGTCTCTGACTGAGTCTTTATGTAAAGTGGGCGTGAGCTGAAACAGTCCCATCCTATCTCAATGCTGGTGCATCTGGATGGTGTACAGTGATGTAACTGAGGGTGTAGCAGTAACACAGATGGACAGGAGAGCTGGCTGGTGATGGGTGGGGTGGAGGCCCTGATGGTCAGTCCTCCAACAGCGTTCAGCAGACGGGAGGGCGGTCTTTATCTCAGGAAGAGTAAAGAGAGAGAGTTAGTTGGGCTCGGGAGTAAGACTGTAGAGAATATGAATATTCAGAATTTTAGAGTGTGGCTGGAGACTCCAGCAGATCTAACTATAACAGTCTAAACTAAAAGGAGAGAACCAGAAGATAACATAGACATGAGACCACCCTGAGACACCGGGATCCCCCCACTCCACCGTCAACAAACCTGTGTGATGGCGTGAAGTGGTGGGACAACAGCACCAACATCTCAGTTTACCATAAACCTCTGTGTCCAAGAACCCCCAGATCTCCTCCTTTATATAAAAGAGAAGATTAATCACCAGAAGCTACACTAAAGTAAAGTGGCCCCTGTTCGTATGTACAAACACAACTGCAATGCAAACCGTGCCCCCCACACACCCCCCACCCGGCACAAGCTCAAATGAAATGTCGTCCGGTATATTCTGGCCATGAATCAGCAGTGGTCAGCCTTTTCAAAACAACATGAGTGCCCCATTGCTATTCATAGCCTGCCTCTGGTCATGAATTAATGGAGACGTCTGGTAACGCTGCAGAGACCACCACGCCGACGTACGTGTTCATGCGGGCGAGCGGGCGGCGATGATTTCCTCCGCTCTAAAAGCCCGTCGCGCTCTCTCTCTCCGAGCCAGAGTCATTAAAAGCTGCCCATTAATAACAGAAAGAAAGAAGTGCTGAAGTGAAACATATATACAATTTATGATCACCATCCCCTCTCTACTCTCTCTCTCTCTCTCTCTTTCTCTTTCTCCACTCTCTCACTCTCTCTCTTCCTCTCTCTCTTTCTCTCTCTCTTCCTCTCTCTCTCTCTCTTCCTCTCTCTCTTTCTCTTTCTCCACTCTCTCACTCTCTCTCTTCCTCTCTCTCTTTCTCTCTCTCTTCCTCTCTCTCTCTCTCTTCCTCTCTCTCTTTCTCTCTCTCTCCACTCTCTCTCTTCCTCTCTCTCTTCCTCTCTCTCTTTCTCTCTCTCCACTCTCTCTCTTCCTCTCTCTCTTCCTCTCTCTCTTCC
>CM038706.1:47688814-47818814 GCA_021613375.1 Megaleporinus macrocephalus
ATCTTGCTACTCCAGCCATTCAGTAGGGTCAAGCTCCAGGTTTTTCCTGTTGCAGTCTTATCTGCATTCTAATGCTTCTTTCCCATGACGCTACATTGGTGTCAGAAGTGGGAGCACCCTGCAGCTGACTGTGGAGGAATGGCACTACCTCCTAAAAGATAAGCCACAAGAAAGAGCCCTAGTCGAGGACTGCGAGAGGGGAAGCAGGATTGCAAGACTGGCGGCAGGGATGCTGGTCGAGGCAGTGTGGACAGTGTATTCGGCGATGCTTTGAGCAGGTGGTGTTGTGTGGTTGGTCATGAATGAGCGTCAGGGCTCCAGCAGACATATGCAGAACTCATTCCGATGTAAAAGGCACCGTCCCCTAGGTCCCATAGAAGATCTAACAAAGCTTTCACCAAATGTACAAGTGACACAAAAAGCAATGAGGAGTGCCGGGCTGGTGTTGGCAGGAGTTCTCCCAGGTCAGGTCAAAGGAGCGAGAACCCTGAACAGCTGTATGCTGAAGGTTAGGGATCCGGTCTTGTGACTGGAAGGTTGCTGGTTCTATCCCCTGGACCAACAGCCCACAACTGAAGTGCCCTTGAACAAGGCACCCAAACCTCAACTACTCCCTGGGCGTGGTGGATAGGGCTGCACACCGCTCTGGGCAATTGTGCTCACTGTCCTCTAGTGTTTGTGTTCACTAGTGTGTGTATATGAGTGTGTTTCACTGCTCAGATGGATTAAATGCAGTGAATTCTGCTGTGTGCAAACATAAGTGGCGACCAGGTCATAACAATTGGGGGCTCGTCCGGGATGGGTGCCTTTTGTTTGTCTACTCTTTACCCCATGTTTTGATTATAGGAAGTTTAGGGGTAGTTTTTTTGTATTTCTAATTTGCTTTTGTTTTCAGGTTTAGTTTGTTTTCATTCATGTACATTTACATTCCAGTAAAGATTATTGATAACACGTCTTTGAGGTTTGATGTTTTGCACCATTACAATACTTATGGACAACTAGTGATCATATCTTCTGCTCCATGAAACACATGTTAATGTTCAGTAGTAACAGATATGCTTCTTTAATATATTTACATTGTACTAAACTACATTCATGTTCAATGGGCGTATATGCGGCTGAAACAGGAAGCCTAGCGCATCCCAAATTGATCAACATTAACATTTGAATATAACATTATAGTCATTATGGGTTTTAGAAGAATTGAGTTTTTGGGGAGGTGGGCTAGTGCACTATAGACCCCTGTGGTGCGGCCTAAGCTTTAGCCCTTAATGCCATTTTTTCCCCAACATTACTTTTACTTTTATACTTTAAGTAGTTCTGAAAGCAGTACTTTTACACTTTTACTGGAGTAAAAACTTGAGTTCATACTTCAACTTCTACAGAAGTATTTTTAAACCCTAGTATCTATACTTCTACCTGAGTAATGAATGTGAATACTTTTGATACCTTTCTTCATTTGTGGAAAACAAACTTGTAGTTTTCTGGTTTTAAACAGTGTCCAGTGTTTGGACTGGCAGAGGTTAGAGTAGAGAACCCACTCTCATTGTCTGTTATGGTCTGACTCTAGACCACTATTCTGTCCTAGGCTTAGGAGCTGGTTGATGGTGTAGTAATGCAGTGCTGGTGCCTACTGTCAAGGAGGATTGGGTGGATACTGATGACCTGCCTGCTATCCTGGCCATTCCATAAAGAGCACTTGTTTTAAGTGCAACGTTTTCCATGTGACTTTCACAGTACAATACCAAACTTATGTTTTCTTAACTAGGAATCTTCATTTTAGATTCTATTGCTGTTAAGATACCATTATGTCTCAGAATGGCAATGGAAAGATGAAGATGAAGTCACAGGTAGACATATTTTGATATGAAATATGTTTTTCTACCTTATTTTTTTAAAAAGATTGTAAAACCAATGTCCGCCAAGAGATCACAATATTATGCATGTAAATTGATCACTTTTTCATGATGTTTACTGCTTTCTGATTGTAATCTGCAGGCTTCAGCCTCAATATTTAGTTTGTAAGTGGCTTTCACGACTGCCGAGAGATCAAAAAGCCTTCAAATGAAAACAGTAATACCTGATTTCTCCTATCTGAAGTTCTCCATGTAGGTCATTTTTTTTTTATTTTCTCCCAAAATGACGAAGAAACCATCTACCCCTGCAATCCGAGTGTGTACCTTCTCCCCTGTTCACGTTTTTCATTAAAGGTCCTCAGCCTGGTTGTTACTGACTCTGGAGCAACAACTCTGAGAACGACCCATAGGCCCTCAACAGCAATTGTGCTCAGTGTAATACCAGAGCAGTCTGTAGAGGATTGACCAGACCTGCATGTAAGCAGTTTTCCGCTGGCTCAGTATGGTCTAATCACAGCTCTGTTTCCAACCACATGCACCAACATAGAAGGATTTATAAGGCTCTACTGTCCAGTCAGACCACAAACCAACAAAGCAAAAACAGTCTGGGCTACTTTATTAGAAACAAACCTGGATGGTGTCCAATTAGAGACTGGAGGCCATGCGTTGATGTTATAGTCTGGATATTTATGGGAGGTGGTCCACTCTCAACCTAGTAGTGGCACCAACGTGTATAAAAACTGAAAATCTCATATACTCATATTAGCTGAGAATGAACCACCACCCACATAATACCTGTATAATTTGTGCTCCAGTGGTCAAAAACTGACCAGTGATGTGTGAGCTAAAGGGAGCTGACTAATTAGACTGTCTTAAATCTCTAATACCCAAACAGTGAAGGTACAGGGTAGGTGTTTCTAATAGTGGCCAGTAAGTCTAAATACCAGGTAAGGGTTTGCTAATAAAGTGGCCAGTGAGTGGAAGTACAAGTTAGGTGTTTCTAATAAAGTGGCCAGTGTGTGAAAGTAAAGGTAGGTGTTTCTAATAAAGTGGCCAGTGTGTGAAAGTAAAGGTAGGTGTTTCTAATAATGTGGCCAGATGGTGGAAGTACAAGGCAGGTGTTTCTAATACAGTGGCCAGATGAAGGAAGCACAAGGCAGGTGTTTCTAATAAAGTGGCCAGGTGGTGGAAGTACGAGGTAGGTGTTTCTAATAAAGTGGCCAGTAAGTCTAAATACAAGGTAGGTGTTTCTAATAAAATGGCCAGTAAGTGAAAGTACATGGTAGGTGTTTTTAATTAAGTGGCCAGATGGTGGAAGTACAAGGTAGGTGTTTCTAATAAAGTGGCCAGTAAGTCTAAATACAATGTAGGTGTTTCTAATAAAGTGGCCAGTAAGTGAAAGTACAAGGTAGGTGTTTTTAGTAAAGTGGCCAGATGGTGAAAGTACAAGGCAGGTGTTTCTAATAAAGTGGCCAGTTAGTGGAGGTACAAGTTAAATTTTTCTAAAGTGGCCAGTAGGTGGAAGTATAAGGCAGGTGTTTCTAATAACGTGGCCAGTAAAACTAAGTACCAGGCAAGTGTTTCTAATAAAGTGGCCAGTGAGTAAAAGTACAAGTTGGATGTTTGTCATGAAGTGGGCAGTTAGTCAAAACTCAAGGTATGTGTTTCTAATAAAGTGGCCAGTGAGCTGAAGTACAAAGTAAGTGTTTATATGAAGTGAGAAGTGTTATTACCACTAAAGTCTAGAGGGGACTGTCTTCATATTCCAATAGAGCTTCACTGTTTGTTCTATCCTTTACTTTGGTTCTCATATGGCCAGGAGATGGAATAGACTGCAGATATATATATATATATATAGCTGAGAAAGCCAGCAGATGTCAAGTCCAGGCTTTTAATATTGGGCCTAACAAGGCCTACTTCCAGGTGGTTGTTAGGAATACAAATGTCTCTATATGTTTTACTTTGCAGGAGACTCCTGGTTTTCTTACTTTCCTCATGCAAGTGAATCATCTCATAACTAATGTTCTCAGAAATATCTCCTGAAAAAAAAAACGTATTTTGACTGGAAATAAAATTCATGAAGTTCTGACGTTCCACTGTATTCTGTGAGGAAATTCATGATATGCTCTGTGATGTTTGTAGCATGCGTCACTATGTGTATGTGTGTGTGTGTGTGTGTGTGTGTGTGTGTGTGTTTTCCTCCAGGCTGTTTCTCCTTCTCTTTCTCTTTCTCCTTCTCCTTCTCTCTCCCATCCCACTACTTCTTTTTCATTAGCATTAGAAACAGCTGCTCAGCAAAAACATCAAAGCACGCTGCTTCTGGTGTGTGCTGCCTGTGTGTACGCATCTGCGTCCATGTGTGTGTCAGCTCCTCTGTTTTAAACATCTCGTAGAAACTTTGATGATAATATGCTAATCTTAGCACATGTCGATGTTTCTCTCCGTGCTGTAAGTAAATACAGTACTATGTTTGTTTGTGTGTGTCTGTGTCCCAAATCTAAATAATGTAAATAATCATACATACAATACAAAGTAACATGAATATGTTCTTGTGAGAGAAGTAGATCAGATCTTGAGCTCCAGTTTGAAGAACAAAGTGTAGTTCCAGATTTCTCCTGGACGCCCCAGACATTGTATGAATGTATTCAGTTCCTTCAGCAGCAAATCTTGATTTAGCTTAATGAAGTACTGAGCAGTCAAAGCAGGTATTAGATGAGAACTGTAAATAATACTGGGTTGATTATAGAAGGAGAAGCTTGGAAAGAGTTAAATAAACACACTGACATATGTAAAAGAACTACTTACTGTAATAATAAAGGGTTTTACTGTGTTTACTATGTCCCCAAGTGCCTTAAACCTTTGCACAGTAGTGTACATCAATGCCATTTTGAATTTGTAATTAATCACCCCCTACTTATTTTTAATCAGTGTGCTTTAAAGCATCCAGGAGCCTCCAATGTTTTGCAGGTTGAGACTGCAAGCAGAAGAATCAAGGAAGTGAGATTTTTGCTAGTTACTGGATGGCCTGTGGCCACAGCTGTTGAATAATTCATACCGCTTGCTTGTGGAAACTGTTATGCAATCCAGCAAGTACTGCACAAACAGAATGTGGCCTGGATGGGTAGCGTTATGATTATTATCAACTTCAAATGTTAATATAATCCTAAACATTCAGTAGCCATTTATATGTAGCTACATTCAGGCGTGGTTGGAAGTTACAGCTATACAGCCATCATGAACATGAATGTCACAGCAATACTAAGCCTTCAGTGAACTCTTTTTTATACTTAACCCTATAATTTGGTGCACAAGTTAAGTTTTTTGGAAGTTTTCTGAAACCAACACAGGGCCAAAATTATTTATTTAATACTTGGGAAAATATCTCTTAGCAAGTTGTACCTTGATCAGACACTTTTAGTAGAACTGAATTAAACTGAATTGAATTGAATTAAATTTCCAGGTTAGAAATGATCTCCTGCCTCAAGTGGAGGAGTTTAAGTATCTCTGGGTCTTGCTCACGAGTGAGGGAAGGATGGAGTGGGAGGTTGACAGGTGGATCGTTGCAGCGTCTGCAGTGATGTGGACTCTGTATCGGTCTGTCCTGGTGAAGAGAGAGCTGAGCCAAAAGGCAAAGCTCTCGATTTACTGGTCAGTCTACGTTCCTACTCTCAGCTGTGGTCAGGAGCTCTGGGTAGTGACCGAAGAACGAGATCACGGATACAAGCTGCTGAAATGAATTTCCTCCATGTGGTGTTGGGTCTCACCCTTAGAGATGGGGTGAGGAGCTCGATTATACGGGGGAGGCTCAGAGTTGAGCCGCTACTCCTCCACGTCGAGAGGAACCAGCTGAGTTGGTTCAGGCATCTGGTTAGGTTGTCTTCTGGACGCCTCCCTGTGGAGGTGTTCCAGACATGTCCGACCAGTAGGAGACCCCAGGGAAGACCTAGGACATGCTGGAGGGGTTATATCTCTCAGCTGGCCTGGGAATGCCGCGGCATCCACCCAGAGGAGCTAGAGGAGGTGGCTGGGGAGAGGGACGTCTGGGTTTCTCTGCTTAGACTGCTACCCCACGACCCGGATCCCCAGAATAAGCGGTAGATGAATTGAATTGAATTGAATTGAATTGAATTGAATTGAATTGAATTGAATTGAATTGAATTGAATTGAATTGAATTGAATTGAGCATGTTGGACCTGACTTTTAAGCACAGTCTACATAATTCCAATAGGGTTGAGGTCAGGACTTTGTAAAGGCCACTACATATGAAAATGCTACAATAAGCTTTGATGTGTGTTTTGGGGTCACTGTCCTGTAGGAACATCCAACTGTGTCCAAGTTTCCACCATTGGTGGTTTGAAGTAATGAGGTCTTCTCCTTCATTACTGAATCCACTGTATCAGTTTCACTACCACCACCATGCTTCACAGTTGGTACAAACCCAACTCCGAAAAGGTTGGGGTGCTGTTCAGACTGAATGCATAATGTATATTTAATTAGTAATGTTACATGTTGAAATTGTAAAGAATAATGTTTATCTAAATAAAATAACGGACTTTTAATCATCTTCACTACATAATATCATCAAAAGATTCAGACAAACTGAGAAAATCTCTGGGACAAGAACCAAAACCAGTACAGGGTAGTCGTGATCTTTGGACCCTCAGATGACTCTCCATTAACAACAGACCCAATTCTTTAGTGACCCGATTCCATCATCGGCGAACAAATTTTGATAATGCTCCATATAAACTACTATACAAGGAAGAAATCAGATACATACAGATCTAGAGGCACCGGCGCTTTCTTTGGGCCCAAGCTTAAATAAGATGGACTGAGGTGAAGTGGGCAAGTGTCCTGTGGCCCAACACATCAGAATCATGAATTCTTTTTGGAAATCAGGGACGGGCTAAAGAGAAGAGAGACCACCTGGCTTGTTTGGTGCATTATGGAATGAAAAATACGAGACTGTAGACACCGATAGTCATTTTCACCCTGCAACTTTATGACCACTTGGTATATACAGTAGGACTTCTAATCTCTTATTTGAGTGTTTTAGAGAATTGCAAGGGCATATACAACTAGCTCACGCACCTGGATTACACACACCTATCGCCCATTATTACAACACACAGCAGTAGCTCATTAGCACTTTCTTCTTATTCCCTCCTCGCACTGCAGGCACTGTTATTGTCTCCTGTAACTCTGTGTTTAGCCATCTACACACCGGTTGTCGTCTTCTAGCTGCTGGCCAGCTCTCTGCCGGGTCTCTCTTTCCAACTCAGCTACCTACCTTGTTCCACCATCGGGTTCCTTCTTACCCTCCTGGAAACATGGATGTTCCTGGACTCCTGGATCCAGCAGAAGGAGCTTCTCTGTTTGTGTGAATTCGCCTTGGTGCTCAGTGAGAGAGGTTGGTGGCAGCTTTCAGGTGGCATTCTGGTGTTAGCACACTGTAAACCTGGATAAGTTGATTGTACTTAAAGAGTTTGAGTGATTGCCCTAAAATATTTAAGTAATGCAAACTAGAGAAAATCTAGTGGTTTTAGTAAAATCAACTTAAATGCCAAATAGGCTGGAAGGAATCATTTGAGTTGAATACAATGAAATCTAAATTGTTTGTACTTAAAATATTTTGTAAAATCAACCCTACTGACCATTAAATTCAACTCAACGTTGAGTTTCCTGTAATCTAAATTAAGTTGTGAAAAACTTAAAACTAGTCTCCATAAAAAGCTGATGTTTCCTACATTAAAAGAACACAGACAGCAGTTAAACTTAATTTTACTTAAAATTACATCACTGGGATCATCTAGGATGATTCTGACCCTTGAAGGGTTCAGTAGTGATGATGACTGGTTTTGATTGGTCTAGTTAGAATACTGTTTATCTTACAATAATTCTTAAATACAGTTTACACATTGAAATAATAAAAACACAGTAAATTACATTTTCTAACTTTAGATAAGCATCAACTGCAGAACAACAGTTTTACACCACTTGAACACGGAAAACAACTTACCAAGTTCCAGAATGAGAAAAAGAGAGGGAAGATGGCGTCTTGGTTAATTGTAGTCCTCTGTAGTTCTTCAAGAAAAGAAAACAATGGAGAAAATGTCCACTGTAGAGAAATCCCAGCACTACAGAGTTTCTGTCCGAGGAAAAGAAGTTAAACTAAGAAAACACCAAACCTCACAGTGAAAATAGAAAAAGACTTCAAAACCTTTACAAGCTCCACTAAACAACTCAAACTAGTCTTGATTGAACTGACCAATGAGAATCTGGCAAGGTGCTACAGGGGCGTGGTCCAAGCTATAACTTGATGTTTTAAGTTTGTTCAACTTAAAAATATTAGCGTACTCAGTTATTTTTCAAAATAGTAGAACATACTAAAACATTTTAAGTAATGAAATAAAACTTTAGATTTTAATCAATCAGTAAACAAACTCCTTACACAGAAACTAATTACGGGTTAACAGAGTAGTGGCATTCCCATCTCTGCCTGCCTCTCTGGTTTGATTCTTCTAAGTGCGCTAACATTCCCTCCATTGGGAGTGGATTATTTACCCCCACAGGGACCCTCTCCTGTCTCTCTTCAGGGCCAAGCTGAGGACCGACCCCTGTGATGAAAGGATCTCTATCCTGGTGATTCAGGTGGCAGAAGGGGACCTTCGTTTACCATTGTCCAGACGGAGACGCTTCTCCGGCAGCACCCGGGGTTCCACAACCTTCTCCATGAACTGTTTTCCTCATTTGAACTGTTTCCTGAGTTTTGTTAAATGAAGCCCTGCGCATGGATCTAATTAGTCTGAGTGTTGAATCGTTACAGATGGACGGATGTACTGAAAAGAACGACTGATAGATGGAAGGATTGTGAAGGATCTGTGATGTTAGGAGCTGTTTTTACTCCAAAAGCTCTGGGAACTTATCTGGGTTAAGATCGATAGCAGCATGGAGCAGCTCTTAATTGAAAATCTAGATCAATTGAAATAAACAAAAGAAAATACTTTAAAGAACATAAATAAATAAATAAATAAATAAATAAATAAATAAATACAAACACTAAGAGATAATAACAACTAAAAAATAAATATAAAAACAAGAATATTATGTATAATAACAAATAAGTAAACAAATACTATATCATAATTAAATTCAATTAAAATAACAAATCAGGTAAAGGTAGTTTTGGTTCCTTCCCAGTAACAGAAGAGTCATTGCTGCTATATTGGATTATATCAATATTGCTTTATAGGAACTGGACTTTTCTGTGTTTCTAACCGAAGACCCCACAATGCGCTTCCACATGACACTCCAAAGCGACCACTGCAGACGGGTGAAAAGGGGGACGTCTTATCTCTGCCAGGCTTTACGAGCTCATTCCGTAAGTTCCAGCAGGCTGTGGAGGTTAAGAGGTACAGCGCTGCTGTGAAATATGAAAATTGCCTCTTTTTAATTGCCTCCAGTTTGATTAAAAATTAGAACAGTGTGAACATGCATACGACACACTTCCTTCTCCTTCTATTTAACGGGAGCAGCAATGCTAAACAGTGTCCCCAGGACAAACAGATGAAAATGGAAAACGGACGTCCGCTGGACAGTGTCCAGAACCTTTGATCTGGCTTTCATTGTCTCCGGCCATTGCTTTATTCTGCAGCCTTTTGTTTGAATTGCTGTGTCCAGAACATGGTGTATCACATGGAACAGTCTGTTTGGATTATTTGTAACAGTCCAGTTTTCATTGGACGTCTATGATTACCAATGTGAATATATATATATATCATTGCTGTACAAAGAACAACAAGTAAAAGCAAGCAATTTTACAGAAGAGGTCTAAAATTTAGTTAACTTTTAATGTAGGTCAATGGAACCAGAATTATTTCTAAGCTATTTTGGAGCATTCCTATTGGTCCATTCATTATGAAATTTTCAAATAATATAAACAACAGTTGCTACAGAGTTCAAATGATGCAGAAAACTAATAATCAACAAAAATGGAGATACATGGTTGTCTTTGGACAGCAATTTATTGTGTTAGATGAACTTTCGACCTACTGAGTTCAGTCAACAACTTACTATTTCAAGTATAGACAACTAATTCTCAAGTTCTATTCTTTACACATGGCTTTCTAGGCCTTTAACTTAAGGTTTTATAACCTCTCCAGAAAGCAGCCCTAGTCTAGTGGACGTCTGGTGGACAGGATGAAGACGAGATAAAGAAGACAGAAGAGAGATGCTCAGCGAGGGGAGCTTTGAACAGCGTCTTGTCCGTGTTTGCTGTTTCCTCTTTGCCTCCCTGGCGTCGAGTGCATGCTTGTGGAGGTCCCGGGGAGAGAAAGCCAGCGCCGCTCTAGCTCCTTCATTTTGCTTGGTGAAGAATATTAAATGCGCAAATGTTTGTGTGTAAGTATTACAGTCTTTGTGGGGACCAAAGCCCCCCCAGGATGATGAAAACACTCGGTGGTCTGTGGTAATAATGCCTTGTTCCCCACCCATTAAGGTGCAGAAATACACACACAGTTTCACCTCCTATACACTTTCACTCCTTCTCATTGGTCGCCCCCTGCTGGTTGATCCCTCACACTGCAGCCTAGATATTTAGTTATGAACATTAAGGCTTATCATTGAGCACGTACTGTAAAATTATTCTATGAAGTTTTTATATTGCACTATAAACAGTTTAAGGGGAACATTTTTATTTGTTTATAATAATTATTGGAGAGGATCTCATTATTACTAGACAAAGCTTAAACAATTGAATGCTTTGCAATTAATCCCAAAATAAATGCAGAACAGTCTTTAAGTACAAGTGTATATATATATACAGGATCACCACAGAGCAGGTACTATTATGGAGGTGGGTCATTCTCAGCACTGCAGTGACACTGACATGGTGGTGGTGAATTAGTGTGTGTTGTGCTGGTGTGAGTGGATCAGACACAGCAGTGCTGCTGAAGTGCTTAAACACCTCAGTGTCACTGCTGGACTGAGAATTTTCCACCAACCAGCAATGTCCAGCCAACAGTGTCCTGTGGGGAGCGTCCTGTAACCACTGATGAAGGACTAGAAGAGCTCTGTGGTGGTCCTGTGGGGGTCCTGACCATTGAAGAACAGGGTGTAACAAAGTACACAGAGAATCTGTCTGTAAGTGTAGAATATATATATATATGTTGTAACTTTTCAGGAGAGAACAAAACCTACTTTACTTTCAATGTAAGTCAATGTACCCAGAATGTTCTCAAAGTTTTTGAGCATTGCTATTGATCCATTCATCATTAAATTGTAAACACGATATATATATAGTGTTCATATATATATATGAACACTCTGAAATGAATGCATATCTTGTAGTTTGACTGGAAGATGAAATAAGTGTGCTTTCTGACTTTTGCACAGTTGTTTGTTTCTCCTTCACCTCAGTTCATCTTCTAGTCACCAAGAGAGTTCTGTTACCTTCTTTGTTAAGATGGGCTGATGATGTGTCACCTAACAGACCGAGTAATGGAGATGGGGAGATAGGTTGTTTTAACAGTGGGGATAGTTGATTTATAGAACAAGTTGCCAGAAGTGACTGACTGGTGTGCAAAAAAAAAAAGATCATGTTCTACTGACTTGAGTAGAGTTTGGCTTCATTCTTAGATTTCTCCTCCGATCTACAGAGCTTTGAAATCCAGATACTGAACGTTATTATCTCAGTTTCTCCAACACTACAATAAAAAGTCAAGTGTGGATGGAGAAGGTGGTATAACCCCATGATCCTGTGAAGTCTAAAGTGAGTTACTCTTGTTTTCACTGAGTTATGACTCTCTGGCTCTTTATTGTGGACTGCTTGAATCCTGTGCGCCCTGGTGTTGTTGCTTTATCTGCTTTGACCATCTGGAATACTGTTTGCAGACATTACTGACTATCTTGTTGCCTAGTTTTACAGTAAAACTGACGAGTTGCTGTATTTATACAGTATGTTTATAGTAATATAACAGCCGTACTCTGTAGAACATGAATATAATTGACAGACAGCATCCAGTAGCATTGTGTATATGTTGGTGGGATTGACTAGCTGGTCATTTTGCTGTATAGTATATTGTTTATGAGCTCTGACTACAGAGGTTGTTGTGTGGTGTAAGGATTGTAAGACTTGTCATTGTATAATTCGCACCCTGGGCCAACCAGTGCAGGCCAGCCAATCAGAGCCATTTTTAACATACTGGTCTTAGTGGCACAGTTCCAATATAGCCTATATTATAAATTGTATGAACTGTATGAGCTAAAACAGCTTTATAAACTAGCTATATAAACTCTCTTATCTTCATTTCGACATTGAACCCAAATCGAATCCAACTCCTCTTCACGGTCGATCAGTATTTCTGACCGCTGCCGGCCTTTGCACCATGCCCTCCCACCGCGCTGACCCTAGTCATATTCGATTCTCCTCCCGGCCTTTTCCTGTTATATTTGTTTTAAAAGGCGCTCTTCCTCCCGTCCCCTCCTCACTTCCTCTCGCCCTCCATCCCGCCCAAAGCCATGTTCATTTTCTTTAGAGACAAAAGCTCACGCCAAGTCCAAAGGACCCCCAGCCAGTGGGGTTTTTTTGGGGGGCTCCCTGCTCTGTGACCCCTGAGAAGGTGACATCCTGACACGCTAAAGTCGACATCAAAGGCTTCATTAACCATGGAGGGGTCCGAGCACTGTGCATTACAAAGCCGATCCACCTTCCCTCTCCGGGACCCTCACCCTCCTGAGGTGAATACGAATGACCCTTCAACCATTTAGGGGTTAAGAGGGGGGTGGGGTGAGGTGAGGGGGGCGGGGATGTTCACTGCACCCCCTGCTGGTCAGTAGTCAAACTGCTTATTCCTGTTAACCTTTAGAAGCCACTGCATTTACAATTACTAAAGCAGCTTCTAGTCATCTTCTGACTAATTAATAAAATGGTTATAAATACAATCACTTGTAGTGAATCTGCAAGACCATAACCAATTAGTGGAACTTATTAATTCTTAATTATCAATACATAACTGTTATTAAACTGTTATTGGATGCTTACAAATGATTTGGAATTAATGTACTAAGAATTTGCTACCTCTATCAGTTCTTTTATAGTGCATACATTCAGCATTAATAACTAAGGTAGAGCCTATTCAATCTTAATAACTACTTCCTGACTCTTAATAAGTGCTTATAAATGATATTTCCAGGTTATAAACTGCTAAAGATTAATAAAATAGAATAAAATAAATAAATGAAATATTATGTATGTCATATGGCACCTTATAAATGCATTTCTAAGGCATTATGAATACAGGAGTCATCTGAGGTGTCACTGTTTCCTCTTGTTAGTCCAGAGGGAAACTCGGGGAGGCAGCATTGTTGCTTTAGATGCTCAGAGGGGTGTGTGGTGTTGGGCGGCGTGTTTGTAAGCCGCTGGTTAAACATTACAGAGCCTGCAGCCCACAGATCATTATTTAGTCATTTATCTTAGCCACCTAACCACCACTAGGGATACTTTGAGGGTTAGAGAGCACAAAGACACACTGGCAGGACACTAGATATATTCAGATTCAAATGAATTCCAACTTGCTCCCATGTATGAGTGGGCAGACGCATTGAAACACAAAGCTACTCCAGCAATGGCCTGGAGCACAGATGGGCTGAGGGTCGCCAGTTTGCCAGCAAATACATAAAACGGTTGTTCTTTAAGGAAAGGGAGACATGGATTTGTATATTTTACCTTCTATGGCACATAACATACCTAAAAATAAAAGGAATCTGGAGAATCTGGAGGCGCTAAGTTGAGGAACGGTGCTCTATGATCCTTTAGCTGGCACTGCAACAAGAACCCTATTAGCCATAGGCATGCTATTTTCCATGACAACACTGGGGGCGCCATCTTTGTTTACTTTGTAATAGAACTTCCGGTGCGACCGCGGATACGTTGATACTAATTACAAGCAAAACGACAATAAACATAAATGAACTAGCATAACATGTTCAGTTAGAGGGAGTCAGTAATTGGAAGACGATGAAAACTTGAACAACAGAGTTACGAACACAGCACATAAAGATCAGAGTGTTGGGGGGCCGCCTTCCAAAGAAGACCACCTGCGTCTAAATTTAAAACATCCACCCAAACCTCCGTATGTCTGCTCTTACCATTCTGTGGAGGAGAACCAGCACCAGAGCTTCCTTATCCAGAGAAATGTCTCGCTTATGAAGCTCCGAGGAAGCAGACGTGTCGGTGCTGGTGAGTCTATCAGTTCAGTAACTGTTTTCTGATCAGTGTCCACCGCGCTAGGCTATCTGGACTGTAACTAACACCCACGCAGAGGGGCTCGGGCAGCTGGCTGGACTTGGGTTTAACCGGCTTTCAGAAATATAAACTCACCGTCTGTGTGTAGGAGGACACGCCCACCTTCCCACTGTGCAGGTACTGATACGCTTCAGTACTTTTATAGTTTTTCATTACTGAACCGTCTACACCTTCCGAGAGTACAGAGTAATTAAACATGTCTCCATAAGTAACCCCAGACCACCTTCTCATATCACCCACCCACTGTGTTATTAACCTCAGACCACCTTCTCATATCACCCATCCACTGTGTTATTAACCTCAGACCACCTTCTCATATCACCCACCCACTGTGTTATTAACCTTAGACCACCTTCTCATATCACCCACCCACTGTGTTATTAACCTCGGAGGAGACAGTGTTGTAACATTAGAACTTCTTACTGTCTCTCTGGTCTCCTCCCATGTAACTGTATTCATTTTGATTAGCTGACCGGAAGTTCTAACACAAAGGTAGAAGAAACACACGCTTGAAAGAGAACATCTGGATATGGATGTATGTATTTAGTAGAATGTACAGAGAAAGAAGAGTGAGAGAACATCTGGATATGGATGTATGTATGTAGTAGAATGTACAGAGAAAGAAGAGTGAGAGAACATCTGGATATGGATGTATGTATGTATGTAGTAGACTGTACAGAGAAAGAAGAGTGAGAGAACATCTGGATATGAATGTATGTATGTAGTAGACTGTACAGAGAAAGAAGAGTGAGAGAACATCTGGATATAGATGTATGTATGTATGTAGTAGACTGTACAGAGAAAGAAGAGTGAGAGAACATCTGGATATGGATGTATGTATGTAGCAGACTGTACAGAGAAAGCTCAGTGAGAAAACATCTGGATATGGATGTATGTATGTAGTAGACTGTACAGAGAAAGAAGAGTGAGAGAACATCTGGATATGGATGTATGTATGTAGTAGACTGTAGAGAGAAAGTAGAGTGAGAGAACATCTGGATATGGATGTATGTATGTAGTAGACTGTACAGAGAAAGAAGAGTGAGAGAACATCTGGATATGGATGTATGTAGTAGACTGTATTCAGAATGTAGTGTGTGATGTTCAGATGTTCATGAGTGTGATGGAGTGTGGGAAGAAGAAGCTTCTCTGTAGTCTGGAGGTCTTGATCCTCAACTGGCTGAAATGCCGACCTGAGGGAAGATACTGGAACAGGTGATGTCCAGGACCTACAGAAACAAAAATAAAACAAGAAAACAGACCAACAAAAAGTTTAAAATCTAGTTAGGAACCATCAACAGAAACAATACATTTACAGTACACATATATGTATGTACAGCATTTAACGGACGCTCTTATCCAGAGTGACCTACAGAAGTTCTTTGTGTTCAGTCAGAGTATGTATCTCTATCTAGTAAAAACAGGTTTAAGTCCAAACTACTCTTGAGCTCAAACACTGCCACAAACAAGGACCAGTGTTGATGCCTGGAGAGAAGATAACATAACATAACATAACACAGTCTGTGTTTGAAGACCATAAGAGAGTTTGCTCTTTGGACAGCCAATGGAAGTTCATTCCACCATCTGGGCTCCAGAACGGAAGAGTCTTGTGGCTTGTCTCCATGCATCTTGAGGGATGGTGGGTCAAGCCAAGCTGGACTGTGCTTCAAGCTCAAAGGGTTTGAGGTACAGATCTACTCCTGACCATAAGAAGGAGGTGGTCCATTCCTGGCTTTGTAGGCATCAGAGTTTAAACTGAACGCGAGCAGCTACAGAAAGCCGGTGAAGCGAGCTCAGCAGTGGAGCGACATGTGGAGTAAATTTGGCCGTCCACCTCCAACCAACAACAAAGCTAACACTGAAACAGTCAATATAAGACCTCAGCCCCAAAAAACAAAAGGCCGGGCGTAAAGCAGGCGCCCACCAGCGCGCGGGCCGACAGTGACGGACGCGGCGCGTGCGTGAAAGGGACGACAAACAGACATGGCCTCATTTCCACAATGTGTGTGTGTGAGGAGACACAGGAGGGGCAGCAGCTCAGCTCTTTGTCTCCTCTTAAAGAGGCCCATAAAACAAGGCCGCTTAATTGGCGCCCTATAAAATTAGCATTTGCAAACGCAGTAGATTTCCTATGTGCTCCGCTGCTGTTGTCTGAGCCGACGACCTTTATTCGCCGGCCAGCGCTCACGCTTTCTGGTTTTGTCATCCACTTTTATTGAGCGGGATGAGCTGAGAGAGGAGACCGCCACTTCTCTCTTTCGCTCCTCCCTCCGTTTAGTCGCGCTTCGTTCAGATCTGTTTTGAAACTCTGGCTCTCTGTCCCTCGCTCTCTTTCTCTTTGAGCTGTGACCCCTCTGACCTGTACATGCAGGTAATCATTAGCACTGACACTGACCACTTCTGGGCTCCTGAAAAGCCTCGTAAATAGATGAGTGAGTGTGACGGACTCTCTTTAAAGTTCTATTCGCTTGGAAACGGCATAGAGCACAAACACCAAACTCACACCCACCAAATACTCACCCATCTGACAAAATTACACATCTACATCACATTCTACTAAACAATAAACTGGAAACAATGTCACATCTAAAACAGAAATATGGCATTGAGAGCAACCAATTTGTGGAATATCTACAACTCAGATCAATAATAAATTCAAAAATTAAGGGTAAAGCAAGGCTAGGGTTAACTTCGCCAATCACAGAATTTCTCAATATCTCTTCATCAGACAAAACCCTATCTAAAATGTACAGGTTCTTATCTCACTTAGATAAACAGTCTCAGTACCAACAAAGAAATGGGAAGAAGATATGTCAATTACTCCCACTGCCGATTTCTCAAACGTTCTCAAAAACACATTTAATATGACTAACAATACTAACCTCCACCTTATACAATTCAAAGTCATTCACAGAGTTCACTACGCCAGACAAAAACTATATAAAATATGATTACATAACATCATTCAATGGAAGAACTTACTCATAGAGCACATAGAAATGGAAAAAAATCAGCATCTACCAAAAAAATCCTCAAGAACACATGAACACAGGTGTGTGACGGACTCTCTTTTTTTTATTCTCTTGGAAACGGCATAAGAGCACAAACACCATCTACATCACATTCTACTAAACAATACTGGCAGCAATGTCTCATCTAAAACAGAAATATGGCATTGAGAGAAATCTATTTTTAGGATATCTACAACTCAGATCAATAATAAATTCAAAAATTAAGGATAAAGCAAGGCTAGGGTTAACTCCACTAATCACAGAATTTCTAAAATTAAAGGTTCTTATCTCACATAGATAAACAGTCTCAGTACCAACAAAGAAATGGGAAGAAGATCTCTCAATTACTCCCACTGTCGATTTCTGGACTAACATTCTCAAAAACACATTTAATATGACTAACAATACTAACCTCCACCTTATACAATTTAAAGTCAGAGTTAGAGTTCACTACACCAGACAAAAACGATATAAAATTGGATTGCTTGACATCATTCAATGGAAGAACTTACTCTTAGAGCACATAGAAATGGAAAAAAAATCAGCACCTACCAAAAAAAGAACACATGAACACATGAACACATGTCTGACGGATTCTCTTTAAAGTTTTATTCTCTTGGAGACGGCATAAGAGCACAAACACCACACTCACACCCACCAAATACTCACCCATCTGGCAAAATTAGGATATCTACAACTTAGATCAATAATAAATTCCAAAATTAAGGATAAAGCAAGGCTAGAATTAACTCCTCCAATAACAGAATTTCTCAATATCTCTTCATCAGACAAAACTAAATCTAAAATTTACAGGTTCTTACCTGTAGAAGACGATCTCTCAGTTACTTCCACTGCTGATTTCTGGACTCTTAAAAACAAATTTAATATGACTGACAATACTAACCTCCACCTTATACAGTTTAAAGTAATTCACAGAGTTCACTACGCCAGACAAAAACTATATAAAATGGGATTACTCGACTCTGAAATCCTCACACACTGTTCTTTAAACACCCCAGACAACTACATGCTCTATGGTACTGTCCACCCATCAATCACTTCTGGCAAGTAGTCATAAACCACCTAACCCCACTACTGAAACAGCCCACCCCTCATCTCCATCACTCTGTCTGCTAGGAGATACTTCAAACACAAACCTACACCAGGACATCCTCACACATTTGAAATCAAGAGAAAACATCACCATCCTTCAGTGGAAAAGCTTACTCATAGAGCATATAGAAATGAAAAAAAAAATCAGCATCTACCAAAAAAAGAACAAATCAACACATGGTCAGCATTTAAAAACCTTTTATATGAGTGACATCATCAGCTTTCACACACAGATCATCTATACACCACTAACACAACCATTATACCGGTAACCATCCCATACCAAAATTTTTATATATATGTGTATATATATATATATATATATATATATATATATATATATATACACTACTGCTCAAAAGTTTGGGATCACAGTGAAATGTTCTTGTTTTAATGGAGTATCTTCTTCCTTAACACAACAATGGACTGACGGGTCTCTAAAGAAAGTTGTTTCTTTCTGGTCATTGTGAGTCGGTCAGCAAACCATCAACTGCTGATCTTCAGATACTAAACTAACCTAGAATGTTGTTCTCCCTTTTATACTCACTTATTAGTAGAATGTTTTTCAGCTGTGAACCACAATTGATCAAGAGTGTCCTAACAACCAATTAGTCCAATAACATCCTTAACTTGGATTGGCGGCCATACCAGGAGATTTAGACAGAGGACTGAGAATTGCTGATAATAGAACTATATGTAAAATAAGCCTCTATACAAAAATAGACTTTAATACAAACATTTTTATTCTTTAAAAATCATCTGATACACTTACATTAATTGTGAAATGGACAATATTGTTTGTGAATTGCATGAAAATTGCATGAAATGAAATTCTAAAGTGATCCTAAACTTTTGAGCGGTAGTGTATATATATATATATATATATATATATATATATATATATATATATATATATATATATATATATATATATATATATATATATAGTTCTATTCTCTGTCTCACCCTTTTGAGAATACGTCTTATGCCTGCTTCACACTACATGACTGTTTGAGTGGTCAGGTCTTTGTGTCGTTCACATGACTGGTTGTGCTGTAATCGCAAGTAATTTATTTATATTTACGTTTACACCATTTAGCAGACGGTCTTATCGAGAGGGACTTACAGAAGTGCTTAGTGTTCAGTTAGAGTATGAGTATCTCTATATAGTACCAACAGGTTTAAGTCCAAACTACTCTTGAGATCAAACACTGCCACAAGCAAAGGCGAGTGTTGATACCTGGAGAGAAGACAACAACATATAAGGTTACAAGTCAAGTTTATTTGTGTGGCGCTTTTTACAACAATGTTGTCTCAAAGAAGCTTTACAGAAGTTTTGAAAACAGACGGTTACAAAATATATACCCCCAGTGAGCAAACCAGAGGCAACAGTGGCAAGAACACCTCCCTCAGACTGGAGGAAGAATCCTTGGGAGGAACCAAGACTCACGAGGGGAGACCCGTCCTCCTCTGGTCAAACAGTATTTACAGTTTAATAAACTAAACACCAAAGAAAAGAGTCTCTGTTTGAAATCTAGATAGTAAAGCTTTAGAAGCTGCACAGGTAGAGGCAGTCTCTGACTGAGGCAGTCTCTGACTGAGGCAGTCTCTGACTGAGTCTTTATGTAAAGTGAGCGTGAGCTGAAACAGTCTCATCCTATCTCAATGCTGGTGCATCTGGATGGTGTACAGTGATGTAACTGAGGGTGTAGCAGTAACACAGATGGACAGGAGAGCTGGCTGGTGAAGGTGGGGTGGAGGCCCTGATGGTCAGTCCTCCAACAGCGTTCAACAGATGGAAGGACAGTCATTACCTCAGGAAGAGTAAAGAGAGAAAGTTAGTTCGGCTCAGGAGTAAGACTGTAGAGAATATGAATATTCTCTACATACAGTGTAATACTTAGCCAGTGTTCTAGAACAGGGGTATTTAATTAGAGTTCAGTAAGGTCTAGTCAGAGGGAATTTCCTCAGGCCAACGTCCGGACCGTGTTTGTGTTATGACCGTAACTTGTATTATGGTTCAGTGCCATATCCTGTATACTGAAGTAGCCTAGTAGTTCTATCAGCATTTTATATCATCAGCAACGGAAAGATAAACCAAATTACACATACCAGTCAGTAAATTTTAACTATATTTATTGTTTTAAATGCAGAACTGAATTAATTATTTACACTGTAAAAAAAATTCACTGTAAATTAACAGTAAAATAGTGGCAGCAGAGACGACAGTATGTTACTGTTATTTGACAGAGCATCTACTGTAATCTGTTTTAATAGTATTGTACTCTAAATTAAATTACAGTATATGACAGTAAAATAACTGCATATTTATGGTACTAACCAACTAGACAGCCAGTTAGCTAAATAAATAAAATAAAGAAAGATCATCTAAATCGGTTCTTAGACGAGGAGACGCGAGCTGGTGTATTTACAACTGATACGTCTGGACTGTGTGTGAGATGAGTTAACATTAGCAGCAGTGACGGTTGTGGAGGTTGAATCTCAGAATAGCTTTGGCCTTGTATCGTTGGTGCAGATCTAAAGAAGTAAACTTCAGATCCCAACCGTGCCACAGCTGATCAGCTACGTTTGGAGTAAACTGGTTAAGCTATCACTTGGTAGATACCTGGTGCCTGGTAGATGATTCAGCAAACACTGTCATCTGTATTTACTCAATAATATAGATATTAATTATTTCCATTAGATATAATGAGATGCACTGTTTAAACTGTAACCTAAATCAAGCTTAGTGTTGAACTCTTGCCCTTCCTCCTCCATGCTGTGATTTCTCAGTCTCTCTCTCTCTCTCTCTCTCTCTCTCTCTCTCATTTCTCCAGATGGGGAGAGCACTGTGAGCTTCTGTCTTTAGCACATGCTTTACGATCCCCCATAAACCTGTTTTCATATTTAACTCCTCCAGCAGCATGACACAGCACAAACAATCATGATCTAGAACAATAGAATACACACACAAACACACACACACTCACACACACACACACACACAGTAAGAGAGAACAAACACACTAAACACAAAAACACACACAAATGAAAATAAAAAGAAACTTAAAGACATGGTTTAAAAAAAACATTACCTTCTTCTACCTGTGTACAGGTGAACTGTAACACTACCTTTACCTACCTGTGTACAGGTGAACTGTAACACTACCTTCACCTACCTGTGTACAGGTAAACTGTAACACTACCTTCACCTACCTGTGTACAGATAAACTGTAACACTACCTTCACCTACCTGTGTACAGGTAAACTGTAACACTACCTTCACCTACCTGTGTACAGATAAACTGTAACACTACCTTCACCTACCTGTGTACAGGTAAACTGTAGCACTACCTTCACCTACCTGTGTACAGGTAACCTGTAACAATACCTTCACCTACCTGTGTACAGGTAACCTGTAACAATACCTTCACCTACCTGTGTACAGGTAACCTGTAACAATACCTTCACCTACCTGTGTACAGGTAACCTGTAACAATACCTTCACCTACCTGTGTACAGGGTACTGTAACACTACCTTCACCTACCTGTGTACAGGTAAACTGTAACACTACCTTCACCTACCTGTGTACAGGTAAACTGTAAACTCTTGCTCATCCTGACTCTTTTTTTCTATCCTTCTCTTACTCTATCTCTCTTTTACTCTCACTCTGTCTCTCTATCGATCTTGCTCTTTTTCTCTTTCTCTTTCTCTTTCTCTTTCTCTTTCGTACTCTCTTCTTTTTTTCTCTTTTTTTCTCTCTCTTTCTTTTTCTCTTTCTCTATCTCTCTTTTTATCATTCTTGCTCATTTTCTCTCTCACTCTCTTTCTCTCTCTTACGCTCACTCTTTCTCTCTGTCTTTCTCTTTTTCTACTTTTCTCTTTCTCTTACTCTATCTCTCTTTCACTCTCTCTCTCACTCTCTTTCTCTCTATCGTTCTTGCTCTTTTTCTCTTTTTTTCTCTTACTCTCTCTCTTTCTTTTTCTCTTTCTCTATCTCTCTATCATTCTTGCTCTTTTTCTCTCACCCTCTCTCTTTCTTTCTCTCTCTCTCACTCTTTCTTTCTCTCTTTGTCTCCCTTTTTTCTATCTTTCTCTTTTTCTTACTCTCTTAATCTCTCTTTTACTCTCTCTCTCACTCTCTTTCTCTCTCTCTATCTATCGTTTTTGCTCTTTTTTCTCTCTTTCTCTCCTCTCTATCTCTCTATTATTCTCACTTTCTCTTTTTCTATCTTTCTCTATCTTTCTCTTATCCGCTCTCACTCTCCCACCTCTTTTTCTGTTTCTCTCTCTCTCTCTCTTTTCCTATCTCTGTCTATCATTCTCACTTTTTCTCCCCTTCTCTATCTCTATTTATCATTCCTGCTCTTTTTTTCTCTTACATATCTCTTTCTTTCTTTCTCTCTCTCTCTCTTTCTCTCTTTCTCTCTCTCTCTCTCTTTCTCTCTCTCTCTCTCTCTTGCTCTATTGTTACGGTCACACTTCTGAACAGTTGGCTGTTCATCGGAGCGTAGAGCTGCTATTGTTTGAGCCTACACACTTCTGTGTTCTCTCTCTCTCTCTCTCTCTCTCTCTCTCTCTCTCTCTCTCTCCCTCCCTCTCTCTCTCTCTCCTTTTCTCCCAAGTTGAACAAGATCCATCTATTTTCGAGTAAATCTGTCGGTCTGTCTTTTGGACACGAGTGCCGTCCCGAGTCTTTTGTCTGCGTCTCTTAGCTCTGCTTGTGTTCTCTCTCCATGACAACCAACTCCCAAACACACTTGTTTGTTTGCTGTGACTTCTGGGGACTTTAGATAAACTTCCATTCATCTTCTACACACTTACGCAAACCTTTCCAACTACCACTCACCTGAACCTTAACCTAACTCTGATCTACCGCACAGCTCGTCTTCACCTCAATACTTCATTTACACTGTGGGGACTTGTGGAGCTTGTGGTCCCCACAAAGGAAACAAGGCACCCACATTGTGAGTGTACAAACAGCTTTTGGTCCCCACAATGTGGCACAGACCTGGTACATACACACACACAGTCCAGGTCCCATCTGTGACTGGCTCTGTGCCCATGTGTCCACTATTCAAAAGTTTACAATCGCTGTTCTCAGTCGACTGAAGCAGTATTGTTGCAGGTACAGTGTGAAACGAGCCTATTGTGATGCTCAGAACTTTACAGGTTTCCACTAAGCTGTAAAAAATGGTAACTATGGTTATATAGAAATTATAACCTGAATAGAAAACGAACTAGACAAGTACTAAATAAATAAACACTTAAAAATAATAATAATAATAAACTATATTAATATTATTTATTTTTTTTTGTTTTGTTTTATGAAATAATACAATTAATTAATACACACACACACACACACACACACACACACACACACACACACACACACACATATATATATATATATATATATATATATATATATATATATATATATATATATATATATATATATATATAATTTATATAATATAATTCTAGAATTTATTCCAAAATTTCAGATCAATTTGGTCTGTTTTGATCTTTTTTGGTATGATTAAAAAAGTTTTACCGTGGCCAACATAATAATACTAATACTAATAATACTAATAATACTAATAATATTTAGAATAATATAAAAGATTATAATTAATTTTCAATTCAAAAATGGATGCTGCCTTTAGTGCCTCACTATAATAAATAGGTATATGCAAGGACGGATTAATGATAGTCTGGGCCCCTGGACAAAGAGTTGCCCAGGGATAACCCCTCCAACCCGCGCCCCTTGTGATCAAGGGCCCTCTAATGGTATGCCCTGCCCTTCTCTAGGGCCCACTGGTAGGGGCTCTCATAACCAGGGCCTTCTAATTTTGCCCCCCTCTTTCCTAGGACCCGTGAAAGCCAGAAGTCGAAATCAGAGCAGTGCCACAACACCTCGTCCATTTTCACAAGGGGCCCAAAAGCATGGCTAGGGCCCCCAAAAGCATGGCTAGGGCCCAAAAGCATGGCTAGGGCCCCCAAAAGCATGGCTAGGGCCCAAAAGCCTGGCTAGGGCCCCCAAAACATAGCTAGGGCCCAAGAGGCCCTGGGGTCAAAGCCCCTAAAAGTCAGAGGATCCTTAAAATGGAGGGCCCTTGGAAATAAAAAAAATATTGTATCATAAATGTTGATAAGCATCGCACCTGGGCCCTGGCCCCACTGGCCTGGTCAGTAATCCAGCCATGGGTATATGAACTGATAATTAGAGTAGTTATGTATTTATGTTTGATTTGAACATTGAATAAATTAGTATACAGTAAAAATGCTGTATCACGTTTTGTTAAATCACAATTTATGAATATGTCACATGATTTTCAAACCTTTAAACAATATTTAAAATGTATATATAGATAATAAAAACACTGTAGCTCCTTCTCTGCAATTGCTGAACTGTGTCCCCGTTTATAATATAAAATATAAAACATAGTATCCAACATTAACTTTCATAGTACATATAATATAATATTCATAATAAACTAATCTAATGAATCTATTTACCAAATACTGAATAAACCCCAGTACTGAAGAGATAGCAGGGTAATCTTAATGTATGGAGTGAACAGGGGGATCAAGCCGGCCCGCAGTCCATCTATTGTTTTTGGCACGGTGCCAGAGTGTTCTGTCACTCACTTGTTGTTGACCCGGAGGTCACGGCACACGGAACAGGCCGCTATGGTGGCCACTGTACCACTGCCTCGTTCTGTAATGATTAACGACGGAGAGAAGTGTGCGAGTGTGGGTGGGTGGGTGGGTGGGTGGGTGGAGGGTCTGAATGTGACTTGAGGCTTTGATGGCATTTGGCTCAAACAGCCTTAATGAAGTTAACCCTCCCATCGTCTACACGTCTTCATCCGCCTCTTCTTTCTTTTCATTAATCATTTGTGCCTCGCAGACCCTCGCTCAGTAAGTAAGTAGACGAGAAAATATTTTAATACTGGAACATACAGAAACATTACTCTATACTAAATAATGAACTGAGTAAAGCATATAGATAGATAGATAGATAGATAGATAGATAGATAGATAGATAGATAGATAGATAGATAGATAGATAGATAGATAGATAGATAGATAGATAGATAGATAGATCTTTATTTTATTTCTGTTGTGTAACTGATGGAACAGAAGCAACAGGAAGACAGAGAAAGAGAGAGAGAGAGAGAGAGAGAGAGAGAGAAATGGATAAAGAGTGAGAGGTGAGAGGAACAGAGTGAGATAGATAGATAGATAGATAGATAGATAGATAGATAGATAGATAGATAGATAGATAGATAGATAGATAGATAGATAGATAGATAGACAAAGAAAGAAAGAGAGAGATAGAGAGAGAGAGAAAGAGAGAGAAAAAGAAAGGGAGAATGAGATGAGAGGGAGAGAGAGAAAGAGAACGAGAAAGGAGACAGAGTAATAGAGGGAGAGGGAGAAATGGATAAAGAGAGAGAGGGGAGAGGAATAGAGCGAGATAGATAGATAGATAGATAGATAGATAGATAGATAGATAGGTAGATAGATAGATAGATAGATAGATAGATAGATAGATAGATAGATAGATAGATAGATAGATTAACTTTCCATGTAAGTAAATATAAAGAGTTTTTATCCCAATTGATTTTGGAGCATTACTATTGGTCCATTAACCATGAAGCATTTATAGGATATAAAGAGCAGCTGTCGTGTTCAAATAAGGTAGAAAAATAAAAATAGACATTTTATATATATATATATATATATATATATATATATATATATATATATATATATATATATATATATATATATATATATTTATTATATTATAGCTGTGTATAATATTGTTAGTTAGTTCTGTTTCATTTAGTGACTAAATTTAGTAAAGAAACTGTAGCTTGAATGGTGTTAGCTAGTTAGTTAGTACCATACATACATAGTTATTTTACTGTCATGTACTGTAATTCAATTTACAGTACAATACAGTTAAACTAAATTACAGTAGATTCACTGTAAAATAACAGTCAAATACTGGTGACTCTGCTGCCTCTGTTAATTTACAGTGAAATTGTTTACAGTGAACCTACACGTCCCAACACTGTAAATCAGATCGTGAACTGTTCTGTGGTCAGTTTTTATTTATTACAGTGATTAATCTAAACCATTAGGCCTTTAAAGTCCAATGAGAGAGCTCGCTTGCTTGTATCTACCCAGATTTCCTGAGTGCTGAGGGGTCGAGCACTGGGGGTCCTTCCCTAGAAAATTCAGACAGGAAATCATAGTGTTGCAGCTTTGGGTGCTGATATGAGTTCAGCTGATCAGGAGACTTAAAGCTGATCTGTTTAAGTGTCCAGAAGCTGCACTGAATTCTAATGAAGAGATCAAGTCTCGGCCTCCTTTGTGTCCACGCTCGCACGCACACGCGCACACACCCGCAGAGCACTGACACACTGACAGCAGTGTTACAAACACACAGATGGTCACGCTTACAAAGAGGGGCACACTTGGTAAAACTCATAGAGAATAGAGGGGGGACAGAATGACAGAGAGAGAGAGAGAAAGAGAGAGAGAGAGAGAGAGGGATGCTGTTCTATTTGAGTGCTTGGACAATAGAGAGGGTGCAACTCTCCTCTTTATTCTCTTCCTGTTGTTTAACTGGCGGAACAGAAGCAACAGGGAGACAGAGAGAGAGAGAGAGAGAGAGAGAGGGAGAGAGAGGGACAGAGAAGGATAGAGAGAGGGATAGAGAAGGATAGAGAGAGAGGGAGAGAGAAGGATAGAGATAGAAAGGAGAGAGAGATAGAGAGATAGAGAGAGAGAAAGAGAAGGAGAAAGGAAGAGAAAGAAAGAGAGAGGGACAAATGGATAGAGAAAGAGCGAAAGAGAGAGAAAAAGAAGGAGAAAGGAAGAGAAAGAAAGAGAGAGAGAGACAGAGAGAGAGGCAGAAAGAGAACGAAAAAGGAAGAGAGAGAGGGAGAGTGAGAAGGATAGAGAGAGAGAGGAGAGAGGATAGAGAAAGGGAGAGAAAAAGTAAGAGAAAGAGAGAGAGAGAAAGGGAGAGATATATAGAGAGAGATAGACAGGAGAGCGAGAAGGATAGAGTGAGAAAGGAGAGAGGGGGATAGAGAAAGGGATAGAGAGAGAGAGAGAGAAAGAGAAAGAGAGGGTGAAAGGAAGAGAGAGAGAGATGGATAGAGAGAGAAAAGAAAGAGAGGGGGATAGAGAGGGGGAGAAATGGATTGAGAGAGGGAGAGAAAAAGCAAGAGAAAGAGAGGGAGAAAGGAAGAGTGAGGAAGAGCGAGAAAGGGAAGAGAGAGAGAGAGAAAGGGGGAGAAAAAGGGGGAGAAGAAGAGAGAGAGGGAGAAAGAGAGAGAGAGAGAGAGACGGAGTGAGAGACAGAAAGAGAAAAAGAGAGAGAGATAGAAAGGGAGAGAATAGGATAGAGTGAGAAAGGAGAGAGTGGGATAGAGAAAGGGATAGAGAGAGAGAGGGAGAAATGGACAGAGAGAGAGGGAGAAATGGATAGAGAGAGAGAGAGAGAAATATTTTAGGCCCATTCATCATGAACACACACAGGCACTACGACAAAAACTAGAAAATGAAAAACAAGATGTTTTGTTTTGACAGCAGTGATTCATACAGTACTTTATAAAACTTTCACACATTTTGAGGCACGTTATTATTTCCAGACAGGAAGCTTTTATTTATTCAGTAAACACTTTATTATTAATTATTAATCAGTATTAATAGAGTAAGTAGTTCTTTTACACTTTATTATTAAATATTAAACAGTATTAATAGAGTAAGTTTCCAAGCTTCTCCTAAACAACCCAGTATTATTATCAGTTCTCATCTAATACCTGCTTTGACTGCTCAGTACTTCATTAAGCTAAATCAAGATTTGCTGCTGAAGGAACTGAATACATTCATACAATGTCTGGGGCATCCAGGAGAAATCTGGAACCTAACTTTGTTCTTCAAACTGGAGCTCAAGATCTGATCTACTTCTCTCACAATAAGATATTCATGTTACTTTGTATTGTATGTAGGATTATTTACATCTGTTCTAATCAGATCTGCTGTATAATGTCTGCTGATCAGATAAAGACTAGTAGTGTGTATATAGTAATATGCAAAACTCTGTATATATATATATATATATATATATATATATATATATAGTATATATATAATATATATATATATATATATATATATATATATATATATATATATAAAGTACATATATTTGTAGTAACAGATGATCACACAATGGAAATCAAACACAACTTCACTTCTGAGGTTTAAAGAAATAAAAGTGTTAAAACAAAAACCTGCCCCCCACCCACACACCCACACTCACACCCACCCACCCACTCACACAACCCTCTCCTCTCTCTCTCCTCTTTCTCCTGCGTCTAGTTTGTTCTGTGATTTATGATGTTGCAGACGCTTGAATAAAGGTTTTATAACGACAGCCTGCTGGCACACTTTTCACTGCTCTCTCTCTCTCTCTCTCCCTCCCTCTCTCTCCCTCGCTCTCTCTCTCTCTGTTAGGGAAAGTGATTGGGCTCGTTAGTGATGGTTGTAAAGCACTTGGGGCAATTCTGTGTGCTTGTCCTGATGTACTTTAAATAATGCCATTATTTTAGCTGGCTGTGGGTTAATAAATCACAGGGTGCTTTTATATTACTCTCTCTCTCTCTCTCTCTCTCTCTCTCACACATACACACATTCACACATTCACACACATACACATTTATAATCAGACACATGCACATATGTGCACACTTAAATAATAAATATAGATTAGAAAGCATTAGCAGTAGAAGTAGCGTATAAGCATCAGTAGGTGAGTATTAAGTAAAAGAGTATGTACTGTACTGGCAGCATAAGTAATGCATAAGTATTACACACACCATGTAATTAAAAACTGTATCTACACTGTAAGTAGTGTAATAAGAGAGTTCAGTACATAGAACTGTACATACCGTGAACCTCAAACTCTGTTCTTCAAACCCAAATCCTGCTTTTACAGAAGAGGAGATGATAAAACAGGCCGAGCTTAAAATCTAAACTGTTACGTAACAGACTCAATAATATTTACACCCCCAACATTTACATACAACCACAACCAGACTGGTGGACTATGTGGAGAACTCCAGCGTTCCAGACTGTGAAGGGAACGTCAGCACTTTTCATTCCTTCCCAATGAATCCAACTGTCAGAGCTACATGTTCATCTTTAAACCAGCCTGAAGTTTCTATTCAGACCAGATTCTTCATCTAACATTCCACCTTAAATACTGCAGCTTGTAACTGTAGCTCCATTTAAGGTGGAACGGAGAATTCCCAAAACTAGCTGCTGAACTTCAGCTCCCACATCTTTAACAGAATCCTGAACAACTTTAACTCTGCAGTCTGTACGTCTCACTCGGGACAGTTTCTCCAACACTCAGATCAGCTTCAGCTTCAGCTTCAGCTCAGAGTTCAACACTGAAGAGACTGAAGAGACGAGCAGCTCCACCTTTATTAGCACCACAACCTCCAACAGTGACTGTAAGTAGCAGCCATGCTGTGTGAGTGGATCACTGGCTATGTTTACATGCAGAGATTTTCTGTAATCCAATTGAATTAATTCTGATTCTAGATTAAGACGGAGATGTTTATATGCTCACTCTACTCAACAATCTGATAAACATCTCTGTTTACATGCACCCTACAAGCAATCAGATCCAAAATAACACACATGCGTAGAGTACAACTTGGTGTAAATGTTACCATGATGACGAGTGTGAGGCGAGTTCAGTCAGAGTGAGACTTCATCTCCCGTGACGTCATCCATAATTTCATAAAACGGGGAAGTGGACGGAGCGGAGCTGCTTTTGGTGTTCAGGTTTTTAGCTTTGTAATACTCCGATCTGAGAAACATCCAGTTTTTAATTTGCTCTAGAGTTCGTGTAAACCCACCATCGTTCATTTGCTCATATACTCGTCTGAACAGCTCGTTATTGTGAGCTTTACGCCCATCCATCCTGCTAACTGTTTTTAAATCTTTTAAGGTTTGAAGCAAACTACGCATGAGCAGAGCAAACTTAAACTTTCCGATTGGGAATGTAATCGGATACAAGCGTTTACACGACTATTGTTCTTCTATTAAACTGATTATTTACGGGATTACCAATCTAGAAATTGTAACCGGAATGACCTCAATCAGACTAGTCTATTCAGATTGAGGTGTATACATGAACGTATTCTATTCTGATTGAGCTATTAGTCTGATTATTAACTCATTATCAGGCTGCATGTAAACGTAGCTACTGTGTGCTGGTTGAAGCAGATCATCCCAAACTGAAAGTTTCACAGAGACACCTTTAATCTATTTTGTGTTTGATGTCCAGATGAAAGCGAGTAGCTAATATAGATAACCTTAGATACTGGAAACTCAGAGTAACTAGTATAGCCAACTATATACTATGAGGGGGTGGAGCTTATTTACACAGTGACTTATTTTATGTGGTCGATGTTTCTTCTGAGTAAACGGGCATGTAACACCACATCACTGAACAAAGTCACACACCTTACATAAAGTACAAATGTACAGTACGATGTACACTATCAGTCAAAAGTTTGGACACTCCTACCCAGGTTCTTCTTATGTGTACTATATTAATAGTAATAATATTAGTGAATAAGTGTGAAGAGATCAGAACTATAGAATAGTCGGTATGGAATTATTCCTGGAGCAGAATTAAACATCTGGTTGTGTTTAAAGAATGTTTAGAGGGTCTTTTAGAAATGAGATCATTTGCTCTGATGCAGGTTTACATACTTTGAACATTCTGACCAGCAGCTTCATCATGAGGAGCCACATGAGCTGCTTCTCTAACAGGACTGAAGAAGATAGTGTATATGCTGAGATCTTGTTCTGATAAACAGGTTTGGTGGTTTTATAGCTCTTATAAAATAGACATTGTCATTTTTACATTTAAATACAGTCAAATGTTTATTTTAGTAATATTTGTGTACACGGGCTCCAACTTCACTGTTTACACTCGTCTCTCAACACATTCAGATCACAATGTCTTTATAATCATAAACATACATAGTCTGATAGGCGTCCCCGAACTTTTGACTGATTAAGTATGCAAGTCGACGACTGTGTTTCTGCTTTGCAACCATGCAAGAAGCTCACAGAACAATATGTGACGTAAACATAACCAAAAACTCGAAATTGAATCGCTTTGACAGTAAATATGAAATATTAGATAAATAATAATCTGGGACATGAAGAATATTAAAATCCTTCATTCCGTCCAGCATGTCAATCAATCAATCAATCAATCAACCTTAATTTAAGCTTGGACGTACGTTAAGAGCAACCCTCATTTTCAATGTAGCCGAGCATTTGCATGGACAGGGATTGATATAAAGAAAATAAAAACAAAATTTAATCATTATGAATTAAAACAACTGAGATGAAAGTAACTAATATACATTAAATAATAATAATAATAATAATAATAATAATAACAATAATAATAATAATAATAGATAAAAGTTAAGATTTAATTCATAAGAAATATAAAAAAGGGTAAAAAAAAAGTAAAAAAGTTCAAAAACAAGATATAATAATAATAAAGTAACAATAAAATAATAATAATACAAATAAAACAAAATAACATTAAAATAAAATAAGATGATGACAATGATAATACAGAACTAATTAAGTCAAATACAATTATAAAAGAAATAAAATAATAAAGAAAAATAAAACAAAAGGTGGTTAGATATTAAAAGATCGAACCACCTTGTAGTTGGTTTCAGCATCACTTCTAGTGATTCTAGTGAATGTTGTTAACTTATTTGCACTACTGGGGTCTGTGTATATTAAAATAGATGAAAGAAATCAGAGTAAGGGGTCTACGTGCAATGAGAAACCTGATTACGGACCTTAAACCCAGCTCAGATAATTAGTTGACAGCAGAAATCTGATTACAGTCTGACTATTAAGTGCAAGTGCATTGATTGTGCTATACGGTGTTATAAGCTACATATTCTATTACATTACTTACCAATCCAACACCCTGGTTTAATTCAAGTGTGTAATGATTTAGGCCTGCGGTTGCCATGGTGCTCATTGGTGGGCTATAAATCTCTATTGCTTTTTAGCTACATTAGCCTTTCATCTCCAGTACAAATGCTTTAGATGCAAAGGTATAGGAAAATTTGTAGCACATCTTTTGGCTGCTTTATGTGGACCTACGTCCCCCACCACCACCACCACCACATTCGTGTTGGTATCATCCTGGGGGGATATGGTCCCCAGCAAAGAGCAAAACACACGCACACACACACACACAGCCAGACCCAGATAAAGATAATGATTTAGGAGGATCAGAGAGGGGATCCTCTTCAGCCTACTCTCCATAATCCCAGTTTAGAAGATGAGCAAACAGAGCTGCTGTGTTTGGGGTTCAGAGGCTTTTTTTCCACAGAGATAATCTCCTTCGGTTCTTCTCACCGCTTTTCAATGTATTGCTCACTACATAGTGATTAATAGGTTGTTGCTCCACCTTTCCTGCTGTAGTAAACCTATTCAGATGGGGCGTGTACGTTAAAGCAGACCCACTGGGATGGAATTTTGGAATAAGTGAAAATCAAAAAACGTTTTACTGACGACTGTTTGGTAGCTCCAGTGCTTATGCTCTACTTGCTTAGTGTATTAGTATTACATGTCTGCTTATTACTGATACACTATTTGAATTTACACTACTTATGCTTTGCTTATGTTCCCAATACTATATACTCAGGATACTAAGACTTACACTACCAGTCAAAAGGTTGGAGACACCTAACGGAACATATATGTTTATAACTATGAAGAGGTTTTGATCTGAATGTGTTGAGAGACGAGTGTAAGTAGTGTAGTTGAAGCCCACAAACAAAAATATTACTAAAACAAACATTTGACTGTATTTAAATCTAAAAATGAAAATGTATTTTTTTATAAGAGCTATAAAACCCCCAAACCTGTTTATCAGAACAAGATCTCAGCATCTACACTATCTTCTTCAGTCCTGTTAGAGAAGCAGCTCATGTGGCTCCTCATGATGAAGCTGCTGGTCAGAATGTTCAAAGTATGTAAACCTGCATCAGAGCAAATGATCTCATTTCTAAAAGACCCTCTAAACATTCTTTAAACACAACCAGATGTTTTATTCTGCTCCAGGAATAATTCCATACCTCTTATTCTATAGTTCTGATCTCTTCACACTTATTCACTAATATTATTACTATTAATATAGTACACATAAGAAGAACCTGGGTAAGTGCGTCCAAACTTTTGACTGATAGTGTACTTAGGTTTCTGTAGGCTCCTGTCAAAAACACACTATAAACATTCTTTAAACCACAACCAGATGTTTAATTCTGGTCCAGGAATAATTCCATACGTGTTATGTTATAGTTTTAATACCATTAACCAACACCAAACCCCATTGTTTACATATCAGATTAATGAATTTTACAAAATCATTCACTAATTCCCCCTTAAATGCAATAATTTAATTCCAATGACTCAAGTATCTTCCAACTCTGCCTTAACGCCAGGGTTGGATTAGCTGGACCAGCAGCCTTACTCCCCACAAGCCCCCACAAAGATGGGAATACTCAGCAGCGAGTGTTTGCGGTTGGTCATTTCTAATCCTCTGAGATCTTTTGAGGCTTCTACCATACGACTCTCATTTTCTGCTCACCTGAACACTTTGACTCGCCTCAACTCCCCCCCAGAGGACACATGCACACAGAGAAGCTGAAGGCGGGGGTCTTTAAGCACAGCGGTGAGAGGAAAGTTAAACACTTTAATGCCAGGTTAAAGACAGAGGGATTAGCTTCAACACGGATGGAGGAATAGATACTCTTTCATGCATTCAAGAGCCTTTAATCTCTCGCTTTCTTTTCTTTCCATCCCCATCCGTCTCTCTCTCACTGTGTGGCCTGTAGCTTGAGTACACACATGAATAAGAATGAGACTCTCAATTCATCCTCATGCATTTATTGAGTGCTCACAACTCGGCCTCGTCCCCCTGCAGCCCCCCCATCCCCACCAACTACCACTATTACACTTTCACAACATTCAAAATGTAGATAATTACTAAAAAAACAGAAATAAACACTAGATTTCTCTATAATTCATATAGATATATAATATAATATATTCAAATATGTATTTACATTGAAATATGTGATGCACTGAATGCTCTCAGTTCAAATATGAATTTCATGCCCACATAGTATATTACAGTTAGTTAGTACAGTTATTACCAAATCCAACCAAACAAACCAGCCCATATTCACCAAACCAGTATGTTTTATGTTTTCTACCTCTACTTAGCTTCACTATATTGTTTCAGGCATCATATAAATACTAATAATTTTATATGTAATTTCCTGTAAATTACAAATAAAAATAGTAATAAAATTAAGTTATATATGAAATCTTCTAAGTGATTTTTCTTCTATTTCTGTTTCATCTATAATAATGAACAATACAAAAAAATAAAAAATAAAAATGAAATTAATGTTGTCAGGACAAAAGCTTGTAACCTAATTTTTGTCATAAGAAATGTATGATATTAGTATAAATGTAAATACAATGCATGTAATTTTTTAAATCATGAATAGACCAAAAGAAATGACCTTAAATAGTTTGTAAAGACGTCTGGTTAACTTGAGTACTAGTAGTATTATATAATGATAATATATATAAATATAAATTTATTAGAATACAAAACATGTAATGTTAAATAAAATATTCCAAATACGAATTTATATATATATATATATATATATATATATATATATATATATATATATATATATATATATTTGTATTATTTTGAAATAACTGTAATCCTCTATGACAAATAATGGCCTTTAATTATCTTTTTATAGTAAAATCACTTCAACTTTTCTCTTGAGGTTTCATCTCTACTTCTATCAGCCATTCTGGATATTATGCATTATTGGGTGTTATTGTCCAGCATTTACTTTATATAATCTCTGAAAAAAACTAAATATCAGTTTACAGAACTCTGTTACTGGGTGATACTCTCAGTACCTCTATGTAGAGAATATAGCACCACCATATTTCATTGTACACATATTTATTATTTTGCACTGACTGTGAATGTAGTGGCTTTAAAACTCCTTTAAGGAACATTATTGGAGCTAAAGCCCACATTGAGGGTACATTTACATTGGCATTATGGGGGGTGGCAAAAATATACCAGAACCTCACTGTAACCCCCCCTTCCAACGCGAGTGACGTGTGGATAGCCGTAACTAAAGGGTCTGCCAGTTCTGGGTCTAATTAGGCCTGGCCGAGGGCTGTTACTCTGCTGGCCGTGAGCCCAGTCCATAAGAACATCCATATGCTCCCAGCAACAAACGCACAGCCTGGACTCTACCGGTAACAACACACTTCACTCTCACAACAATACACACAGCGGCATGCTGAGAGCGTAGAGGGGTCGAAGCACCTAGTAGGGGTCACCTAGTGAGAGCATAGCCTGAGGTGCATTTCTTTCTTTTCTTCTGTCCCTCTCTCCCTCTTGTTTCTTTCTCTGTCTCTCTGTTATCTTTACGACTTCATCCATTTCCACTTTCTCCTCTCTATTCAGCTTTAACTTCTTTAGTTTCTGAACACATTACAGCGTAACAGTTGGTTAAAGGGAAAGTCCACCAACTCCTTAAAATGTCTGCATAATGAAATCGTTAAATCACTAATAAAGTCATTCAGAAAGGTTTAGAGAGGGCCACCTCTATTACGTGAAATGTAAATAAATGTAAATTTACTGTATATACATACATAGACTGTCTGCAAAATAGCAACTTTACAGGAGAGGCCAAAAACCTTCTTTACCTTTAAATGAAGTCAATGGAACCAGAATGTTTTACAATCTAGTTTGGAGCGATTCTATTGGTCCATTCATCATGAATTTTTTACAGAATGCAAACGGTAGCTGTCGTGTCCAAATGATGTAGAAAAACAAAAATGGACAAAATACATTGGAGGACAGCGATGATATATATTGTCCTTGTAAATAAAATGGAAATATTTGTGTTGCAGACATGGCAACTGTTTCAATTAAAATCACATAGACATTTAGAAAATGTTTGAAAGACATGCTGAAATTTTGGAAAAATGGAATTTTCCTTTAAGCCAACACAGGCATTTACTTTCATCTCTATTTTATTGTCGTATGCAAAAGTTTGGCAATGCCTTTTGGTGGGTATGTGTGTATATGCCTCTATATATATATATATTATATATATATTTATATATATATATATATATATATATATATATATATATATATATATATATTATTATATGAGTATGTAGCAGTAATTTGCATGTTTATGTGCATACACAATTTATTAGCCGTTTTTGGCTCAACTTCACTTGACAAGTCACTTCATCCTCATTTTAATGGCACTGCGCGTTATCTATCTATCTATCCATGTTAAATTATTATCAACCTAAAACAATTTTTTCTGCAAATGGTATACCGAATCTATTCATTTTATAAACACCAATTTTATAAACACCAAATATATAATGTGCCATAACTTTAAACAGGCCACATTATGTTTTTGCTTTTTATTCCTATAATTTAGCTAATATTGTGCATTAAACTCTGCAGAGGTTTGAATTTATTAACGTATTATCACTTATAATGCATATCGACAAAACATGGTATCTGACTTATGCATATAACTGTATTTCTATTGTAATGTTAGCGTTTTTGCACTTAATTACACTTTATGCTTTATTTGAAGGGCAACATGCATTTGTCTACATGAGACCTACATAAGTCTTTCATGATAGTTGTACGGTGGCCACGAAGACCCAACGCGCTGCAAATTCATAAACGCGCTGCAAAACCATCCACAACACAACTGAAGTGTTTCCGAAGGACACTTAAAGGACATAGAACCACATACAGCGACGCAATGTAAACAGAACCTCGCGGAGCCGCGGTAGCGTCTAATTAGAAATAGGTTTGGCTATATTTACTAACTATCCAGACTTACTTCTCATTAGACGCTAGTGATGGCCAGATCAAGCCTCTTGAAGCGTTGAAGCTTTCCCTCCAGCTGGTTCAAACCAAGGTTCATTACTCGAAGCTTCATGTGCACACAAACCTCCCTGCTGGCCAAAACTATTATTGTCATTTCAACTATTTGTGATGGCCTCTTGCAACGTTGTCAGCATAGAAACAAGTACATACATAAAACACCTTAATTTCATTTTCTGTGGTTCATTTATTTGTTGATCTGATCTGTGTTGGATTGTGTGGGTCTGTTAATTAAAAAAACTGCCAGTATGATTTCAGTCAATCAGTAAATAAATCCAATAGTATGTGAGATATTGATGTTAAAACTGTTGCAGTGGTTTTAAGAGATGGGACAGTGACTGTGGGGTGATGGGGACTTAAAATTTTATTAAGAAATAATAAATCACGCCAGTACTCAAACCACGTCCTGAACCAGCGAGACTTCAGACGTCATCAGTGACATCACTCGCCCTTAACGAAGCAAGCCTTGAGGATTTCTCCACACAAGCTCCGAAGCCTCGGTATCATTTGCCCATCACTATTAGACGCTACCGAGGCTCATTGTGGTTCTGTCACCTTACAGTTGACATAAACCCTACATAAACATTTATAAAGGCTTATTCTGCTAAGTATCAATTATCATTTGACTTCAGTAAGTCTTATGGCATAACAATTATAGGAATAAGCCTAAGTGAATACTTATGTCAGTTGTTATAACAGGGTTATGTAGGTGCTCTACACTACAGTGTTGGCCAGTTAGTCTAATATTTAAGCTGGAATGTTCTCATTACAATCATTATATAAATGATTCATGTAAAATTATCACCGTGCCCACCATCACAGTGTGAGCGGTATGCAGTGTGTGATAGTGATGCTATTGAACACTCTGTGAGCTAAACAGACTGGGGATGGGGGCCTGGGGTGTGTGTGTAGGGGGGGCAATAGCAAAGTCCCACAGACTTCTGTCCCAGTACGGAGCCTTTATGACCCAGTGAAGGGACAAACAATACAGGTCCCGCTCTTTAGTGTCTCTTTAACTACCTCCTCCCCTCTCCTCCCTCTTCCCTCTCTCCGCAGGACGATTTCACACTCTCTATAGCCTCGGAATTCAGCCCACGCATGTCTTTAGTTGGCACTGAATTGCTCCTAGTTTTCCATTAATGCAGATGCTGTTGAAGTTTACTCTCACTCTGAAGTCCAGGACTTCAGTTAAGAGCGGTCAAGAACGCTGAAAGGAGTTAACCGTGAAGGAATCATGGGTCATAAAGGGAGGCCACTGCAAACATACATGAATAAGCTCACAATGTCAAATGCATCCACACAAAAAGCCTCACCCCTGCTATAAACCACCTAATTCAGCAGTCAGCGCGCAGACAGAGCGAGTTACAGACACTTCTACAAAAGCAGGCTTCATAACAACTGTCAAATCCCTGTAGACCACCAAACTGTCCCCATCAGATAAACAGCTTTCATTCCGAAATGAGAGGAGAACATCAAGGTCCACTGTTGATTCAGATCTGAAAACATCCACCTCCATCCTGCACTGTGAGGAGGTGTCGCTGTTCAAGAAGGTCCTCACTGAGAATAGTGACACTGGATATCGTCGCTGACCAAATAACAACATGTACCACCATTTTTGTCGTTTTTTTTTCTCTACATCAGTTAAAGTCGGCATCTGCTGTTTACATTGTGTGTAAATTGTGTGTATGATGAATGGATCAATAGAAATGCTTCAAAATAGCTTGGAAGAATTTCTGGTTCCATTGACTTACATTGAAAGTAAAGAGTGATATCTGAGATGTGCAGGAAGGTTTCATGCTTTCATGTTCTGAAATAATATCCAGATATGTGATTCATAAGAAACACCTTTATGACTTAACATTGCCCTTAACAATATATATATATATATACATGGATAATTAAATTAAATTTATCATTAATAAAAATAAGTTTAAAAAAAGTAATTCAGAGAGGTCAAACTTATATATATATATATATATATATATATATATATATATATAAATATATATATATATATATATATATATATATATATATATTTGTCGATTTTTTTATGCAGCTTTTGCATGCAGCAGCTACTGTTTACATAGTGTAAAAATTTCATGATGAATGGACCACTAGAAATGCTCCAAAAAGCTTTGAAAATATTCTGGTTCCATTGACTTCCATTAAAAATTTAAAGTTGCAAATGTGCAGATATTTGTTTTTCATTGGACAACGACAATATGATGACTATACCATCCAAAATCACTTGTAATAAAATTTCTTTTTTGTCCTCTCCTGTAAAGATGTCTTTTTGGAGATGTCTTATTTTTATTTGGACAGCAAAAATATGTACATTACATTAATGGAGCCAGATGCTAAAATTATATTTACATTCATACTGATATTCCACTACAGATACTTGCAACATGAATCATCTTATCAGATCAACTGGGTTTATTTCTAATCCCTAAATCCATCTCTGAGTCATTTGACAACCACTAATAAACCTTGTAACCTAAAATGAGCTTATAACATATCGATTTACTACATCTTTACTACATTGACTTCAACAGACTTACTTTACTTTAATTACTTCAACACTGTTACTCCATTACAGGTAATTGGAACATAATCTATTTACCTTCACCTATAATCAGCTGGCCTTTTATCTTTATACATCCTTACACATAATCGTGAAACTGGCCTATGAGGGTCATTAGTGAGGGCTGTGTGCGAGTATGTGGGTGCGCAGACTTTCCGCATATGTGTGAATAGTGGCGGGTGTAGTTAATGTGTATGTGTGTTTTGTGTTTGGGGGAGTCGTGTTTAGGAGGGGGGGTGAGCATGTGGGCTGGGTGAAAGTGTGTCCCTTCTGTTATTGGCTCTAGGTCTACTGTCACATTATGCGTCTCATTGTGTCTTTTGTGGGGGAGAGGGCTATAAAAGCCGGGGTTCAGGAGTCCTCAGTGACACCCTCACAGACGAGAGGATCAAGGGTCTGCGTTTTTGAGCACTGCTAAGCCAAAGCAACCCTAGAGCTGCTTGAGGTTGCAACGTGTTGACCTGATCACACTGCGAAGTTTGTTTTTGAAGGCTTTTGTTTTTTTATTTTGTTCCAGGCCGAATCTCTTTAGGTGAAAAGCTTTTGCGATCTTTAAAGATGGATTCCGACACTGGCTCCACTTGCAGTCGCTCCTCGTCCCCGGATCTCGCCGTGGACTCGGGCGTCGGTGGTTTCTTTTCCGAAAAGATGTTCCAGGCCTACTGCGGAGAAGAAGCTGGGGCCATCCGGGCAGGACGTTCCAAAGCGGATGGACTTCAGGCGGCCACGAGCAAGAACCGCAACCGCGACGAGCTCTCCAAGGACGACCTGCAGGAGCTGAGGCTCAAGGTGAACAGCCGCGAGCGCAAACGCATGCACGACTTGAACCAAGCCATGGACGGCCTCAGAGAGGTAATGCCCTACGCGCAGGGCCCTTCTGTGCGCAAGCTGTCCAAGATCTCCACCCTCCTGCTGGCCCGCAACTACATCCTCATGCTGTCCAGCTCGCTGGAGGAGATGAAGAAGCTGGTGGGGGATGTGTACGGGTCAGCCCAGAACCATCCACCCAGGCCGGTGGTACCTCAGCTCCCTCAAATGCCCTTGCACCCGCTGGCACAGTCCCTACACTCTCTGGTGGCCAACGGGACGGCAGGCGGCCCCACGGCAACTCAGGCCCCTCATTCTCCACCTTCTGCAGGATACCTGGGCTTCCATGCACCTCCACCCTTGCCCAGTCTGCTGAAGGACCCTCTACATTTGGCTAGTTCTTACCGCCACTTTCCGGGTATGCCATGCCCTTGCTCACTCTGCCAGCCTCTGTCAGTGACCACAGCGGCCAGCCTACACAGCCTGTCCATGGGCAAGTGAGACAAGTGTGGTCAGGGACATGCAGATGTGGCCCACATCTAAGGACTTTTAGAGAAACAAGGACAGAAAAACTCTTGCAAATGCTTGGTGTGCCTCAGGGGTTTCTATTAGGTCCAACACAGTTTGGTGATTTTCCTGTTAAAACTTGTGTTTGAGGGGGAAAATGACCAAAGTGTACTGGATCACTGACCTCTGGGACACAAAACTGGTCACTCCTGTATATATGATGCTCTGCTGAACCTGCAATTTTTATGTTGAAACATAAAATTGACATAAACCATGAAGTATTTTGCGTTGTCACAGAATATGCACTGATTGCTAACCAGCTTCCCCGCCTGTATCTGGAGCAAAAACCAAATGTGAATATAATATTTTGTACAGGTGATTCTTTTTGTACAGTCGATTCTTTAAATTAAAGCTTTATTATTATTAAACTATGTTGTTTCTTCTTCTTCCTTGCACTCAAATACTCATTCCTATATCATATTTAGCAAAGACACTGCCTGGAGCTAGTCACATGACATCATTTCAGTAAATAATAAACCCAGCCTTAACATTAGAGCACAGTACTAAGTAAACACAGGGCATAACTGTGTGGGTGCGTCCAATTATATGTATGCGATAACCATTATAGTAGGCGCAGTCTAGTAAATAAACACTTCACAATATAAGCAACTATAAAGTTTAAAAGCAATTTGAAAGAACTGAGACACAAAAGACCTGTCAACCCCCTGACCTGACCTGTGTGGCAGCTGCTAACTAGACCAGTGATTGTGGATGTGTTTATAAATCAGACAAATATGATGTATATTCTATAAAAATGAGCTCCATATGTATTAAACCTTGCCAAAGCCATTACAGCAATATTGTCCACTCCATACTTAATGCTTTTAACCAGCTGGGCCAAGACCAGTCCAGGCAGCACCGATATGGACAGTTCAGAGCCCGGGGCCTGTAGACACCCAGCGGACAGCGCGAGGGCAGAAAGGAGTGGGCTGCCGCCAGGTCGGCGCGTCGCTATTGTGAAGCTCACGGAGGGGGACAGGGACAGTTTCTTTTCATGTGTGCTCAGGAAGATTTGTCAATGTCCAATAAAGCTGTGGTCATATTCAGCCCTCGGCAACTGTCATTAATTATGAGAGGGTCTGGCATCTGCGCACAGACATTTGTTAAATCGCGAGCGCGGAAAGGACGTCCAGAGAAAATCTACTTGTTTGCCTTTAATGAGAAATGAGAGGTTAAGTGCTGCCAATTCTTTGAACACATCATTACTGTCCAAGTAAAGTATCTCCATTTTTTTGGGATGTTTAGTTTTCTACATAATGAGAACTCCATTCAACATTGGGTTATTTTGTATTGATTGGACCAATAAAATAGCTCCAAAACTGCTTTAAATATGATTATGTTTCAAATAACTTACATTAAAGAATATTTTTTGCCTCTCCTGAAAAGTTGCCCTTTTGGAGATTCTTGTTTTTCTTTGGACAGTGATGATATGCAGCTGTTAGGTGAAAGCTAGTTTTAAGAAATTCAGTTTACACAAGTTTTCTTTGCTTTTGCGTTAACAAATATAGCTAAAAAAAATTTAAATACTCAATGCAACTGGTTTAGCATTGTGCATATAGCCTATATCCTCATATACCCGCACAAATCCTTATGAAGTTATTTATTAACCTCATATATGCTTGTTTTTGTGGTTTTTAGTATATACAGTTTATTGGCACTGTTATCTGTATATCATCTTAGCTTTTTTTTGCTTAAGCTAACTAGCTAGCTATTTTGTATTATATTTTACAAAAGTTTACACATTCCTGGCTGTTAATTCTATCAATGTCATCGCCATCGCTCTTCATGCAGTCTTAGAGTGCGGTTATTTAGGGTGGCAGTTAGCATGATACTAATTGGTGAGGTAAAAATAGCCTACTCTTCTAGTTAGATACAGTAAATGTTAAAACGTGTTATGGCTCACTTTGTACATCTAGGGTAAGATGAAAAGAGTGTAGAATTATATATTTTACAAAGATTACAGTCTGTTTTATCATTGGTGACTGACAAGCACTATTATTAAAGCATTGGCTGTGGAGATGTTCATTCACTCAGCATTTTATCATGCTAAAAGGTAAAATTAACTTCCTTTACTAGTTAACTACAGTAAATGCCTTAGTTATTTAAGATGGCAGTTAGCATGGAGCTAACTGCTGAGGTAAAAGTAGCTTTCTTTACTAGTTAACTACATTAAATGCCTTAGTTATTTAGGGTGGCCGTTAGCATGGAGCTAACTGCTGAGGTAAAAGTAGCTTTCCTTACTAGTTAATTACAGTAAATGCCTTAGTTATTTAGGGTGTCAATTAGCATGGAGCTAACTGCTGAGGTAAAAGTAGCCTCCTTTACTAGTTAACTACAGTAAATGCCTTAGTTATTTAAGATGGCAGTTAGCATGGAGCTAACTACTGAGGTAAAAGAATTATATATTTTTTCTTTACTAGTTAACTACAGTAAATGCCTTAGTTATTTAGGGTGGCAGTTAGCATGGAGCTAACTGCTGAGGTAAAAGTAGCTTTCTTTACTAGTTAACTGCAGTAAATGCCTTAGTTATTTAGGGTGGCAGTTAGCATGGAGCTAACTGCTGAGGTAAAAGTAGCTTTCTTTCATAGTTAACTACAGTAAATGCCTTAGTTATTTAGGGTGGCAGTTAGCATGGAGCTAACTGCTGAGGTAAAAGTGGCTTCCTTTACTAGTTAACTACAGTAAATGCCTTAGTTATTTAGGGTGTCAATTAGCATGGAGCTAACTGCTGAGGTAAAAGTAGCTTCCTCTACTAGTTAACTACATTGCATGTTAAAAACATGTTGTGCCCCACCTCGTACATCTATGGTAAGTTAAAAAATAATGTCGAATTTTATATTTTACAAACAATAAAGTCTTTTTAATCATTAGCAACTGCACATGCACTATTACGAGAGCATTTTCTAGAGATCTTCATTCACTCAGCGTTTTTTTCCCCCCTTCTTTCTTTTTTTTAACACGCAAACACAAATACGCACCCTTGCGTTTCTCAGGGGCTAAATCGGCCGTGAAAAATACATGCTCCTCCTCGCGGGACCCTCAGTCCTGACGAGGGAAAGATCAGAGGAGAAATGAAGAGATGTTTCTTTTCTCCTCCTCCGCTTCCCCTCCCTCCCTCCCCTCACTTTCAATGGCCCAGGACAATGCTGTTCGCTCAGGGGACAAAGGGTGAGCGGGACGGGGTGCCTGAAACACTGCCCCCCCTTCGCCTCTCTCTCTCTCTCACTCGCTCTCTCTCTCTCCCGCTCTTTCTCTCTCCTGCATTTCATCATGGTAACAAGGCAGGTCAGCCCACAGAGGGCCCTGACACTCAAAGCCCACACAAAAGCGGTTAGCTCCTCATTTATAGGCCTCCATTGACACTGCTGAGGGCTCCCGTCAGCTGCAGGACGTCCCAGCGGGGGGAGGCAGCTGCCAGCCTAGCCCGGAGAAGGAGATCCCGCAGTGGGACGCACAGTCCTCTCCCCCCCTCGCACTCCTTGCCTTGATTCTGGTTCTGGGACCCCCCTAAGTCCCCCATCCCGACCCAAGCACAGGTGGGAATGGGAAGCTAAGCACATTGCCCCAGGATTAGCGGGACGCCGTGGCCCAGCCTGCTGCAGGGGGATAATTAGACACATTGACTTGTGCGAAAGCTGGTGTTTCTTGATTGGAGCCAGATGGTAAGGGACTGGGACGGAGGGCCGGCAGCAGGGGGACGGGAGGACGCAGGGTGTGGGGTGATATGGATAGCTAGGTAACACACATAGTTTTAACATGAGTAATTATACCATAAGCAACCGGTTGCACCAGCAATACTGCAGTACGTTGGACTTTACAGCTTGAAAGTAAAGCCTACACATCAAAATCAAAACACATTCTACTGGTATGTGAGCTAACGCTAATAACAGCCTAGGTAATGGTACAGTTGTTTGGTTTAGGTTGGGGGGGGGGCATTTCCACAGCCATCCAGGCACACATTCCTCACCTCCTATCTCTCACCTATATCATCACTGTCCAACTTTTAATGGAAGTCAATGGAACCAGAATTTGTTCCAAGCTGTTTTAGAGCATTTCTATTGGTCCATTCTTCATGAAGTTTTTACACAAGATACACGGCAGCTGCTGCATTCCAAAGTTTTTCTTTGGACAGCAGTGATATGCTAGGTATAGGTTAGTCATTGTCCATTTTTCGTTTTTCAAAAAACTTTTTCTCCACACCTCCAAAGTTCAGTCTTGGAGGTTGGTTGCATTTTTTTATGCCCACCAACCAAGTAATACCAAATCCATTCAGTGATGTTGAGGTCTGGGCCGCGGTGTGGTCAGTCCCCACATCCTTTTTAAGTGAGGAGCTTCTGCCAACTACTAATCCTTTCTGACCCATGGCACTTTGATGGCTTCTCATTGCAGAAGGACAGATGTGGATGTTGGTCAGACTGGAAGCAAGAGTGGAACTTACTTTTTTGCTGTTGTCAGTACTGTTTATCTGATGGTGACAGGTTTGGTGGTCTACCAGCTGCTACCAGTGGTCTACCAACTTTTCATAATACTTTTTATGATTTAACTGATTTCTCAGTTTCTCCATCCTTCCTGTAAATATCATATCTAATTTCCTCAGACGTATCTCAAAGCATGAACAATTGAAGAGGTGTTTCGGATTTTAGACGGTACTTCACACCTGAAACCACACGCCACAGTGTTCCGTTGGTTCAAAAAAAAGTTTTAACACACCTGACTGAATATTAATGTTTATAGTTATAAAGATATTTAGATCTGAATGTGTTGAGAGACGAGTGTAAATAGTGAAGTTGGAGCCCATGTACACAAATATTAATAAAACAAACATTTGTATTTAAATCTAAAAATGAGAATGTTTATTTTTATAAGAGCTATAAAAACCCCAAACCATGATAGCGTACATCAAGGCTGTGTGTTGGCAAAAACCTGGCAATATTTTTAGGAAAATTATTTCACAACCATACGGTTTAGTAATGCTAATGGTAGCAGTGCACACTTACACTACTTGTTTACATTGGAATGGAAGAATCTAATGGTGAAGAACACTGCTATCTAGTGGTTGGAAGTTTAAACAGTCTGCCACAAATCTTTGATTGTAAGCTATTGATTAAGAATTGATACTGAGTTCAAACTTAATATTGTGATTAGGGGTGTGCCATATCGTATCGTACACAATAATATCGCCAACATTTTTGAATATTGTGAAATATGAACCCTGAAATATCGTGCCATATCACCCATCACTAATTATCACATCAGGTACTACTTTTACTGTTTTTAGCAAAAGAAACATTCACACTTCTCTCATTTCCCATTATATCTCTACTAGAGACAGATTTTATCTCCAGTATCATTCACTTTACTTCAGTTCTGGATATATGGAGATATTTGGAGTACATTATTTAGTATCGTAACATTCTGGATCATTGACTTCTGTTAGAATCTGATTAAAATTCTTGTATTTTTTAATATCTCAGTTAGGGGTGTGCCATATCATATTGTATGCAATAATAACATTTTCTTTTTATTTTGTTGCAGTAGTGTATTCTTGAAATATATATTTTTTAATTCTATGTTTTGTCATATCACAAAAAGTATTGTTATCGCAAAAATACCATGAAATATTGTGATATTATTGTAGGGCCATATCGCCCACCCCTAATTGTGATATTTAATATTTGTGATATTTTCTTGCAGCCCTACCACCTGGGATAACATGGTAACAACCAGCAACTCTAGCAACCACCTGGAATGGCTATATAAATCCAATTAAGGCGTCAGAAACAATGAACAGTGTTCTGCAACTGCTCGAAGTTCTAAAGCCGACGTTATCAATCGGACTTCACAAACCTTCCCTTTCTAGTTTGGGTCCACGAGCGGACCCGCTTCTATGTCGTCGCCCTGTTACATCCAATCAGGTAATGAATTTGCCCATAATGGAAGTGACAAGAGGAGTTTATCACGTCATTAGAATTCAGCCTGGTCCATATGGATGAAGGTCCTGATGGGGCCATTTCAACACCCACCTGAGCCCCCTGCCCTCTGCGCTTTTCATATGGGCCCCCGAAGGGCGTGCACGCATATGTGGAGGGGGGGTGCATGCAGAGACGTATGTGGAGCGCGCCTGTGCGCTGAGCCTGTCCCAGCTGTGTTTTGCTCATCAGTATGCGCGGTGCGTGGAGGAGGAAACGTGCTTTAACAGTACGTTAAAAGGGTCAGGCTGCCGTTTCCACGAGGTCCCCTGTCTTTTAATTGAAGTCTCCCTGTATCCAGACGCCGCGCAATATGTGCGTTTGTTACACAATATGTGTCCCCCCCGCAATCCACAACCCCCACCCAACCATACCACACCCCCCACAAAAGCCATCCAATTCCACTAATTGGGTCCTTCAGTTCCCTAATTAACTCAGTCAATCCGGCCTGGGGGCCACAGAAGCTACACTCATTTCTTTATTGATCAGTGAGCCTTTTAACTAAACTCGCCTATTCACTCCCGTCAGAGGTTATTCTGGTGTGGTTAACCGCCCGAAATGAAGAAAAGCGAAAGGGTTCAGTTGTCAAGCTCAAGTAAGGACGTGCTGGTGTATCATTGCTATCCCAGAAATAACAACAATAATAATATAATAATGAAATAATTTAAAAATAGTTTTTTTTCTGTAGTTTTAACATAATAGCTATTGATAGTTACATTGACTTGCATTAAATGTAAACCATTTTATTTCCTTTAAAGTCAACTTTTTTGGGGGAACACTGACAAAATGCTGACATTTTATCCAAAAAAGACAAAATACCTTAAAATGACTTTGTCATTACTTCATATGGAACCGAAAGAAGATTTCCACCAATTTTTAAAAACATGTATGATTCAGTATTGGAGATATAAACAAAACTATTCAGAGCAGTTTGTTGCGGTGAAACTAGGCTAGAAAGTTAACTAGGTTACATACCAAATTTTCACTATATTTAAAATGGCATGCAATATGTAATGTATGTTTTTTTTTGGGGCCTATATGACTTTATAACTCTGTCTCCTATACCTCTCAAGTCAAGTCAAATCTCCACCATGAACAAATATTTCTCATATGTAAACCTATCCTTTCTATACGTATTAGCTTTCTATAAGGTCATTAACATCTTTAGATGTCCGGTTACCATCAAACATTGACAAATTGACAAAACTGTATTAAGTCTGTATGCTTCTCTAGAATGACAATTCACTTGTATAGAAATTATGTAATTTCCCATTAAAGGTTTCTTTTCAGTAAGAAACTCTCAAACTCAACTTTAGTCAACTAGTTACTGTGAAAGAGGTTATCAGGTAGTTGTCATTTACTTATAAACTTGTATAGTGCATATATCATATACATATAGTTTAGTTTGCTGATATACTATTGGTGTTCTATTGGTGTTCTGTATTGTCAGTGTATATAGGCACCAATTTCCTTTTATATTTTAAGCATAGTGCTCTGTTGAAAGTGTTTCGTTGGTTCAACAATAAAAAACTTCAACAATCAATTGAAATATACAGTTGAGTCACATTATTATGACCAATATCCAGAGTGACTGCCATGTGCATCACAGACAGCAGCTGGACAGACTGGGAAACTCAATAAGGTCCTGGTAGGTGGTCACAGGTATCTAGAGTCATGCTAACTGCAGTGCATCCCACAGCTGCTGGAGGGAGCGTGGAGGAGGATCCATAGAGCCAACACCACCATCCAGGTGGTCCCACAGATGCTCAATTGGGTTCAAGTCTGGGGAATTAGGGGTCCATGGTAGTACTTGGAAGTCTTGGTCAGCTCTTCCAACCAATGTAGGACATTATTAGTCGTGTGACGTGTCACAGTGTCTTATTGAAAGATCCCATCCGCAACAGAGAAGACCATCAGCATGTATCGTGTACGTGATCTGCAAGGATGGATTCAGACCCAAATCAGTTGAGACTGTCTTCCACATGGATGAGTGGGTCCCGAGAATGTTACGGCAACATTGTCATGCTTCCACCTCGAATAATCATAATAATGCGACCCAGTTCAGTTTCAGTATGTTGACCAGTCATGAAGGAGGACGATGATCTAGAGCTGCAGTCTATCATGTTTTTACTAAAGATGCTCCTGTAGGTTTCCCACTAGAGTCACTGTTTAGTCTCCAGAGGAGGCTTTTTGGGATTCGTGTAAACCAGCTGAACCTCTCTGACTCCGCCCCCCGCGCTTCCTCCTAATCAGCACTAATAATAAACCTTTTTTCTGCTTCTTTGTTCATTTATCAGTTTGAGTTTAGGTCCAGGAGCTAGAATCAAACATTGCTATTATTTGGGGTCTGGTTTGGTGTTTAACAGCAGCTGTTGCTGCAGGAACGATATAAGCGTCTATGAAGAGTAGGACGATAAAACAGGCAGATTCTGCTGACAGGGCGGCGCCGACGTGCTGCTAGAAGAAAAAGAAGAAAGATCTACTGATGAAGCTCCTCGTATGATCATAGAATGTGCTCCACCAGCAGTGAACTGGACCACAGTTGGACTAGAAGTGGGTCCAGATTGCTGACTGTCTGTATCAGTACCTGCAGCTGTGTTTGTTCCAGACTGAGGATGTTTATTTATTTCGCTACTGCGTCTATAAGATTTGTATTGATTATAATGTAAACAATTTTATTTTTAGTTATTAAGTTAAATCTTATGTATGTTTTATGACTGAAAGTGATAAATGGCCACTACGAACTTGCGCCTCCCCCTGAGTACAGGCTGCTAGAGGACCACTAGAGGGTGCTTCACGGCCCACTGGTGGTCTGCAGCCAACAGGTTGAGAAACCCTGCCCTAGGGCATGTTCATAACGCACTGCATCGCTGAGCATACCGTGTAGTGTCTGAAATTGTTTTCCACCATCACAAATTCTGTTCTCCGTATAGTGAATTCAGATATTTGAATGTAAGGTTTAGTGATTAATTCCACTCTAGGCCCTGTTGCAGTCCCTGACATGCCATGCCTGTCTATTCTCTGCCTGTTTCCACTCTCGTGTCATGTTCCATGTGCTTATGTTTGTTTTGGTCATTAGCTCCTTCTTGTCTCCGCCCCTCCTCCCTGTCCCAGGTGTCCCTGTTTCCTTTGTCTCACTTATACCTTCTGTTTGCTCCCTGTCTTTGTTTAGCAATGTTGTTGATGTTCCTGTTGTTACGCCCTGTTATTACCCTGTCTTTGCTGAACTGGTTAATGTTCCTTTGTTCCTGTTTTATAATATGGACTCGTGTGCATCCACCTCTCCTGACAGCTCTTTGCAGCATCACTAGGATTGTGTAGTCGTCTTTCATTGCACATAATCTTAACAAGCCCTGCAACGTTCAAATGACCTACAACACACCCTTATCAAGCGCACTGGACACAGCAGTCCTTACTTCCTCAAGCCTATTGTAAGCAGAGCTGCCTAAACCGGCCTCCACACCTATTACAGTGAAGCAACTGATCTGATAACCAAGTGTTCCTCATGATACTCAGCCTAAGTGGTTTATCTGTGTGATCTTGTACTGCAGCTTCATCTGTCATGACCAGGTGCCCCAGTTTACTCACTATGGAGCTGTTTGCTCAGCTAATTACAGACATGTTCCTCTCCTGCATCACAAACACTGAGGTCCTCTCTGCTAGCCTGATCAGACTTCAACTGTCTTCTTCCCTTTTCTTGCCATTCAATGTTGTAAATAGTTGATCTGATCTTTTTTGTATTGTTTCTGTGCTTGTTTTGCTATTTGGTGATTGAGTTCATTCTATTTTGAGTTTGGTTCCTCTTAAGGTTCTTCCTCTTGATCTGAGGGAGGTATTTTTCCTGGCTTGCTGATTTGGACACCTGTTGTAAAAGATGCATATAACTAACCAGACCAGACTAAAGCAACCTCTAATTCTGTAGATCTTATTTAACGTTATTCTGGCATGGATGTTATGCTGATATATATATATATATATATATATATATATATATATATATATATATATATATATATATATATATATAAGCGCTGATCGGTCCATCTGTATTATATATATATCAGCGGGATAGGACAGTGGGTGCGTCCGAAATCGCGTACTTCCATACTCAACAGTACCGAAAGCAGTGAGCGAGAGTGACTAGAGTGTCTGAATTGTGCTTGACGAGCAGTACACAGACATTTTTAAGTATGCAGCCCCAGCACACTGTCCTAGCCCATGATTCCATCAGAGCCGCGGAGGAATTCAAAGCGGAGGGAAAAGCAGGGGGAAAAGCGTGGTGAAACGCGGTACGCCGGCTGTGTGTACGTAGCTACGGCTAGTAAACCTCCACTACAGGAGTTAGCGCTGCTTCTGAGGTAAACAATGATTAAACTCCTCCTGTTTCATCTTCTCCAAGCTACAGTTAGACACCGCGTGAGTAGATATTTAGACAAACACGCAGAACGGTGTCACAAATAGTCTCTAAATCCGTCAGTAAAGGGGGTTTTTAAATGAATAGCGGGACCTTTACTGCGATGGTCTGACGTCTTGCGTCACAGGACGTTGGTAAGATGGCGTAGTGTGTCCGAGGTTGTGTGTATACTAAACACTCGCACACTGAAAGTGTACGGCTTTAACAGACAGGCAGAGCACACTAGCTCCAACTGAGTACGTACTGATCAAGTACACGATTTCGGACGCACCCAGTGTGCTGGGACTGCTTACTTAAAAACGTCTGCTGGTGCAGTACGTCATCCGGGGACTGCTCGACGAGCACTATGTATTCGGACACGCTAGTCACTCTCGCGCACTGCTTTTGTGTACTGTTCAGTATGGAAGTACGCAATTTCTGACCCACCCTGTATTTGGTGCTCATCTGGTTCTATCTGGTCTGCACCAGATGTTTACCTAAAAAAAAACCACATACTATCAGTATTCCAATTTGTTTCCTGAACCATTAAGTCATTATTGTTGGTCAGGACTGAACTGGACTGTAGTGGACCTTGAAACGCGCAATAAACACGAGAAGTTTGACCCTCGTCAGTCGCCGTAGCATAACACAGAAACTGTCTATGTTATTCCTATAAATCTAATTATCTCTCCACGGACTCATCATTTCGCCCCAAACTCGCATCTAAGACCCAATAAAAGTATTAAATGACGTGTTTATTTTCTCTTAACGCTTTTTTTTTTTTTTTTTTTTTTACTGCGAGCCGCCTTGGAGTTTCACGGCTCGGGGTGACGACGACGACGCGCCGGTGACGTCATGCGCTGAAGATGGCGGAGGGGTGAGTTTTTTAAGCCTCTGAATTATTTTTATTCTTCACATAAAACGTGTTACACGTTCGTCGTCGCAGTTCAGCACGTCGTGGATAGAATGTAGTGTTGGGACTGAAGCGAACCGGGGGGTTCCGGAGGGGCGGGCAGGTGTCGGTGTCGCTGTTTGTGCGGGCTGGTAGACGTGGAGCGGGTTTGTTTACAAAAATAACGCAGTGCTTTCTGCGGCTAAGCTAACGATTACACCACAGGCGACGCTCACAAACGGCCCACACAGCACTGCTCTGTGGAAATGCGTGGCACATGTGTGGCCCTTCTCTCTATAATGAGCATCTTCGTGTGTTTTATGTAGCAGTTGACAATATTATCTGGAGTTATTTACCGTTACGGCGCTTGGGCCCCTGTTACCTTGACGCTAGTGGCGTTAGCTCTCTAGCTAGGTTAAATACCCCAGCTGAGCTAACTTAGTGGGGTATTTTTGTCACTACAAGCGGTTTGCCAGAGCTAAATTAATCTCCAGACCAGACTTAATAGCTTTTTAAGGACCAAACACTATTTACACTGAAGTTTAGCCCAAGACGAGGCTTAACTAATGTTCACCAAGCCGTTCATATAACGTTAAGCTGTAACGTCACTTGTAAACCAGACACACTGTGTTTTATATGTTTACTACGTTGTCATTTCAGGAAACAATGAAGACATATATGAAGGAGAACTTCACCAGCTTGTGTGTTTAAGATGTGAATAAAGTCATGCAGAGTGGATTGATAAGAAATTCTCCCTTCTAGAGAAACTTAATGAGGCAGATTTGTTAACGGTGTTGAATGGAACCAGACGTCCACCTCTAAAAGCTCCCTCATTGCCTTATGGATAAAATAATTATTTTACAATAGTTTTGGTCTAAAACGTCTTGTTAGTTAATTTTATGCATTCATGGTGGAGAAATACATGCAGGACATTATGAGGTAAAATAATGCCCCTATAAACAACAGCAGAGCAGTTGAAATTTAATTAAGTTTGTTGGTCTTTGAGTTTCAGGGGTAATTAAGCAGTCAAAATACTTGATGAGCCTAGTCCTGGACTAATCTGCTATGTTAACAGTGTTTAAACTTAAAGCGAGGTGAGGCTTAACCCATGTTCATAAAATCAACCATACAGCATTAAGCTGTAGTGTTACTCGTGATGAGATGTTCAGTATGTTTTACATATTTACTGCATTGTCATTACAAGAAATAATGAAGACATATACAAAGGAAAACAACACCAACTTTCAAAACATCTACATAACTATATGTTTAAGATATAAACAAGGTCATGCGAAGTGGGTTGATGTGAAATACTCCCTACTTGAGAAACTTACTGAGTCAGAATTGTGGTGGTGAATGTAACCAGACATCCACCCTTCAAAGCCCTCTTATAGCCTTATGGAAACAATTATTTTACAATAGTTTTAATTTTTATGCATTCATGGCGGTGAGATACATGCAGGGCATTGTGAGGTAAAAATAATGCCCCTAAAAACAACAGCAGAACAGTTGAAATTTGATTAAGTTTGTTGGTATCAGAGGTGATTCAACAGTCAAAATACTTAGGGTCAGTTTTGTTGATGTGCTTAGGCCTGGTGTAATCTGCTATGTTAACAGTGTTTGACCATTGACAACACGTTTAATCCAGTTTTGAGCTTAACCGGTGTCTGGGAAAACTTACAGCTTAGTTATTTATTGTTGACCTGAATGCGTTGGAAGGAGTGTTACTTGTGGGCACTGCTAGTGACAACCTACAGCATTTCTTCATAATGGGTTGCTATTACTGCTGATTCTGAGGCTAATACATGTCACCTTGTTTGTCAATCACAGGGAAGGAGGATGGTGGGGTGGCTGGCTACAGCAAAGCTTCCAGTCCATTAAAGAAAGGGTGAGTATTTTTGTGTGGATCGGGGAAGTCTGACTTCTGTACAGAGGGCTAAACTCCAGCACAGTTTGATAATTTTACACATCAGTTAGTTCCTTACTTTTATTAGGAGGAGGAAAGTCACCCGACTGTGCTTGTGCTGTGTTTTACTGGTGAAGAAAATGTGCAATTACATACAAATTGTGTCCGGTTTTAAAATGTCCTGAAACGTCCTGTTCTTCATCTTTATGTCAAGGAAGTCTTGTTATTACTTATTATACCAAGGTTAGCTCTGACGTTGCTGTGAATTCCACGAGTGCCAGCGTCTCCTGATAAGGGCACTTCAGCCGAGTGTTTTCAAGTGTCATCAGATCCCATTTACCTGAAATGCAGCACTAGTTCCAATAAGTTCCAATATAATAATAAGTTGAAAATTGGAAGTAACTGGACGCTGAAGTAACTACTTTAGCTTTTGGCTAAAACTATGTTGAAACTGATAATGACCGACATGCAGACATTTACTCCAGAAGAAGTTCTTTGTGCATGCAAATGATGACCTGTGTGTGCTGGAATACCAGAAATAGATCTGTGGTGTAATTACAGTTATACGCTTAAGATTGTGCTGCATCATGACATGCAGCCACTGTACTGCTGTACGGATCTATGGCACTCGAGCTTCAGCAGCAGCACAGTCTCACAGTATAGCACCCCCCCTCATGCTTTATTGTATAAAGAAATATTTTTTTTTTATTACGGATAATTTTACCTTTCAGTAGGGCTGTGCGTTATATATCATCTACAATAATATCCTAATTGCTATGTTACTGATGTGCGAGCAGATGGTATCGAGTACGCTACTGACTGGAACAACAACAGCTGTCAGAATGTCTCGACTCCACGCGCTCACTACTTCATGCTTTAGTACAGGCTGCTGGGAGTGCGCACTGAGAGTCTTCATACTGTGCGCTAGCATAGGCTTAAGCTAGAATAGCTGCCTAAATAACACACCTAAAGCTGAAAATGAGTGAACACACTGCGCCCGGGGAAAGAAACTCAAGACACCACCAGTCTCGTCTATAGTCTGCCGCCTTAAATGTAACTTCTAGGCGAGGATCATCTTCACTCGTGTGGAGCTGGTCTGGATCTGAAAAGACTGACGTTGCTCAGAAGACGGCAGTTTACAGACTTTGTAAGAAAGCAGAGTATGAACAGAGTATGAAGAGAGTATGAAGAGCATGAACAGAGTATGAGGTGTATGAACGGGGTATGAACAGAGTATGAACAGAGTATGAGGAGTATGAACAGATGGTGAGTAGTGTGAACAGAGTGTGAACAGAGTGTGAACAGAGTGTGAACAGAGTGTGAACAGAGTGTGAACAGAGTATGAGGAGTATGAACAGATGGTGAGTAGTATGAACAGAGTATGAACAGAGTATGAACAGAGTGTGAGGAGTATGAACAGAGTGTGAGGAGTATGAACAGAGTGTGAGGAGTATGAACGGAGTGTGAGGAGTATGAACGGAGTATGAGGAGTATGAACGGAGTATGAACGGAGTGTGAGGAGTATGAACGGAGTGTGAGGAGTATGAACGGAGTGTGAGGAGTATGAACGGAGTATGAGGAGTATGAACGGAGTATGAACGGAGTGTGAGGAGTATGAACGGAGTATGAGGAGTATGAACGGAGTATGAACAGAGTGTGAGGAGTATGAACAGAGTATGAACAGTATGAGGAGTATGAACAGAGTATGAACAGAGTGTGGAGTGTGAACAGAGTGTGAACAGAGTGTGAACAGAGTGTGAACAGAGTGTGAACAGAGTGTGAACAGAGTGTGAACAGAGTGTGAGGAGTGTGAACAGAGTATGAGGAGTATGAACAGAGTATGAGGAGTATGAAGAGCTTTATTATTGTTACTCTAATTACAAAAAATATTGAGATATCGTTATTGTCAGTATCACACAGCCCTACCATTCAGTGCTTTTGCTCTGCTTTCTAACTATTGTCTTGTCTGTCTCTACAGTCATCTGAAGCATATGAGTTTCTCAAACGGGATTTAACAGAGTTTTCCAACGTGGTGCAGCATGACACGGCGTGTTCCATTGTCGCTACAGCGAGCGCCGTCAGGAGCAAGCTGGCGGTACGGCTCCTGTTTTCTGATTAATTCTAAATAAGTCAATTGAGTGAATTATTCCTGCTTTGATCTTCTGAGAGTCACTGACACTGAATCGTCTTTCTAGGTGGAAGGCTCGTCAGAGACCACAGAGAAGGTGAAGAAAGGCATCTCCAATATTCTGGGCGTGATCACAGACACGCTCGCCCCTCCACCCGATAAGACCATCGACTGTGATGTGATAACGCTGGTAGCCACTCCAGCGGGCACTACGGAGGTGTACGACAGCAGCAAGGTCAGCCTTCGATTTAAAGAGGTGTATGTAAACACTTTGGAGGCCGTTCAGTTGAAGCCAGAGCACTGTTTTTTGTTTTTACAGCCTTGTGGTTGTCCATTAACCCTTCGCTGCCTGGTGTTGGTGTTGGTGCTGGACATGTTTAAAAAGCACTAAAACACAATAAATGGTCTTTTTAACAACAAAATACTTGCGTTTTAAGCAAATAGGATGTATTTTAGCACTACTCAGGGTTCCCGTGGGGTCTTAAATTGAATTTAGTCACGTCTTGAATATAACTTAAAGCATATTCTAATAGGAATTGTTCTCGGTGTTTCCTGGGGGGTTACCGGTGTTGGTATGTGGTGATTAAACTATAAATCCCACGATCAAAGCAGGCGGGAATTGGTCCTGTTTGCCCATAACAACTGCAGTGCAGTACACTGTAACTTCTCTAAAGGGTAAGAATAAGTGCCAGCTGTTTGGTGACATTTAAGTAGTTATTAATGTAGAAGACTTTTAAGATCTGCCTCTAATTATATTTGTAACAGCTGAAATCGGCACAGTTTGGAAATTGGAAACAGGCTAGCAGCATATTGTAGGTTTGGTCTGTATCATCAGCCATGTTCTTTAGTTTCTTTAGCATTTAAAATTAGTTAAATAGTTATTTAAACCTATTTATTAAAAAATGGGGCGGCACCGTCCTGTTTACCCACTACCTATCCGCCAAAGTATGTCCGTAGATATCTACAGCCTCGGTCACCAAAGTAACGTCTCTGGAGTTCATTCTTCTACTGTGGAAAATATGGGAAAGTGTGTTTTCAGTGAAGCTCAGCTTGATAACAGATGCTTTTCACGGCTAGTTGCAAGCGGTCTCCAGTAATCGATATGAAGCTTGTTGCAAACTATGCAAGAAGACCATGCAGTCGGGGGCCTGCAGTCGGGTTGGAAAGGCGTTCAAGTCTCACGCCAAGGCCCCATTCCCGCCATCTTCGTTGTCGTCCTTGGCTATATGCACCAGACTCCACCGTATTACTATCACTAGAGGTTCGGCTAACGACCTTCGGGTCACATTCAGATCCAGTGAAACATCAAACTTTTGGATTTTGGATTCTTCACACTTCCTCCCACATGTCCAAAGATATGCATGTTAGGTTGATTGGTCAGGTGTGAGCGAGTGCGTGAGTGAGTGTTGGCCATGCGATGGACTGGCGAACTGTCCATAGTGTACCCTGCTCTCGCCCAATGACGCTGGGATTGGCTACAGCCCCTCCGTGACCCCGACTAGCAGGATTAAGCAGCTGATAATGGATGAATGGATTCTTCACTCAGTTATAAAGCTCCTGTCATATAACAGTAGTAGTGATATTAGCAGCCTTTTTTCAGGAAATGTTTCCCGACTCGATTATCGCCAAAGCTTTTACCTGTGGACCGAACAAGATGGCTTATACAGCGAGATTTGGCTTGATAGACTTCATCAAGAGAAAGCTGATACGCGCGCTTACCGGGCTGTATGTGTTAATGTTCAATGAAAGCTTCAATTCAACCACATGTGTCGAGAATGGTCTTAAAGTCTTACTCACTGAAACCTGCATGAACCCTGACTACTGCTGTTTTATGTTTATAGTTGTGTTACCATGTGGTTCTGGCAGCGAGGCTTCAGCAGTTGGGTTTTACTTTCAGGGTCACTTTGTCTATGAACAGTTTGAGACCGTATGGTTTTCACTGGGTGGTATTGCAATCTCTAATTATCACATCAGGTACTATTTTTACTGTTTTTAGAAAAAGAAAATTATTATTTCCCATCATATATCTACTAGAGACAGATTTTATCAGACCATTATCATTCACTTTACTTCAGTCCTGGATATATGGAGATATTTGGAGTGCATTATTCAGTATCGTGACATTCTGGATCATTGACTTCTGTTACAGTCTGATCAAAATTCTTGTATTTTTTAATATCTCAGTTAGGGGTGTGCCATATATCATATGCGACCAAAAAAATTGTTGCAGAAGTGTATTCTTGAAATCTTTTTTTTTTTTAATTCAATGTTTTGTCATATTGCCAAGAGTATCGTTATTGCAAAAATTACCATGAAATATCGTGATATTATTGTAGGGCCATATGGCCCACCCGTATTGCATAATGTTAATTTAACCAGTTAATGTTCCATCTGTAATCTGAGTTAGGAACAAGCTTTCACTGTTAAACCAGCTCTATATAAACTATACACAGATCGTTACTGTCCAATGAAAATCAAGTATCTCCTAAATAGTAACTTTACAGGAGAGGACAAAAACCGTCTTAACTTTTAGTGTAAGTCAATGTAAAGATGTTTTTTTTTCCAATTGATTTTAGAGCATTTCTATTGGTCCATTCTTCATGAAACTATCACAGGATGTAAAGAGCAGCTGTCATGTTCAGAGAAGGTTAGAATTAAATGGTGATGCATGGGCTTCTTTGGGCAACGACGAGATACATGGTGCTTATTGCATTGTGTCTTATTGTTGATTGTGTTTGTGAGTGATTGAGCTCTACTTTTCTTTAGGCTCGGCTCTACAGCCTGCAGGCCGATCCTGCGACATACTGCAATGAACCTGATGGTATGTTTCTCTCTTTTCTTGGAATGAGGTTTCTGATACTGTGTTTGTTCCACCTTCTCCTCTGCTTGCTCGTTTAGTTAAGAGCTGTTCATGAATATTCTAAGCAGATTTTGTAGGACTTATATCTCTGTTCTCTGCTGTAGAGAGTTGTTGTGTACAGAAGTGAAGACAGTAGTGTTTCAGATATGCTCATATGGTCATTGTGGGCTAAAGGTTGGATTGATTGGATTTGAGTGGACTGCAGGAATGAGGATGTAGTTTAGATGCAGGTTTATACTTGGTATCATCATTTCTGGGCTGCCTACATCACTGTATCAGTGGAGGGCTCCTTAAAATAAGCCTGGAATGATTTTTCTTTTTTATATGTATTTGTAAAATTGAGATATTCATTGCAGCTCAGTTAGATCTGCAGGAGCTTAGTACACTGTAGTACACAGCACACTGTAACTTCTCTAAAGGGTAAGAATAAGTGGCAACAGGATGTTAACAGCTGTTTGGTGACATTTAAGTCGTTATTAATGTGAAAGACTTTCAAGATCTGTGTATTGTATTTGTAACAGCTGAAATCTGCACAGCTGCACAGACTAGCAGCATATTGTAGGTTTGGTCTGTATCATGCAGCCGCGTTCTTTCGTTTCTTTAGCTTTTAAAATAAGTTAAATAGTTAAACCTATTTATTTCAAATGGGGCAGCACGGTGGTGTAGTGGCTAGCACTGTCGCCTCACAGTCCCTTGAGTGCTTGAGTGGCCTGTAGTTGTGAGTGTGTTGGCCAGTGGATGGATTAGTTTATTAAATCAGTTTGTGTCTGAAATGCATAGAGATTTATGTAAGAAAGCAGTTGTGGCAATGAAGCTGGTGTTTGTTTCTTCAGGCCCTCTGGAGCAGTTTGACACCTGGCTTTCCAGCTTCAGCCTGGAGGAGAAGAAAGCAGAAATCTCTGAGCTGCTGGTCAACAGCCCTTCCATCAGAGCTCTCTACACTAAAATGGTATGAGTTGTTTTTACATGCACCAAAATAGAATGGCCCGTCAGCCATTTCTAATATATATATATATATATGTATATATAAACCAAATCAGTGTATTACTGCTGCAGTAATATCAGCTGATATTAAAACTCCACCTTTATTAATATGCATGAAGTCATTCCAAGAGAGCTGATATAAAAACTAGGAATACAGGTTGAAGCTGCATGTTCAGGGAAGGTCTAGCCTGTGTACCTTGAGAGTGTTTCTAGTATTTGAATCTTTTGTAGTTTCTGATAACTGGCCATCATAATTACAGTAACCATAGTCAGTTATGCTGGCGTAACACCAAGGGATTTTACTGTCACAGACAGATTTCCAGTGTCGGAATAAAATCTTGAGAGTCTTGCTAGAGTCGAGTTGTGCTCGCGTCATCTCGATGGTTTAGTGTAAGGTGGTCGAGACTACAGGTTTAAGTCTTTTTCTCGTCCCATAAAATCAACCATATTTAATATTATCGTAAGTCTGAAGTCTTGGCTCACGCAAATAGTGATGTGAACATTGTCGACAACTAATAGGAGAGCTCTGTTCACCACCAAACAGGAAGCCGCAAAGCAAGTACAGGAATGTCTGGCAGGTAAAGAAGTTAGACGTGGAGGGGAGTCCGGCGAGGGTTTGGAGACTGTTGTTCTCCTGGACTGTACAGAAGGAGGAGATACTGGTGGAGCTGGAGTGAGTTTTTGAGTGAGCTGTGGAGTGAGTTTTTGAGTGAGCTGTGGAGTGAGTTTTGGAGTGAGATGTGGAGTGAGTTTTGGAGTGAGCTGTGGAGTGAGCAAGAGTGCCTCTTTGACGTGTCTTCCTATTCAGACCACGACACAGTGGAAAAGAAGAAAAAGTGGACAGAAATCACTGAAGTCCTCGAAGTCCCAGCCGAACGGGGCTACGGTGTTTACAACTAGCTCACCAGCGAACCGTACGTTTAGCTAAATATGCTAACCTCAATCATATAAATGGGAAATAATCTCAAAAGGAATCTAGTAGCAGTCTCGTAAATAGTGACCCCCAGTCTTTGCAAAATCATAGACTGTGACTAATGCTGACCATACACTAGATTACTTTTAAAAGACTCTGAGAAGATGTTTAATAGACTAAAGACTGACTCCCTCTCACATCTAAAGACTAGTCACAGACTCTTAGTCACAGACTAGTCACAGGCTATGACTTTGCAAAGACTGGGGCTCTTAGAGAGTCACTGTTTACAACAGGACTGCTACTAGATTCATTTAGAGATTATTTCCTATTTATATGATTGAAGCTAGCATATTCAGCTGAACTGTACGGTTAGCTGCTAGGCTAATTGTAAACACTGTAGCCCCCTTCAGCAGTGTTTTAGCTTCAACGATTTCTGTCCACCTTTTTTCCTTTTCCACTCTGTCGTGGTATAAATGGGAAGACACGTGAAAGAGGCACTCTTGCCCACTCCACAGCTCACTCCACCGCTCCACCAGTTTCTCCTCCTTTTGTACAGTCCAGGAGAACCCTCACCGGACTCCCCTCCCTGTCTAACTTCTTTACCCGGCAGACATTCATGCGCACTCGCGCCGTGTTGGAGAAGCTGCACGCGGGGGCCCGTTGCTTGCGGCTTCCCGTTTGGTGGTGAACAGAGCTCTCCTATTGGTTGTCTACAATGTTCATGTGACTATTTGCGTGAGCCAAGACTTCAGACTTATAATATTAAACACGGTTGATTGTATCGGAATGCTCGGACGAGAAAAGGACTAACTTAAACCAGCAGTCTAGACCACCTCACACTAAACGATCGAGATGGCGCGAGCGCGACTCAACTCCAGCAAAACTCTCATGATTTTATTCCAACACTGGAAACTTGTCTGCGACAGTAAAATCATTTGGTGTAAGGTCAACATAAAAGTCTGTGACTTTTCAGAGTCTTTAAACAGTCTTTTAGTGTATGGTCAGCATAAGACACTTTCAAACTAACTAGTTTAACATTTGATCATTTAAAGTGCTCTTTCTTTTTTGGCTACTCTGTTTCAGTCTTGAAGATAAGATGTTCATACCAGTTGACCCAGAGTAACACATCCTATATAGTGTAGTTATTGTGTTCCTTCCTAATACCTGTCAGTGAATAGCAGCCTGTTCTGATGGCTGCCTGTGCTTTAGTGCTTTGGGTCTGTGAAAAATTTGTTTCAGTTCTGGATTTCAAAGCTTGGCACTAAGCTGCTGTTGTTCCTCTTGACTTTGCTCTTTGGTAGCAGTGCAGAAAAGGGTTTTCTCTGTCCTGAAATAATGGAGCTATTGTCCCATCAGACATTTCATTGAATTACTTTGTGTGTTCTCTGTGTTTCCTATTCATTTGGCCACTGATTGCCCCTTTAATCAGTTTAAATGATTCGATTTTATGTTTAAATCTCTTGAAAAAGCACTGATTGAAGATGACAGGCCAGAGTTAGGAGACAATTGCGTAATGCTTAAATCTCAAACATGGAAGTGCAGGTATTTGATAGTGGAGTTAGACTTGGTTTGAATGATGGTCATTCACATGAAACACCTTGCAGGGAACTGTTTGGTGAACAGCAGACCATCTGTAGTCATAATTTCTTTTAATTCTGTGGACCTATCAGAAGCGAGATGACATCACCGGCATCACAGTCTTCTATAACATATTTGGAGCTCTTATTTGCATCCATATATCATCACTCTCCAATGAAAAACATATCCACATCTCCATTTTTGTTGTTTTTTTTCCTTTTCATGATGAATGGACCAATAAAAGTGCTAGAAATTCTGGTTCCATTGACTTACATTGAAAGTAAGGACAGTTTTTGTTCTCTCCTGTAAAATAGCCAGTCTAGAGATGCATGTTTTTCTTTAGACAGTGTATAATACAGCAGTGAACAGGGCTGGAGGTTAATTTCATTTGTTACTACATGCAGTCGTACAGATAACAGTGTAAAGTTAATGTGCATATACTTAGTTGGGCTTTATCCATAAGTCCACTGAAGCAGGTAGAGTCTGAAACAAGCACAGGTGTCTGCAGCAACACCGTTTAACATACTCTGCATTCAACAGTTCTTCTGTCAGAAACCCAGACTGTCTTTTCTCACAGTTACAATAAACATATTGTATCATTCATGAAGCTGACGTTGGCTTATTCATCTCAAACAGTGGTACAAAAACATTGGGATTTAAGGTGGACCAGAAAGTGGATTTCTTTCTTAAGTAGCTCGATATTCGTGTGGAAAACGATAAATACTTGCAATGTTCCATTGTTGACATCCAAGCAAGCAGCTTCAGCGTATTTTACATGAGAAAAGAATTGGGGAAGAAGCGGAAAATACCTTTTATTACGCTGCTGAAGTCAGCTGTATTTATAATCTCCCAATATGACACAACAAATATGTAAATGATCTTTTCATTACTAGTTTTAGAGCCAGCCAGTATGCGTGTTAAATATAATAGCAATAAGAACTCGCACACGCTTTTGTCCGACTGACAGAAGTACACAGAATAAAGGCGCACACTATAATGACCACTGCTATTGTTAGTCCAGTCTTCCAGTCAGAGAATAAGTTTGAATGCCTCTGTCTACATGTCAACATGTTGCTAATGCAGAGATGTGTATATAAATTCAGATGGGTGTGAAAGCCTTATGATGTTTAAAGGTCACCATTAATATATTTTATTTTGTGTGTTTGTGTGTTTTTTCCTATTTAGGTACCAGCAGCTGTGGCTCACTCCGAATTCTGGCAGCGTTACTTTTACAAAGTGTTTCAGTTGGACCAGGTATTGTATCACTCTTTTATATATATCTCATATAAGGACCACAACAGAGCATCTGTTATTTAGCTGGTGGGTCATTCTCAGCACCACAATGACACTGACGTGGTGGTGGTTTGTTAGTGTGTGTTCTGCCGGTACGGTATGACTCATTGTCCACTGTTACAGATCTGCCAACCTTTACGCATTTTGCGTAGCAGTTACGCATTTAGACATCAAACTCCGCTGCTACGATTTGTCACTTCTAAATACGAGAAAAGCCACTGATGGCTTTGAGTTCAACGATCTGTGAATTCGCGCACTAAGCAGCTCGTCTATAGGTGTAACCACTTTGGGCAGCAACCTGTTGGAAAAAAGACTTCGACCAATCATAACGCTAGTTTTAAACTCTTCAAACAGGCTACAAGCGGAGAACGAAGGTAACGTAATTGGTCCATCAGTCCATCTTCATGCTGGGACTGGTTTTAAAGGGAGGACGGTGCTAAACCACGTTAGTGGCAGTGTATGGGAATTGTGAATGGTCAATGTCAAAACTAGGCGACTCAAAAACACAAGATGCTAAATATAAACTATAAATATAAAGTTTTAACAGTTGTGTAAATATCCCTACCGCAAGCGTAAATGTGAAACTCGTGAGCACAGAAAGAAGTCCTGTGTGCATCTTTATCATATAGCGCATAGACCGCCTTTTTTATTCGATTCGATAGTTGTCCTCCCTGCGCCGCCCCAATGCAAGAAGTTGCTACTCAAAAACATTTTTCCAGGTTGGCAGGTCTGCTGTTATACCAGCACAACCTTTTAGTACCTGCCATGTGGTTGTCCTATGGGGGTCCAACACACATGCGCACACACACACACACACACACACACACACACACATATATATATATATATATGTGTGTGTGTGTGCGCATCACAGTTTGGATTACAAATGGTTAGCTGATACATATCTTGAGAAACATGGGTCACAGTAACTTGGCCTACATTTAGAGCTAGCTGCTCTGAGGTAATAATAGGAGACTGGTCACTGGATAAATGTGAATAGGTAAGCTTGTGACGCTTGTGACACAAGTGGCATCCGTAGAGAAAGTAACCTTTTCAAGATAAATAGCCAACTAGTTGCTGGTTATGTGGGACGACCAAGCAGAAAAATCACATATTTAGGCAATCGCTCCAAATCATCTGTAAGGTTTTTGTGAGCTTTTATCAGTGATTTCAAAAACAGTAAGCTGACCTTCAGTTTCATGTTGTTTTTGTTTCTCCCTGCTCAAACAGTTTCCTATGAGCACCTGTTCACTTTAGCTTGAGTTCTTATGTTCCAGAATGTGTCAGCATTTATTTTTGGTTCAGTGCACTCAAGCTAAACGTAAAGGAAAGTAAAAGTAAGGTAGAAGGCGAATAGCTGTGGGGTAGGTAGAGCTACCAATGTGTAGCAGAGAGAACTAACAGACAGCTGCTTAACAAACATTTATGTCTTGTTCAAACAAAAAAACAAAAGATAAGACACCCATGAGCCCGCTTCCTTATTTCGCAACGTTTTAAGCAAGCTTGTTGTTTGTAGGTTTCTCAACTTGGTGATTTCACCTTTTAAACATTCTGCCTTTTTTGATTGATCAATATCGATATCAGATTACATCGCTGTGTCGCTCAGGTCTGGTCAGGTCTGGTTAGAGGTGCGCAACTCATCAAAGTAAAACTCAGCTTTGGTGTCTTCTCCTCTCATCACAGAGAGAGAGTGTTTGAAGTATCTTAAAAGTGTTACATCGTTCATAGTTAGGATAAAGCTTACAGGTCCACCAGCGCTGGTAATATGAACCATAGAACAGTCGTGTGGCTCAACACAAGCCTTTAAGCCTCTACTCCCAAATCCCATTATAATAAATATTGCTTACAACAAGAAATGCACAGTAGCCTTTATAGGACAGAAGCATGTTAAGTGCTACCATGTGGTCCAGAGCCAGCAGGCCTTTGTGGCCGAAATCCGGAGTTGGCATCCACTATAGAACAGATTCCATTAATAAAGCATTGGCCTTGATTCCTCTTTGCGCTCAGCAGATTTTCCCCCCACTAGCTTTAGAAGGGAAACTGGAAGCAAACCAAATGTTTGCGAGTGTTGTCATGTCTGAGGCACTGTGTGCCAGTGGTTTGCTTTGTGCCTGTGAAATGACGTGGACACTGTTTGTCTATGTGTGTGTGTGTGTTAACAGGAGGAGGCCAGGAGAGTGGCGCTGAAGCGGAGAGCAGAGGAGACTTCTCAGTCAGAGAGTTTGGGTTGGGAGGAAGATGAGGAAGGTACGGCCTTTGTCGCACTTGTGAAAGAGTCAGAATGTTCATATATGGATATGCAAATGAGCTTGTCTCCACCATACCTTTTCAATAAGAACCATCAGATGCCTGAGCACTATGCTCCACCAGAGGGCAGTGAAGAACTTGTATTGTACAGTTTTGTCAGACTTTCTGAAGTTTCACACACCAGCTGCCCAGGCAGAGGGTCTGTCACTGGTGCTGGGTTGCACGTAGTACTACTACAGGGCTTCACACAGCTATACGTTCACTATACAGCTGATCACAGCTATAGCAAGTAGTAAGCTGTGCAGAAAAGCAGCATCCAGCTCACCAGCTCTGTTTGTAAGCTTAGGTTCGGCACCTTTATCAGTTTAGATATCAAGCCACATGTCACCGATTAAGTATTGGTGGTTTGGGTTTAATATACAGCAGTAATAGTTATTTATTTAGATATTTATTTATTGGACGTGGGGTCTCTTTTGAATGTTTTTCAGACAATGCCTTAAAATCCAAATATATAAATAAATACTTAATCCAAACTCCTATCCCTATTTTTATGCTTTAGGCTGCTGTGTCGTTTTATTTGTGGAGCAGAGTTAGTCTGTTAGCCATTTCTTTGATGCATATAGAGATCCATCCATCCATCCATCCATTATCTACCATGTTTCCGGGGATCGGGGTCGCGGGGGCAGCAGTTTAAGCAGAGAAGCCAAGACTTCCCTCTCCCCAGCCACCTCCTCTAGCTCCTTCTGGGGGATACCGAGGCGTTCCCAGGCCAGCCGAGAGATATAATCCTTCCAGCGTGTCCTAGGTCTTCCCCGGGGTCTCCTCCCGGTCGGACATGTCCGAAACACCTCCACAGGGAACCACCTTAGCTGTTTCCTCTCGTTGTTGTGGAGTAGTGGCTTGACTCTGAGCCTCCCCCGTATAATCAAGCTCCTCACCCTATCTCTAAGGGTGAGACCCGACACCCCACAGAGAAAATTAATTTCGGCAGCTTGTATCCGCGATTTCGTTCTTTCGGTCACTACCCAGAGCTCCTGACCACAGCTGAGAGTAGGAACGTAGACTGACCAGTAAATTGAGAGCTTTGCCTTTTGGCTCAGCTCTCTCTTCACCAGGACAGACCGATACAGAGCCCACATCACTGCAGACGCTGCGCCAATCCACCTGTCAACCTCCTGCTCCATCCTTCCCTCATTCATGAACAAGACCCCGAGATACTTAAACTCCTCCACTTGAGGCAGGAGGTCATTTCCAACCTGGAGTTAGAACGTAATCTCTCTAACTTGAAGGCAGCGCCATGTGTACATATGATTAGACATGCATGCCGGCTCATAAATCTCTCACTGATAAGTTGGAAAATGTAAAATATATTATACCCTGTGCTGCCTGAAGTGTAAAGTGTATTTCAGTCTATCAGAGTGTTTGCATGTATAACATCAACCAGGGGTCAGAAACAAGGGGCCGACACAGTTGGCTAAGTTCCCATGCACATAGTAAACCTGGTAATGGTAAACAGATAAGTTGGAACAAGTGTTTAAGCTGGAAGATCTACGCTGGAGTCCCTGTTATACAGCATTATTTTTATTTATTTATTAGAGGTGTGTCATATCGTATCGTACACAATAATATCACCAACATTTTTGAATATGGCGAACGATATTATACCCTGACATATCGTGCCATATCACCCATCCCTAATTATCACATCAGGTTCTACTTTTACTGTTTTTAGAAAAAGAAAAATTCCCCATTATATATCTACTAGAGACAGATTTTATCTCCAGTATCATTCATTTTACTTCAGTCCTGGATATATGGAGATATTTGGAGTGCATTATTTAGTATCGTGAATTTCTGGATCATTGACTTCCGTTCAATCTGATGAAAATCCTTGTATTTTTTAATATCTCAGTTAGGGGTGTGCCATATCATATCGTATGCAGTAATAAAATGTAATTTTCATTTTGTTGCAGTAGTGTATTCTTAAAATGTTTTTTTTTTTTAATTCAATGTTTTGTCATATGTCATATTTTTGACATATCGTAAGAGTATCGTTATTGCAAAAATACCATAAAATTTTGTCATATTATTGTAGGGCCATATCGCCCATCCCTTTTATTTATTATTATTATTATTTATTTATTTATTTATTTATTCCCTCGTCCCTTCTCCGCTTATTCAGTATCGTTAATAGCTTTCTGACATTAGGACTATTGAAGCAGAATTAAACCAAAACTGATCTGCAGCGTGTGTGTTTGATCCCACAGTAATCCTTTTCCAAGCCACTTCCGGGTAATGGTGTTGTCTGTTATGATGCTTTAATCTGGGAACACTTTATTCCATACTAATCCAGACAAATTACTCTAAACAACCTCGTGTGGTAAAGCTGCTCCAGAGTGAAGAGTGATATTTGCTAATTGTGGTCCCCCTGTTTAATCATCACCTTCTCCTCAGATGAGTTTCTTGGGGCCACATCTACATCTCGTTTGGACTTCACCCCTCCCCTCGAGGAGTCCCAGCTCCCGACCGTAACCATAGAGACACCCTGCGAGCCGGCAGTCTCCCCTGTCGATGCTGCATCCGACGTGACTCCCTCTGTCAGCAGCGACAGCGTCAGTCTCCCCACTCAGCTGGAAAACAATCCGGAACAGCCTGTGAGCACCAGTAGGCCGGCGCCCGTCGAGGAGGTCACCCTAAAGCTCTCCGAGGCCCGGCTCGAGAGAGTGGAGGAGAAGCAGGTGGGCCCAGAGCCGACCTCCTCAATGGGTGTAGAGAGAGATCAGACCCCTGCTGAGAACGGCACTGCCAGAGCGGAGCCAACCAGAGAGGAGGGACCACAAGACCTTCGAGTGTTCGAGCTGAACTCCGACAGCGGCAAGTCTACGCCCTCCAACAACGGCAAGAAAGGTGAGGGAGCGTAGGATAACTAGAATCACAAGGAAACTGACCAAAGCTATACGTGAATCAGATTTACTGCTGTGGAGTAGAACTATGAGGCTAATGTAGCCAACAAAGTATGAAACCCTGTGTCCAGAAATTCATCATCCTACAAACTGCATGGATAAGTGATCACACATTTGCTTCATACTGATTTGAGATGTTACACATTCTCCAGTCTTCTTGCTTATGTGGACCCTATACTCTATGGACAGCAAGGATCTGTCTCAAAACCTACTGAGCTCCTACATAGGCAGCATTTTACGTCATAGTATGCGCTCCCGACATGTAGACTGTCCCAATTCTTACATACCTTAAACATGCTGTCTACTGAGGAACCTTATTTAGACCTGATTTTAAGGAAGCATCGAACGCTTTCTTAGCCAATAAGACAATCCCATGATGCAACACAGGCTAATCTAGGAGCGGTGAAGTGGTTTTAAAATGTGAGTTATTTTGATTCTCTCTGGAGTTTTAATGTGTTTCTGGTCATATAATCACACAAAACAGTATTTTATTATCAACTCTGTAACGAGTCCTTCACCATTTACACTTTTATACTCCAGACATTAGCATTTATGCTAGCGGGCTATTGTTTTGGATGCCGGCCGGTAGCTTAGCAACCAGCTAAACCACCGGTGGCGTGCTGCAGTGGGTGGGAACAAGCCGTGACGCAGTCTCTCTCTAACTAGAGCGTCTCAGTAATCTGTTTTATGAGGAGAGATGAGGAGAGAACGCTGATACTTACACAGCTGCCTACTTGAACAGCTCACTAGGTTTTGAGACTGACCCCATATGATACTATATCTGTAAAAATGAGCAAAATTAAGGTACTTGAATTATCCAGAGCTACTTACAAAAGAGCTTGGTGTTCGGTCAGGCTGTGTTTCTGTAGTGTAATACAAACAAGTTTAAGACAAAACTACCCTTTAGCTCAAACACTGCCAGAAACAAGGGCAAGTGCTGATACCAGCAGAGAAGACAAACAGAGCGGAAGTGTTTAGGCTTAAAGGCTGAACTTGTTTTCTGTACTATACCTGAATATCATGGTGTAAAATAACAATCACATGGTGTACAGAGATCAGCTATAGGCAAACGAATGTTGGGCAACTCAAAGGAGGTAAAGAATTGATATTTATTGAACATATAAATCCAACCTGGCATTGAATAGCACTACTGTGGTGAACATCATTACCTAGAACTCATTTAATGGGATTTTCAAAAGTCACTGCTTTGCCAGACAACAAGGTTCCAGATCCTCTACGTCATATTCTGTGTAGGTTTTCCTGCGTGTGAGTTTTGAATGATGGCATGACAGCTTGTCCAGTGTGCTAGTGAAGCTCTTTCCACTGGTAGAGTAAATTTAGTTTCAGTTTAAAAGTTTGTGTTTGTGGTGTTTTATTGTTATATATTCACTATAAAACCTCTTGTGTCATTGAAGGTTCCAGTACTGATGTGAGTGAAGATTGGGAGAAAGACTTTGACCTGGATATGACGGAAGAGGAGGTCCAGATGGCTCTGTCTAAAGCCGAGGCCACCGCAGAGGTACTACCCCACCTCACCTTGTCCGGGATGTCAAATGATCATTTGTATGGAGTTTATTTAAGCTTTAAGTTTAAAGGGTATTTAAGAGTGCGAGGAAGAATTTATGGTGTATTTAAAAGCCCAGGGAACCTAAATCTGGGTTTTCCTCTTGAATAAAGTTCATCGTGTCCTCTGCGCCACAATAAAGTCTAAAATGTATTTCTCCATATTTCTGTCCTCTCCATGTTAACTGCGAGCTTTTAATCTTAGCTAATTGTTCCGTAATCTTTCCCCTGAACAATCACATGGCTGACAGCTCTGGCAGTTTCTAAGCCATGTTTTATGATATATATATATATATATATATATATATATATATATATATATATATATATATATATATATATATATATATACACACATCTTATTTTTTGTTCAACCTTTGCTGGATGTGTAATCATATAATCATTTTTAATACCTTAAAGCTACAGCTACAAGAGGCTCAGTGCTAATTTGTCTGTAAATGTACAGTTGTTTCAGTTGCTTTAATATAGAGTTTGCAAAGATAAACTGTTTTGACTGCAGTAACTGGTTCAATAAATAAATAATATAATTTCCAGGGACTGATATTCAACAGCTGCTTGTTTCCTTGCAGTTGTATGCTGGATTTTGTGTGCAGGTTGTCTGATGCTGTCTCATATATATATTTTAGAGATGGAAGTATCGATCGGCTATATATATATATATATATATATATATATATATATATATATATATATATATATATATATAAAAGCATCATTTATAATGATAACTGTAATATATATTAATATTGGCACTCTTAGAAGCACATGAGAATGTCCTGACATATTTTTGATTTCTTTTTCTCCCAGTTTGACGACGAGGACTGGGAGAATTGGGACTGAAGTGCCGAGGCAGTGATTTCTGGCCTGACGCTGACGCGAGACTTCACCGTTCCCGAACGAACCATGCTTTAACGTCTCCAAACTCTTCGTCCACACGCCACAATCGGAAGAGAAGAACGACCGCGGGCTCTGCTGATTTGGGTGGCTTCCTGCCGGTGAAATTTAGTTCAGAGCTGAGCTCATTAAAAAAATCTCTCCACCCAGCAGCTATATCGTGTAATACATATTTCAGAGGTAATGGTGAAGCTGTCCTGGGGGCGGGGGTGGGATTGCTGTAGAGCAGATGCCCGACTCTAGCTATGGATGCTTAAAGCGGAACAGGACACGTTGATGGGGGGAGATTTGTGATGGTATCCAGGAAGAGAGCGATCAGGCGATGCCATCTAAGCTTACAGTATGTAAAGTGTTGTACTTTTATTATAGGAGTCTGGGGGAAAAAAAACAACAAAAAAATCATAATTAACTTTTTTTTTGCCATGCTCTATCATGCTGCTTGTCACTCTTCTAGGATTAGAAAATAATCCTTCACATGAAAAAGAAAAAAATCTGTGTAATTTATATGTTTCCCATGTTGGGTTCGGGATAATGTACGTTTGCTTCTTTCCGTTGTCTGCAAAGTACTAACATCTCTAAACTTATGCAAGTGATATTAGCGTTCGACATGAGAGAACACGTTTGGCCTTCTCGGAAGAGGACTGTCGCACTTTCTTTTGGGCTGTGAATGTGGCTACCTGCGCTACATGGCCTTGTTCATTGTTGTGTGGAATGAGCGGCTATGGGGGAGTTAAAACTGTATTTTGTCACACCTTGAAAAAATTCATATTTGACAAAACTCAAGCAGTTCTTCATGTGCATTCCGATTTATTCTGGTTTGTCCCTTTCTTCCTTTATCTGTGTCGGTGGGAGACCCCACACGAGTGGGGGTTCTACGTTTCCAGGGCTAAAATGGGGGGAATGAAGACGTTCTGCTCTGTATATACATGTAGTTACTCTTTTTGGGGTTACTGTAGCTGTAGCGAATGCTGAATGGTGTAATTATAGTTACTGTGCAAAATGAGATGTTCTTTATTTTTCGCTTTTTCCAACTTGGATAATAGTAACTTAATGAATTCAGATAATTACACAGTCATTTCAGTTTGTTTTTCTTGTTTCACTCTTCTTTTTAGCTACAGTTCTGTGCAGAAATCAGAGACCAACCTTCATACAGAAGCTCCACCCCCAGATTTATGACCGTGCACTGCCCTGGTGAATGACTCTGGGGTAGCAAGCTCAAAAAAATTGTAATTCTACCCTAAACTGTACCAAAGATAAAGTTTGAATTTTCCGGGTGCACCTTAAATGGGGCAGCAGTTAGGCTACATTCTGGCACCTCAACTACTTGACAGACTTTTCCTATTCCACCTTAAATTGTACAGAGGTTGAATTCCGAAGCCACAGCTTCTTGTTTAAATTTTTCAGGTCCACCTTAAATGTGGCAGCAGTCAGTCAACATTCTGGCACCTCAACTACTTGACAGACTTTCCCTATTCCACCTTAAATAGTACAGCAGTAAAAGCCACAGCTTCTTGTTTGAATTTTCCGGGTCCACCTTAAATAGGGCAGCAGTTGGGATATGTTCCGGCACCTGAACTGCTTGACAGACTTCATATTCCACCTTAAACTGAAGTTAAATTCAAAAGCCACAACTTCTTGTTTAAATTTTCCAGGTCCACCTTAAATGGGCCAGCACTCAGTCTATGTTCTGGCTCCTCAACTGCTCAGCAGGCTTTTCCTGTTCCACCTTAAATTGCACAACAGTTAAATTTCAAAGCCACAGTTTCTTGTTCAAAGCTTCCAGGTCCACCTTTAATGGGGCAGCAGTTAGGCTGCCGTCTGGCACCTCAACTGCTTGACAGACATTTCCTATTCCACCTTAAATGGTACAGCAGTAAAAGCCACAGCTTCTTGTTTGAGGTTTCTTGGTCCACCTTAAATGGGGCAGCAGTCAGTCGACGTTCTGGCACCTCAACTGCTCAGCAGACATTTCCTGTTCCACCTTAAACTGTATAGAAGGTAAATTCCGAAGCCACAGCTTCTTGTTTGAGGTTTCTTGGTCCCCCTTAAATAGGGCAGCAGTTATGCTACGTTCTGGCACCTCAACTGCTTGATAAACGTTTCATATTCCACCTTAAACTGTACAAAAGTTTAAAAGTTTTCCGTGTCCACCTTAAATGGAGCAGCAGTTATGCTACGTTCTGCCACCTCACCTACTTGACAGACATTTCCTATTCCACCTTAAATATTACAGCAGTAAAAGCCACAGTCTCTTGCTTGAATTTTCCAGGTCCACCTTAAATAGCGCAGCAGTTGGGCTGTGTTCCGGCACCTCAACTGCTTGACAAGCTTTTCATAGTCCACTCTAAACTGTACAGAAGTTCAATTCCAAAGCCACAGCTTGTTTGAATTTTCCAGGTCCACCTTAAATAGGGCAGCACTCAGTCTATGTTCTGGCACCTCAACGTCTTGATATACTTTTTATATTCCACCTTAAACTGTACAGAAGTTAAATCCTGATGCCACAGCCTCTCATTTCAGTAAGATAGTGTGACTAGAATCATGTAAATCAAGAAAAAATGACAAAGTGATACTGTGTCCACTCACTGTCCACTCTATTAGACACTCCTACTACTTGCTGGTCCACCTTGTAGATGTAAAGTCAGAGACAGTAGCTCATCTGCTGCTGCACAGTTTGTGTTTCTCTAGTCCTTCATCAGTGGACACAGGACACTGTTGGCTGGATGTTGCTGGTCGGTGGACGCTGAGAATGATCCACATCCCTAATAGTACCTGCTCTGCGGTGGTCCTGTGGGGGTCCTGACCATTAAAGAACAGGGTAAGTGTAGCTCTGATATGGTCAGTGAAGCTGATATAATGGACAGTGTGTGTAGATACAAGGAGGTGGTTTTAATGTTATGGCTTTAAATAAGAATCATGGTATATGAACGATATACAAGATTTTTCTTGCCCAGACATCGCTATGTTTGGGACCTGGTCCTGTCCGCAGATCCTCATACACAAGAGGAATCTGATCCTCGACCTGTGCTCCTGCCTTGAGAAGCTTTCTGAATCCAGGCTTGGGTGAACCAGCTGAATTCAGTGGACCGATGCGCGCCGATAAGACCTGTGTCTCTACGCCAGTGCTGTGGTTCCACCTTCACTTGCACAGCTTCATCCTTCTGCTCATTCAGCTCCAGAAAGACTTGACCATTAACTGATCACACTATGATAAAGCTGAGGTTCAGAAAACACCCCACTGAAGAAGTATTTGACTTTGTAGTAGTGCTACCCATATTAAAACCATTGTTTACCTACTTATGATGCAAGAACCTCATGTAGGTTCAAGCTCACCAACGAGGAGACTAACCTTATTCTGACGGACATATTTGTTGGAAACTGGTATTGAACCAAACCAGATTGAAGCAAAGTGAACACGCTCTAATAGGAATACACCTTGAGATCCTGCACCCAGGACTGGGACACCAGACAGCCTCAAACTCCTGTTCTTCTTATGTAGTCCTCAGAGAAGATCCTCCAGGAACAGGATGGAGAACTGGAGACCTATAAACATAGCAGATAGCATTTAATTCTCATTGCTGTCACGTTTTTCGTGTACAGCTGACAACAGGCATGAAAAACAAAGTAGCCTGGACGTTTATAGCGCCCTGGCGGAGCTGAGCGGTGACCGGTGAGACCGAAAAAACAGGAGAACCTTTCAGACGTCCTCTTGCAGCACAGGTAGACGGTCAGGTGAAGCAGGAATTCTGTGGTTTGGCCTTTGTGTTCGCTGGTGTGCTGGTTAACCCACAACTCTTCGGTTTCTTTCAGTAGGGCTAGAAATGGTTCACTATTGATCTTGATGACCGTGACATTGACCTTTGTGACATTGATGACTGATTGATTGACTTTTGCAGGTCTGCTATTAAGGCGCTTCATCCAGACAACGAAACCTCTGACCACTAGATGTCAGTGTTGTAATCCATTTTCAGCTCCACTCCAACATTAACAAGCAGCACAAGGGCGCAATGCTACTGTAATCATTGATAAACCTGTTCATACAGGTTTGTTTTAATAGTAGGATTTAAAAAATCACAGTAAATCACTTGGCTTGCAGTATCGCAATGTATCGCAATATATTGAATCGCGACGGCTGTATCACGATACGTATTGTCAATACACAGCCCTAGTAGAGTGAGTAGTCAATCAAACATGTATGGCTTGAATCTGGACAGGCCTATTGAATGAGCCCACAAATGCTCAGACAGCTGTGGCCCTATTCTGGCCTGCATGGTGTTGTAAGGTGTCTAATTAAAAACCATCACTACAGTGAAACAACATGAAAAGCAGTCCACACAGTGTTGTAGTGACGTGCAGAACGAGTGCCAGAAGTGAAAAGCAACATCTGTTTACCTCTTCACTGGAAAGCTACAGCTGAGAAAGCCCATTCAAAGAAACTGAACACCGAAGTTGTGTCACAATCTGCCTTTTAATGCACTTAAGGCATCATTAAATATAAATATACTCCATGTAGGGCTGGGCGATAAAACGATAACGGTAATTATTGTGAAATAACGTTTCCTCGATAGAACTTTAAGACGATAGAAAGTCGATAGAATTAAGTTACGTCCGTGTTTTGAGAGACAACAAGAACAGCCAATGAGAATGAGAATAGCACCGCCCCCAACCAATCAGGTGGCTGAACTGGAGTTCCAGCCACTTCGTGTTTGGTTGAAGCTCACGGCGCAGAGCTTAACCCACGTGCTAGTAATCTGGTTACCGCAGACACCACAGTCGAGCAGAGAGAATAAAATAAGAAAAAACATCGACAGAAAACGTTAAACTATTACTGAAAGAAACATGTTACACGTGTCAGTAATCTTAAAATAATCTGCTAAAATAAGAAAAACTAGTAAACAGGTGCTGTCTCGCTGCTGTGTTGATGAAGATCTACGGGGTGTTTGAGCTTCAAGTACTCGTGTGTAGCAGCTGTATAGTTGTGTTGTGCAGAGCTGACAGAGCACCACACTGTTGTGTTTCTGTGTAAAATACTCCCACAATTTTAGATGTACGTGAGCGAATGTTTGTAGCTGCAGCTCGCGCTCCGGATAAATCCATGCTTTCAGTGGGCGCGGCCACCTTTGCGACGCATCGACGCACGTTATGCTAATCGGCGAAATTTCGTAATCGATACACATAAATATGTATACTGTATGAGTTCGAGTGAGAACGCTGAGGCAAAGTTGACTTTATAATCCAAAAACCCGAGCAGGGAAACTTTATTTTCTACCGAAACAGAATCGCTAAACCAACTCACCATTTGAACCTATAGAGAGTCGACTCACCGCTACGAGTCCTTTCCTCAGAACTTAAAGGGCCAGCAACAGCCTGCTTAACACAGTGTGTGTGTGTGTGTGTGAATACGGTTCACACTAATACTGCCCCATATACACAACATTAAACAACTGTATTACACACACACACACACATATATCTGTGTGTGTGTGTGTGTGTGTGTGTGTGTGTGTGTGTGGTTAATACAGTTGTGTAATGTTCTATAGTACATTTGTCTATTTGTCTGAAAATGAGAAAACATTTTTTTTGATACCTTCATATCTCACTTAAAGTAAAAAGGAAATAGTGATTTGATTTATATCGTGATATATATCGATATCGACTGATATGAAAAAATTATCGTGATAAGATTTTTTACCATATCGCCCAGCCCTACTCCATGTATTTTACCCGGTGCATTGCTTTTCAGTGATGCGGTTGCATTTCAATGAGGCAAATACATTTGAAGTGCAAAAAAAAAAAAAGATTAGAGATGAGGCAACATAAAAACATTGTTTTGTTTTGCTTTTTGACACATTTTGCGTGTAAGCATTGTTTTTTTGTACACTTTACTTCAAATCCCAACCAAGACTTCCTATCCCCAGCACTGCCTTTGACTTATTAACTTTTTAACTTTCTTCCAGAATGAAGCATTTCACAACAGACTGCTTGGTTCACATGTTAACGGTTAAATAATATGGAATTTTGCAAAGCTGGTGGAGTTCCCCTTTAACCCCCTTTAAACTTGTGCATACCTAAGTGCAGTGCTGTTAATGCTGTTTACATCTGCTGGAGTTAACACAGCAGTGAAGTAACAGCCTTTTGACTCTGCCGGGGGGAGAATCTGCAGCCGGCGTCTGACAGGTGACCACTTGGTGGCAGTGTTGTCACACACACCGCTCTGCTACCTGTGGAGCGAGGGGGGAAAACCCCTTATCGTCACGGCGTGCTGTCAGTTATGGAGATGAAGGTTTATCAGTAATATTTCCTCTGTGAGTTCTGTCTCTGCGCTGGTTTGGCCGCTGCAGTGAGAGGAGCGTGTACAGCAGAGCGTACAGACAGATGTGACACGCATAACATGTAGATCATTTAAACGCAGAGTGTCTGTGGGGTTAATGTAGGTCACAGCGGGAACACCTGCAGCGCTGCTCTTCCTCCTCCTCCTCACTCCTAAACACCACAGATAACGTCTCTCTCTGTCTCCACACACACACACACACACACACACACACACACACACACACACACACACACACACGTACATGGGCTCCATTCAGTCTGATCAGTTAGCACCCTGCAGATCTCTCTGTCTCTCTATCTATCTATCTCTCTGTATCTGTCTCTCTGTCTCTCTCTCTTTCTCTCTGTTTCTCTCTCTCTCTCTCTGTTTTTCTCTCTGTATCTGTGTCTCTCTGTTTCTCTTTAACTGTATCTGTCTCTCTCTCTTTCTCTCTGTTTCTCTCTCTGCGTCTGTCTCTTTGTCTCTCTCTGTTTCTCTCTGTTTCTCTTTAACTGTATCTGTCTTTCTCTCTGTTTCTCTCTCTGCGTCTGTCTCTTTGTCTCTCTTTCTCTCTGTTTTTCTCTGTTTCTCTTTAACTGTATCTGTCTCTCTTTCTCTCTGTTTCTCTCTCTGCGTCTGTCTCTTTGTCTCTCTCTGTTTCTCTCTGTTTCTCTTTAACTGTCTCTGTCTCTCTCTCTGTTTCTCTCTGTATCTGTGTCTCTGTTTCTCTTTAACTGTATCTGTCTCTCTCTCTTTCTCTCTGTTTCTCTCTCTGCGTCTGTCTCTTTGTCTCTCTCTTTCTCTCTGTTTTTCTCTGTTTCTCTTTAACTGTATCTGTCTCTCTCTCTTTCTCTCTGTTTCTCTCTCTGCGTCTGTCTCTCTGTCTCTCTCTCTTTCTCTCTGTTTCTCTTTAACTGTATCTGTCTCTGTCTCTCTCTCTGTTTCTCTCTCTGTATCTGTGTCTCTGTTTCTCTTTAACTGTATCTGTCTCTCTCTCTTTCTCTCTGTTTCTCTTTAACTGTATCTGTCTCTCTCTCTTTCTCTCTGTTTCTCTCTCTGCGTCTGTCTCTGTCTCTCTCTTTCTCTCTGTTTCTCTTTAACTGTATCTGTCTCTGTCTCTCTCTCTTTCTCTCTCTGTATCTGTGTCTCTCTGTTTCTCTTTAACTGTATCTGTCTCTCTCTCTTTCTCTCTGTTTCTCTCTCTGTGTCTGTCTCTGTCTCTCTCTGTGTCTCTCTGTATCTCTCTCTTTGTCTCTCTCTGTATCTCTCTCTGTGTATCTCTCTCTCTCTGTCTCTATGTCTCTTTCTGTTTTTCTCTCTCTGTATCTCTTTCTTTGTCTCTATCTCTCTGTTTCTCTCTCTGTCTCTATCTCTCTCTGCATCTGTCTTTGTCTCTCTCTGTCTCTCTATCTCACTGTTTCTCTCTCTGTATCTCTCTCATTGTCTCTCTATCTCTGTTTCTCTATGTCTCTCTGTCTCTCACTTTCTCTCTCTCACTTTATCTCTCTCTCTGCATCTCTCTGTATCTATCGCTCTCTGTCTATCTTTATCTGTCTTTCTAAGTCTCTCTGTCCTTTTATATCTATCTCTTTCTCAGTCTCTGTCTCTCTATCCCTCTGTCTTGGTCTTTCTATCTATCTATCTATCTATCTATCTATCTATCTATCTATCTATCTATCTATCTATCTATCTATCTATCTATCTAAGTCTCTCTGTCTCTGTATCTCTCTCCCTCTCCTCTCTCTGTCTCTCTCTCTTTCTCTCTCTCTTTCTGTCTGTTTCTGCCCCCCCCTCTCTCTCTCTTTCTCTCTCATGTAAATTCAATGCAAATCCAGGGTTCGTTTAGCCTCCTGATATTTGGCGTTAGCCTCTCTCTGACAGCTTGTTTGACTCTGTATGTGTAGTAAGTTCGGTGCATTATATTAAATTGTAATGGTATTTATTTAAAACAGACCATTCCAGGAGTGGTTCTGAGGTATATCTTGGCAACCTATTCTTTAAAAAGTGTTTTAGATTATTATATCTTTGCAGACTTCTGAGAGTTTGGCTCCAAAATGCCCTGCAGCATTGTGGGAGTCAAGTTGCTTCCTCTTTTTTTTTCTTTCAAACAAAACAGCTTTAAATTAACTGAATTGTTGGGTCATGTACTAGTGTCCTAGCGGGTCTAGGATCCCCTGATCCTGGCTGATCTTGTTTTATATGGTGACCAGATATTTTCAATTTGGCGGGTAGTATATGAAAAAAAAAACATATTATATATATATATATATATATATATATATATATATATATATGACACACACTACTGAGCACAAGTCTTAAGCTGATTGTTTAAAATTCTTTATCTGATGAATAAGTGTGTGTTCACCAGTAAGAACAGCAGATCTGATTAGAACAGATGTACATAATCAGACATACAATACAAAGTAACATGAATATGTTATTGTGAGAGAAGTAGATCAGATCTTGAGCTCCAGTTTGAAGAACAAAGTTAGGTTCCAGATTTCTCCTGGACGCCCCAGACATTGTATGAATGTGTTCAGTTCCTTCAGCAGCAAATCTTGATTTAGCTTAATGAAGTACGGAGCAGTCAAAGCAGGTATTAGATGAGAACTGTAAATAATACTGGGTTGTTTAGGAGAAAAGCACTACTTAATCTATTAATACTGTTTAATATTTAATAATAAAGTGTTTACTGAGTAAATAAAAGCTTCCTGTCTGGAAATAATAGCCTTTTAAATATAATAATGTCCACAAGTGGCTAAAACCTTTACACAGTGCTGTATATATTCTATACTTTTAATATCAAGACCCTAAGCACAGGTATGACTCAGGTATGGCTATCAACTTATGTGGAGCTGAGAAAGTGATGCAGTTTAAAAAGTTTACACTGTTTGTATACGGTATGGAGCTACATTCAGTTAGACTGACTGTCTTTACAGATCAGATCCCCACCTTCACCTGCTTCAACCCATGGGTCACCTCGTGTCCTGAAAAGACATTTGTGGTGAGGTGGTGGACTCGCTGGAAGCTTCTGGTTAGGTTTTATGCAACAGTGTTCTGTAAAACTAGGCCAGCAAGTGGTAGATGTGGTCAATAGACAGTAACAGCAGCCCCCTCTGCTGGTCAAAACAAGCACAGCACTACACGTCTGCCCATCCGCTCTGCTGCAGGTCTTTCTTAGAACTTGCTCAGGGATGATTCCTGGGACCGCTCCAGAAAACAGGCATGTCTGGGCTCCCTATTGTATTAGGCCTGGTCAGGATTTGAATGGTGGACCACCTTGGGATTCCAGGAGCTGGTTGCTTGATTTTTTTTTTCTCTCTCTCTCTCAACTCTTACCATGTGAAAGCCGTCTTTAAATACGGTCCATTGACTATGAATGTCCCGTCAATGAACACAAGCTCAGCAGCGCTATTGTAAGAAAGAAAACAGCCTCAGGCTTAGAGGATTCCACCTTTACAGTAGCGGTAGAGGAGTCCGGTTGGGGTTCTTCTCCAGGCTTCCTCCACACAAAGAACCTGCCTGACGTTGTACTGCACGTGTTTTTCTCTGTTGCAGTAAATATTTTGTTAAGCATTTTATGAACTAACTTGAAAAACTATCAATAGTTATATTTAGTACATACTTAGTCAAAAGTCAAAAGGTTAGTTTGCAACCATGAATCTTAAATTAGTGTGTTTATGTATTTATACCAAATATTTTTACACTAAAGCCAAATTCAATTACAGAATTCCAATATTTTCTTTAGGTTAAAGAAGGAAATTTGAAAGATGTATTGCAATAAGGTGCAAAACAAAATCCTTCAGAGTGGTTTGATGTCAAATTCTGTATAACCGGGAGTCAGAACTGTTTACAGTGACACTGTTAACCCGTAATTAGTTTCTGTACTAATTTGTGTACTAATTGCTTAAAAACTAAAGTTTTATTTCATTACTTAAAATGTCTAGTATGTTCTACTATTTTGAAAGAAGAACTGAGTACGCTAATATTTTTAAGTTGAACTTAAAACATCAGGTTTTAGCTTGGACCACGCCCCTGTAGCACCTTGCCAAATTCTCATTGGTCAGTTCAATCAAGACTAGTTTGAGTTGTTTAGTGGAGCTTGTAAAGGTTTTGAAGTCTTTTTCTATTTTCACTGTGAGGTTTGGTGTTTTCTGAGTTTAACTTCTTTTCCTCGGACAGAAACTCTGTAGTGCTGGGATTTCTCTACAGTGGACATTTTCTCCATTGTTCTCTTTTCTTGAAGAACTACAGAGGACTACAATTAACCAAGCCGCCATCTTCCCTCTCTTTTTCACATCCTGGAACTTGGTAAGTTGTTTTCCGTGTTCAAGTTGTGTAAAACTGTTGTTCTGCAGTTGATGCTTATCTAAAGTTAGAAAATGTAATTTACTGTGTTTTTATCATTTCAATGTTAAACTGTATTTAAGAATTATTGTAAGATAAACAGTTTTCTAACTAGACCAATCAAAACCAGTCATCATCACTACTGAACCCTTCAAGGGTCAGAATCATCCTAGATGATCCCAGTGATGTAATTTTAAATATAATCTAACTAAATGTTACTGCTGTCTGTGTTCTTTTAATGTAGGAAAACATCAGCTTTTTATGGTGACTAGTTTTAAGTTGAACTTAATTTAGATTACAGGAAACTCAATGTTGAGTTGAATTAAAGGGTTAGTAGGGCTGATTTTACAAAATATTTTAAGCAAAAACAATTTAGATTTCATTGTATTCAACTCAAATGATTCCTTCCAGCCTATTTGACATATAAGTTAATTTTACTCAAACCATTTGATTTTCTCTAGTTTGCATTACTTCAGTATTTTAAGGCAATCACTCAAACTCTTTAAGTACAATCAATTTATCCGGGTTTACAGTGCGGTGAGTGGAACCAGACGTCTGGAGAGCTTTATGACTCTAACATCTCCATCATTGAAAGTTATTATATGGGTATGGTTGCAAATACCCTGGCTGATGTCTGAGACGGTAGTTGTAATGCTTATTACATTTCCATTAATTAGGGCTGGGGCGACATAACATTCAGCGATGCGTTGCAAAGATGGCCACGCCTACTAAAAGCATGGATTTGTCTGAGTGCATCTAAAGTTGTGAGAGTATTTCACACAGAAACACAGATTTTAAAATTATTCAAATGTAAAGGCTGATTTATATAGCCACCACTACCCACACACTTCTCTGCGTCAGCTCCGATTACATGGTTGTTGAGCAACACGTCCAATAGAGGGCAGTTTGGAGTAAATCAAACATGGCGTAGTTCTTTATTTACTTTAAAAACAACTGTTTGTCTCTGAGAAAGTATTTCGGGAAATTTCTAATCAACTTGCAACCTCTCTTAAAAAAATCCCACTGTTTCTTCTTTGTCGTGTCCGTATGGAAGTGGTCGCGTCTTTCACTGCCCCCTACGGTCTCTAGCGGTATTGCTCCATCCCGTTTGTATCTGTAAGCTTTCCGAAAACGAATGTACATTACCATTCAAAAGTTTAGGATCACTTTAGAATTTAATTCCATGCAATTCCCAAACAATATCGTCCATTTCACAATGAATGTAAGTGTATCAGATGATTTTTAAAGAATAAAAATGTTTGTATTAAAGTCTATTTTTGTATAGAGGCTTATTTTGCATATAGTCCTATTTTCAGCAATTCTCAGTCCTCTGTCTAAATCTCCTGGTACGACCACCAATCCAAGTTAAGGATGTTATTGGACTAATTGGTTGTTTGGACACTCTTGTTCAATTGTGATGCACAGCTGAAAAACATTCTACTAATAAGTGAGTATAAAAGGGAACAACATTCTAGGTTAGTTTAGTATCTGAAGATCAGCAGTTGATGGCTTGCTGACCGACTCAAAATGACCAGAAAGAAACAACTTTCTTTAGAGACCCGTCAGTCCATAGTTGTGTTAAGGAAGAAGATACTCCATTAAAACAAGAACATTTCACTGTGATCCCAAACTTTTGAGTGGTAGTGTATATATACGAAACAGAAAGCTCCTTGCGTATCCGTATTTAACGTTGAGCCTTAAAACATGTTTCTTTCAGTAGTGTCACTTGACTACGCATTGCTAACCGTTTCTTAATCATCCAGTGTAGAACCTAAGACTGTTCTCGATCCCACAAGAGCTTTAAAACACACGCAGCTAGTTCTCAAACGACTCTCTGCCACATATATAGTCCACAAACTGTCCAAGTTCTTGTGTGTGAGGCATGTAGGCTACGTGTCATTTGTGCCTTTAAAAGTCTTTTAGTGTTTTTTTTTTAGTTTTTAGACTTTTAGTGTTTTTAACCATTTATAGATCACGTCTGTTTGAGGTACCCTCATTATGTCTAGGATGGCCATGCGTTTTCCCTCATTTTATATATATATATATATATATATATATATATATATATATATATATATATATATATATATATATATATATATATCTCGCTCGATTAATCGATTATGAAATTAATCATTAGGTGCAGCCCTAACATTAATTACATTAATAAGCATTTTGAAAGCAGATGGCTATGAAGCAAGATAGTCCCTAAAGAAATGTATACCACCATCGTATTGTAGACGTAGAGACTTTTGGTTCCTATCACCTCCAGTGTAAGTTGGTTCTCCAGTGTAAGACCCCTTCAGTGTAAGTAGGCCATTCTTCTCTACAGTGGCGCTAAACCACTCTGCATAACTGCAACCACAGTTTCACTTTTCAGAAAATTCTGAAATATTGGTGGAATTGCCCTTTCAAGCGATTCATTAAAATAACCATTAACTGATTAAATGAGCTGTTTTATGAGCTCCTGCCGCTACAGCTCCCCTGTATTAGTGTACAGTAACAGGCTGTGGCCTATTTCCTGCTGCAGAGGTAGTCAGCCCGCCTCTACGCTATCCATCACTGGTCAGATCTTTGACCACAGGGCCGCTGCTAACCAGATATTATGTGGGTGGTGTTTCAGCAGACATGGTTGTGAGTATGGTGCTGGCACAAGTACGTCAGAGGTCTCGGTCACTGGGAATGAAAAAGTGGTATTGTCTGGGATTTTAAGTGATATATAATGTTAAAAGTAAGATGATTGGTTATTACGATGTAGTAATTATAGATCAAATACCGTTATTGGCCCAGAAAGACGATCTCTGTGCATCCCAAACAATGGCTAGTACTTTATAACTAAATAAATTCAGTATTTTGAAATAGTTTGAAAGCTGTTAGATGTTTGATGGAACACCGTTTAGATCTGAATGTTCTCGTTTGGTTTTAATGTAATGCATTATAGGCTTTGTCTGCTCTGCAAGTCTCAGTTAACTTTGAGACTGCCTGCATGGGAGAACAAGTGTGTGTGTGTGTACGTTTAGGCCACATTGTGGGGACCAACACCTGTTTATACACTCATGCTGTGGGGACCTTTCTTTCCTGTAAACCAGTAAATCATCATAAACCAGAGGAAGTTCAGCGTTAGGGTTAGGGTTAAGGGAAGAGTAAGGGTAACGTTAGGGTTAGAATACGGTTAAATATAGGGTTAGGCAAAGATTAGGTTAGGGATAAGGCTAGACTAGGGGTAAGGTTAAGTTTAGGATTAGGCTAGGTTAGGCTAAGGGTAAGGTTAAGTTTAGGGTAAGGCTAGGGTTAGGGTAATAGTAAGGTTAGGCTTAGGATTAGGCTAAGGTTGGCTAGGGGTAAGGTTAAGTTTAGGATTAGGCTATGGTTAGGCTAGGGGTAAGGTTAAGTTTAGGATTAGGCTATGGTTGGGCTAGGGGTAAGGTTAAGTTTAGGGTAAGGCTAGGGTTAGGGTAATAGTAAGGTTAGGCTTAGGATTAGGCTAAGGTTTGCTAGGGGTACGGTCAAGTTTAGGATTAGGCTATGGTTAGGCTAGGGGTAAGGTTAAGTTTAGGATTAGGCTAAGGTTGGGCTAGGGGTAAGGTTAAGTTTAGGATTAGGCTAAGGTTAGGCTAGGGGTAAGGTTAAGTTTAGGGTTAGGCTAGTTTTGGGGTAAGAATAAGTTTAGGGTTAGGCTAAGGGTAAGGTTAAGTTTAGGGTTAGGCTAAGGGTAAGATTAAGTTTAAGGTTAGGCTAAAGGTAAGGTTAAGTTTAGGGTTAGCCTAGGGTAAGGGTATGGTTAAGTTTAGAGTTAGGCTAAGGGTATGGTTAAGTTTAGGGTTATGATAAGGGTGAGGGTAAGAGTAAAGTTAGGCTAAGGGTAAGGTTAAGTTTAGGGTTGTGATAAGGGTAAGATTAAGTTTAGGGTTAGGCTAAGGTAAGGGTAAGATTAAATTTAGCCTAGGGTTAGACTAAGGGTAAGGTTAAGTTTAGAGTTATGATAAGGGTAAGGTTAAGTTTAGGATTAGGGTTAGGCTAGTATCGGTTAGGGTAAGATTAGGGTAAGGCTAGTAGTAATTATATGATTATGAAGGTTGGGGTTAAGGTTAGGGTTAGAGTTTGTCTAATAGTAATTATGTTCAAGGTTTAGTTCAGGGTTAGTTTAGAGTTAGGCTAAGGTTAGTAGTAGTTAGGGTTAAGGTTTGAGTAAGGTTAAGTTTAAAATTAGGGTTAGGCTAGTATCAGTTAGGGTAAGATTAGGGTAAGGCTAGTAGTAATTATACGATTATGAAGGTTGGGGTTAAGGTTAGGGTTAGAGTTTGTCTAATAGTAGTTATGTTCAAGGGTTAGTTCAGGGTAAGTTTAGAGTTAGGCTAAGGTTAGTAGTAGGGTTAAGGTTTGAGTAAGGTTAAGTTTAGGGTTAGGGTAAGTTGATGATTAGGGTTAGATTAGAATTACTCATAGTTAAGGTTAGGCTAGTAATAGCTCTGGTTAACGTTTGTATAAGTGCCCAAAATTCATAGATACAAGTGTGTGTGTGTGTGTGTGTGTGTGTGTGTGTGTGTGTGTGTGTGTGTGAAAATGTTCAAGTGAAAGAGGAACAACTGTAGTTGAAAGAAGCAGGAAGGGGCGTGATCAATGATTATGCCGTCCATTATGTCGACCAGAGCCAATTAAAAATAATCAAACTCTTAATGATGTGTCCTCAGCATTCATTCAGCTCTCTCAGCTCAGTGACCCATTCATACCTGCCTTTTAACTCTTCACTCCTCCTCCACGAGAGCCCTTCTGCTGCCTCCTGTTCTCACAAACACTCACGCGGACTTGAGTGGAAGCCCTGACGTCTTGGACTCGGTCTGAGCGTGGTTGTTTTGCTCTGTATGATTAGCGCTGGAGTTGGGAACATTGCGTTCTCCTGCTATGATGAAGAGGGCTTTGAAGGAATACTCCAGTGGTTTTTGGCCTAATCTCTCTAATCTGTAGCGTGCAGGCGATTACCACAGAGGATAACTCCAATGTATTTCCCAGTTTTACCTCAATACTCGCCAACAATAGGAGTCAGTGGGCACTCACTTCAGCTCCTGACTTCTATTATGTTTGTTTAGTCGAGTAAAAGTGCTGTGGTGCTTGCTTTAATATGCACTTCAGTGTCAGGAGTAGAAGTACTGTGAGATGTTCTAACGAGCCAGCATGTCCTGAGGGTTTCCTTCGTTTTGATTAGTTTGCTAACGTGCATACAGTTTCCAGATATAATGGAATGTATAGTTTTCCTTTACAGTACTGTACTGCCAGATATAGTGGAGTGATACTCTGAATGGTACAGCCTACTGATTGTGATGACCAACTAAACAATAGATACTGTAACACTACCTTCACCTACCTGTGTACATATAAACTTTAACACTACCTTCTCTTTCAATTTTGGAAGTTCTTAAGAGGCTGAAGTTGGCTTTGTATTCATTGGCTTTGTTTTTGAGTTCCACCTTAAGTCATGTGGCAGTAGGTTAATGGTGTGCTGATGCCAGAATGTAACTGCAGTGCCGTTTAAGGTGGACTGGAACGCACTACTAAAGAATGTGCCTTATCTTTGTGCACTCATCTGTTTTGGTTCCCGGCTCTGTTATCTCAGTTTATGGTTATCGGGTTATCTTCCTCACTAACTGCACCAACCTGTAGGATTCCTCGTTTCTCAAACAATGTCCTGGACGGGGGCCCCAATAATTCCCATTTCAATAGGCTGCCTGGACTTCCAATGTCAAGTGGGACTGAAGGTATTTGGGACTCAATGGTTGAACCCTCTTTTTTGTGAAAGCTAAGTGATTCTGCACAGCATCTGCTGGTATCATTCAGTGAGAAACACAGACGCTGGGCCTTCGGCCAAACCCAGCTCAGCTCCAAAGACAACACGCATACACATACGCTCTCCATCACTGCCTTAAAATCTGGGATCTACAGCCTTTGGAAACAGTGCAATTCTAACCAACGGGATTATCACCAACAAACAAGAAGCAGCACTTTGGCACCACCACTTGATGGCCTTTACTGGAGGTGATGTCCTCAGCAGCAGTAGGAGAGCTAACAGAGTTGGAAACGTCTCCTGAACAAAGACGCTCTGAGGGGTGACCTTATAATAACTGAACTTCTTTAAGACTTTGCTGTTTATGTTAATACTGTAATATTAGCGTTTGGCAGTGGCTGTCGTTGGGGCTGGCATCTCTGAATCGAATTGCGGGCCAAGGCTCGGTTTTAAAGGCCAGGATCTCCGTCAAGCTGGCATCGCTTAGACTTGCATTTCTTTGGTTTGGCAGCTCTGAGAATGGAATTCTTGAGGTGGCAATCGCATGAGCTTGGCATCGCTGCCATTTTCTCACTCAGGAAGCCACGGCTTAAACTGAAACCACCAGAGATGCAATCTTGAGGCCGCGTTACATGACGATGCCATCACGTTAAAGTTGAGTATTAAAAACTCAAAACCTAATGCACATTATTATTATTATTCCTACTTTCAATGGTGGAATGTTTTGGTGACGTTCTCTGGATCTACTCATCCATGTGGAAGACACTCTCAGCCAATTCGGGTCTGAATCCATCCTTGCAGATCACGTACACGATACATGCTGATGGTCTTCTCTGGGGCGGATGGGATCTTCCGGCAAGACAATGCGACACCTCGGCTAGAAATGACTCACACTGGTTGGAAGAGCTGACCAAGACTTCCAAGTACTACCCTGGACCCATAATTCCCTAGACTTGAACCCAATTGAGCATCTGTGGGACCACCTGGATGGTGGTGTTGGCTGTATAGATCCTCCTGCACGCTTCCTCCAGCAGCTGTGGGATACACTTGTTATGACTCCATGGCCTTAATAGCTTTTTTTAAATGTCTATTGGTGGCCATGTTGTTGTGTGTCTCTGAGATTGTGTGCAGGTCCACTACTGACCACTAGGGGGAGCCTAGTAGTATAAAAGATGCTCAAGCGTCCATCTTGGGAGACGTTCAGGGTTCTCTCCTTTGACCTGACCTGGAACAACTCCTGCTCAGACCAGTCCGGCACTCTCCACTAGCTTTGTACTTTTAGCTACAGCTTTGTTAGACTCTGTAGGATCTCTGTGGGACGTAGGGGACGGGTGGCTTTGGTTTATCTACCCTTTTCTCCTGTTTTGTTCTAGGGAGTTAGGGCTAGTTAGGGGAGTTAGGGGTAGTTTGGTGTACTTTTGTTTGCTTTGTTTTCAGGTTTAGTTTTCTTTCTTTAGTTGTTTTGTTTGTTATGTTGGCGTTCGCCTGTCCCTGAAGCCAGTGTCCCATCCATCACTCATTCGTTAACAATAAACTTGTAGTTTTCTGGTTTGAACCATGTCCGGTGTTTGGTCTGGCAGAGGTAAGAGTAGAGAACCCACTCTCAATTTCTGTTACGGCCTGCCCCTAGACCAGGTGGTAATACACTGCAGTCAGCATGGCTCCAGATACATGTGACCACCTACTAGGACCTCATTGAGTCCCCCAGCCCGTCTTCCTGACATACATGCGGCACACAGCTGTTACTCTGGATTCTCTGGTCATAGCAGTGTAGTACCCTTTTTACATTACCTACCATTGAAGGTATAGACGGTTGTTGTTGTCTCCTATAAAGTAATTATTTTAGAGATACTTGTTTTTCTTTGTACAGTGGCGATATATATACGGGGCAACATCTAAAGTATAATTGGGAGGTATGGCCAAAAGTATATGGACACCCTTACCTATTGGTAGAATGGGTCATACCGAAAAGCTGTAAGCACTAACACTATGAACTGGAAGCATCTCGGAGCAACAACAGCTCAACCATGAAGCAGTAGATGAGAATTGGGGAAGCACAAATGGGGGCTGGAGGTTTGGGAACCAGCCTTGTGACCAGAAGGTTGCTGGTTCAATCCCCTGAACCAACAGGCCATGACTGAAGTGCCCTTGAGCAAGACACCTAGACCCCCAACTCGGGTGCTGTGGATAGGGCTAGTTTGTGTGTATGTGGGTGTCTTAGTGCACAACGTGTAGGTCAAATTCCTGAGTGTGCAAACACAAATTGTCAATACATGGGATTGTATTACTGTATTATAAGAATAAACAGGGTTTCTGTGCCTGGGCGGCTAAACACAAGCCTAAGATCACTATGTGCAATGCCAAGTGTTGGCTGAAGTGGTGTAAAGGCTGATTCATGGTTTGGTGTTTAATCAAAATCTACGCCTCAGCCTATTCGATTGATCTACACTGTTGTGAGTATTCATGCTTGTGCACTGGTATGTCTGTTGTGTGGTTCTTGTGCTGCTTTGTTGAGCCCCTACAAGTACTGTACTAAAGTCCTGGAGCTTTATATGCCATGCCAGCCGGGAGGGACGCAGATCAAGTGCTCACACCACTTTCCCGCCTGTTCCTCTACCTATCCAAATCAATTTCTGAGGAAATCTCTCACCCGTGAATTTACTTCGAAATGAGGTATATCTACATTTCCTGGGAAAGTGACTCAGTCTCTACGCCATTTCTCCTTCCGTGAGTTTATTGGCTGGTTACAAAGCAGAATTCCCATTACTCCCTGACTCATGTACACCCGGAGTTTCCCATTGTCTGACTACTGTAGTGCATGTAAAAACAGATTATTAACAGAATCTGATTTTCTGCAGTAGTCAGATTACTGTGCATGTAAACTCAAGGCTTTTGGCGCCCCCTCTGGTGCAATCGGGAACTGTCATGTTCAGCCGTAATGAATACTGAACAAAGAAAGTACCGATATTTACGTACAGCTTTGGTTTTTCATCCCAGCCGACGTCCAATGGGCTCTATCAGCGGCTCTGCCGAGTCTGCGTGCGGAAGGTCGTGGCTTCATCACAAAAACAAGACAACACAGAACATAAAGACCAAAGAGGCGCTGGAGACAGGCTGCCTTCACACTCTTCAGAAGACCATGGGAAAGTGGGAAGTCTGGTAACCATAGAAACAGGACGGGGGCTTTCTCTCCTTTTTTTAGCCTGTTTTGCATCATTCATGTTCCTGAAATGGCGTGTAGAAATGAGCAGTTCCTCTCCATTAAAGGGCTTTTTTATTTATTTTTTTGCCGGACTCTTTCAGAGGGAAATGATTCGGTACAGAAACAGTGGTTTATGTAAATAAAGGCTGTTCGTTAATGACAACACATTTCTCTGTCGGGTTAAACACATCTCCGGATTTTGGGAACGGACGCCAAATAACAAGCAGGGATTCGTTTGCAGGTTCTGTTATTTGTATGCTCTGCTTGTAAAAGCTTGCGAGCTCTGAGTGGAGCTGTACGTGGACATAATGGTGCATGGAGTACAGTAGGTTTGGTTCTGTAGGTCAAGTATGTTAAATTGTATATACATTAAACAGAAAGATGAATAACTCAGTCAACTAGGCCTGTTTTGCAATTAGGTACATAGTCTATCTATACACTGTAAGATATTTGAGCTTTAATACTTAAGAAACTTGCCTTTCCTAACAAGTGACCAGTCTGCAGCCATCAGCTCTTCCTTCAACCATTGTTTGATTCATATTTCTCTGGTTAGTCCACTCACACCGCAGATTCATACTGGATTTAAATCACTACCTACTTATTACTGTCAGACTGTAAACACTACACACACTGCAGATTCATACTGGATTAAAATCACTCCACAGTTATGACTGTCAGACTGTAAACACTACACACACTGCAGATTCATACTGGATTAAAATCACTCCACAGTTATTACTGTCAGACTGTAAACACTACACACACTGCAGATTCATACTGGATTAAAATCACTCCACAGTTATTACTGTCAGACTGTAAACACTACACACACTGCAGATTCATACTGGATTAAAATCACTCCTCAGTTATTACTGTCAGACTGTAAACACTACACACACTGCAGATTCATGCTGGATATAAATCACTCCTCAGTTATTACTGTCAGACTGTAAACACTACACACACTGCAGATTCATACTGGATTACAATCACTCCACAGGTATTACTGTCAGACTGGAAACACTACACACACTGCAGATTCATAGTGGATTAAAATCACTCCACAGTTATTACTGTCAGACTGTAAACACTACACACACTGCAGATTCATACTGGATTAAAATCACTCCACAGTTATTACTGTCAGACTGTAAACACTACACACACTGCAGATTCATACTGGATTAAAATCACTCCACAGTTATTACTGTCAGATTGTAAACACTACACACACTGCAGATTCATACTGGATAAAAATCACTCCACAGTTATTACTGTCAGACTGTAAACACTACACACACTGCAGATTCATACTGGATTAAAATCACTTCACAGTTATTACTGTCAGGCTGTAAACACTACACACACTGCAGATTCATACTGGATTAAAATCACTCCACAGTTATTACTGTCAGACTGTAAACACTACACACACTGCAGATTCATACTGGATTAAAATCACTCCACAGTTATTACTGTCAGACTGTAAACACTACACACACTGCAGATACATACTGGATTATAATCACTCCACAGTTATTACTGTCAGACTGTAAACACTACACACACTGCAGATTCATACTGGATTAAAATCACTACCTACTTATTACTGTCAGACTGTAAACACTACACACACTGCAGATTCATACTGGATTAAAATCACTCCACAGTTATTACTGTCAGACTGGAAACACTACACACACTGCAGATTCATCTTCATCTGTACTACATAATATCATTAAAAGATCTGAGAATCCAGAGGAACAAGAACCAGAACCAGTACTGGATGGTGGTGACCTCCAGACAGCCCAGCATTAAAAGCAGACCTGATTCTGTAGTTCCCAAAACCCATTTCCCGAAATCACTGCCTCACAAACGCTACCATGCAAAGAAGACACCACATATAAACAGATCCAGGAGCAGCGCCGTCGACTTCTCTGGGTCTGAGCTCACTTACGATGGACTGAGGCGAAGATCATCTGACTTGTTATCCAAGCACAAGTTCAGAACCAGATTCTGTGATGGTATATGGGGACACAAGTATCTCCAAAATTGTAACTTTACAGGAGAGCCCAAAAACTGTCTTTACTTTTAATGTAAGTCAATGGAACCAGAATTTTTTCCACACTACTTTGGAGCATTTCTATTGGTCCATTCATCCTGAAATCATAACATAGCGTGAACAACGGCTGCTGCATTCAAATAATTAGAAAAATAAAAATCAACAAAAATGGGAATACATGTTTTTCTTTCCATATGCTGCATCTAGATGTATCACTTTCAGAGCGGGTCCTGCTAATTTCAGCAGAACAACAATTCTGCATGTACTGCAGCAGCAGCTTCATAGTGATAGAGTCCAAGTGCTTAACTGACCTGCCTACAGTCCAGACCACTGGTCACCCACTGAAACCATTCTGAACATTAAGGAAGGGAAAATGAAACAGAGAGCATGAATTGGTGATCATCTGAAATCTGATATCTGATCCAGCCAGGCTGGAAACATGTCCCCTTCAGACCTGCTGCAGTCGACTTGAAGACAGAGCTGAACATCAACCCGGACCAACGTTCCTGAAATGTGAGGCATCAAATTCAGAACATGCATATATTTAAAAAAAGAGTTTCAACATTTGTTTGGTTGTCTTCTTCAGCTAAATATAGGGGTTCAGTGATTGCGCTACATTGTGCACAGCGTCGTTGTAAACGGGCTTGTGTAAATATCTGCGGGAAACCATGAAGTATTATATTTTTTTTTCAATTTTTCACTTGCGCGAAAAATGCCTTGAATTTTCTTCAGCGAGTCTCGCTCTGGGAAAGCCGTAGCAGGGACGGTGCTCTACCGCAGCATAATGGCCTCTGAAAGAACGAGGAATGAGAGCTGAAGGTATCTGAATGTGCTTCCAGTGACCAGCCGGATAATTAGCAGTGTGGAGTGTGAGTGCTGGCAACGTGTAATTTCCAGTAGCCCTCCCGCTCGAGGATGTGATCTGCTTTTGAGTCTTGGTTCCTCTCAAGACCTCTTCCCTTTTTTTCGCTCTCAGTGGGGAGTTTTTTTCCTGGCCGCAGGCGGTTATGGCGCGCTCGCTAACGGTTCCAGGGCAGCTTCTTATGAAGCCGCTTCGTGACAGTATCTGCCGTGAGATGCTCAGCGCGAGTGAAATTGAATTAAATGTTTTTTGTTCAGAGATCTGATGATTAACAACGTCGTTTAGCTTCTTCACAGACGACACTCTCACCGTCTCGGGACGTTCGAGAGTGTGGCAGTGATGGTAGCCAGCGGCTGGGTTCAAACCCGTGACCTTTGGGTTTATAGCTTACAGTTTGCTGACCGCCGGATGGCTGTGATGCATCGAGGAGGAATGTTGCTGAAACGTTTTCTTTTATTTGGCCCTCGAGCGGCTTTTAAACATCTTATTTTCCACTGAGTGTGCCGTGCTTGAGGAATACTGGATCACTTTTTCGTCTTGTCATCATATTCGGGTCCAAGTGCAGTGAACAGGACAAAGCTCGGCCTTATTTTTCAGGGAAATTCATTTGCAACTTAAATGAAAGAAGTGTGTGGTTGAAGCAGCGAGCCACGAGCAGCTCTGAGTTACAGTAACTGTTACTGAGGTTTGATAGAAACAACAGAGCTCTTATTACCAACCTGCAGCAAAATACCATACAATCACACCAAGTTTCAAAATCTTATTATAACTGCACACACTGCAGATTCATACTGGATTAAAATCACACTGTAATGATTAGCATCAGACTGTAAACACTACACACACTGCAGATTCATACTGGATTAAAATCACTCCACAGTTATTACTGTCAGACTGTAAACACTACACACACTGCAGATTCATACTGGATTAAAATCACTCCACAGTAATTACTGTCAGACTGTAAACACTACACACACTGCAGATTCATACTGGATTAAAATCACTCCACATTTATAACTGTCAGACTGTAAACACTACACACACTGCAGATTCATACTGGATAAAAATCACTCCACAGTAATTACTGTCAGACTGTAAACACTACACACACTGCAGATTCATACTGGATTAAAATCACTCCACAGTTATTACTGTCAGACTGTAAACACTACACACACTGCAGATTCATACTGGATTAAAATCACTCCACATTTATAACTGTCAGACTGTAAACACTACACACACTGCAGATTCATACTGGATAAAAATCACTCCACAGTTATTACTGTCAGACTGTAAACACTACACACACTGCAGGTTCATACTGGATTATAATCACTCCACAGTTATTACTGTCAGACTGTAAACACTACACACACTGCAGATTCATACTGGATTAAAATCACTCCACAGTTATTACTGTCAGACTGTAAACACTACACACACGGCAGATTCATACTGGATTAAAATTACTCCACAGTTATTACTGTCAGACTGTAAACACTACACACACTGCAGATTCATACTGGATTACAATCACTCTACAGTTATTACTTTAAAACTGTAAACACTACACACACTGCAGATTCATACTGGATTACAATCACTCCACAGGTATTACTTTAAAACTGTAAACACTACACACACTGCAGATACATACTGGATTAAAATCACGCTGTAATGAATAGCATCACACTAGAAATACAACACAACACTGCAGATTCATACTGGATTAAAATCACTCCACAGTTATTACTGTCAGACTGTAAACACTACACACACTGCAGATTCATACTGGATTAAAATCACGCTGTAATGATTAGCATCAGACTATAAATACTACACAACACTGCAAATTCATACTGGATTAAAATCACTCCACAGGTATTACTGTCCGATTGTAAACACTACACACACTGCAGATTCATACTGGATTAAAATCACGCAGTAATGATTAGTATCAGATTGTAAACACTACACAACACTGCAGATTCATACTGGATTAAAATCACGCTGTAATGAATAGCATCACACTAGAAATATAACACAACACTGCAGATTCATACTGGATTAAAATCACTCTGTAATAATAAGCATCAGACTATAAATACTATGCACACTGCAGATTCATACTGGTTTAAAATCACTCCACAGTTATTACTGTCAGACTGTAAACACTACACACACTGCAGATTCATACTGCATTCAAATCCTAGATCATGTTACTAATAACTTCAATTTCAGAAACTAAACCAGCTCCAGTAATGTGTTAGTTTGTGTCTTATCACGGTGTCTGTCCTCGCATTCATAACGCTTCATAAACTGTCCCCTTAGCGTCCTGGTGCATGCGGTTGGTCTTTTCTCAGTCGTTTGTCTCTGTGGGTCTCAGGACAGTAATGACCCGGCTTCATGTGGCCTTTCTTCTCCTTTATCCGGCGTTATGCCCAGCGGGCACTGTGGAGCAGATGGGTGTCTTTTTCCCAGCTATCAGTGCATTTCTCCCCCAGAACTTTGTAGGGAGTGACTGCGTTACCAGCGGGGACGGGGCCACACTTACCAACTGAAGAATGCAGGGAATGCATCCTCTTAGCAGCTAATAGTGGCATACAAAGAGCTTCTATTCCTTTTCCCTCATGCCCCAAAGGCAGAGACACCACTCTTAAGGCTTTTGTGTCTGTCTGTGTGAGTGTCTGTGTGTGTGTGTGTGTGGGTGTGTGTGTGGGTGTGTGTGCATGTACGTGTTGGTTTGCACACATTTTCAGCACTTGCATAAAAAACACAGCTGATCATCTAAAACGCTCCTGCCTTTTTAAAGTGTTTTTACACAAAGCTTCACATTTCCTGAGAATAAAACTAGTTTTAAGAGTTAGAATTAGAAAATTCCTATTACATATAGAAATGTATAAATGGCTTATGTTACCAGTGGTCATTTATTTCTTTAATATAAACATAACATGCAAAGTTTGTACTAGAACCTTTGACTGGTAGTGTACTAAATTGTATGACTGGTAGTGTATCTAAAACGTTTGGCTGGTAGTGTATCTAAAACGTTTGACTGGTAGTGTTACTAAAACGTTTGGCTGGTAGTGTATCTAAAACGTTTGGCTGGTAGTGTATCTAAAACGTTTGGCTGGTAGTGTATCTAAAACGTTTGACTGGTAGTGTATCTAAAACGTTTAACTGGTAGTGTATCTAAAACGTTTGGCTGGTAGTGTATCTAAAACGTTTGGCTGGTAGTGTATCTAAAACGTTTGGCTGGTAGTGTACTAAAATGTTTGGCTGGTAGTGTATCTAAAACGTTTGACTGGTAGTGTATCTAAAACGTTTGGCTGGTAGTGTATCTAAAACGTTTGGCTGGTAGTGTACTAAAATGTTTGGCTGGTAGTGTATCTGAAACGTTTGGCTGGTAGTGTATCTAAAACGTTTGACTGATAGTGTATCTAACACGTTTGGCTGGTAGTGTTACTAAAACGTCTGGCTGGTAGTGTATCTAAAACGTTTGACTGGTAGTGTATCTAAAACGTTTGGCTGGTAGTGTATCTAAAACGTTTGACTGGTAGTGTATCTAAAACGTTTGACTGGTAGTGTACTAAAACGTCTGACTGGTAGTGTATCTAAAACGTTTGACTGGTAGTGTATCTAAAACGTTTGTCTGGTAGTGTATCGAAAACGTTTGTCTGGTAGTGTATCTAAAATGTTTGACTGGTAGTGTATCTAAAACGTTTGTCTGGTAGTGTATCGAAAACGTTTGTCTGGTAGTGTATCTAAAATGTTTGACTGGTAGTGTATCTAAAACGTTTGGCTGGTAGTGTACTAAAACGTTTGGCTGGTAGTGTATCTAAAACGTTTGGCTGGTAGTGTTCTAAAACGTTTGACTGGTAGTGTACTAAAATGTTTGGCTGGTAGTGTATCTAAAACGTTTGGCTGGTAGTGTATCTAAAACGTTTGACTGGTAGTGTATCTAAAATGTCTGACTGGTAGTGTATCTAAAACGTTTGACTGGTAGTGTACTAAAACGTTTGGCTGGTAGTGTATCTAAAACGTTTGGCTGGTAGTGTATCTAAAACGTTTGACTGGTAGTGTATCTAAAACGTTTGACTGGTAGTGTACTAAAACGTTTGACTGGTAGTGTACTAAAACGTTTGGCTGGTAGTGTATCTAAAACGTTTGACTGGTAGTGTACTAAAACGTTTGGCTGGTAGTGTATCTAAAACGTTTGGCTGGTAGTGTATCTAAAACGTTTGACTGGTAGTGTATCTAAAATGTCTGACTGGTAGTGTACTAAAACGTTTGACTGGTAGTGTACTAAAACGTTTGGCTGGTAGTGTACTAAAACGTTTGGCTGGTAGTGTACTAAAACGTTTGACTGGTAGTGTATCTAAAACGTTTGGCTGGTAGTGTACTAAAACGTTTGACTTGTAGTGTATCTAAAACGTTTGACTGGTAGTGTATCTAAAACGTTTGACTGGTAGTGTATCTAAAACGTTTGACTGGTAGTGTACTAAAACGTTTGACTTGTAGTGTATCTAAAACGTTTGGTTGGTAGTGTACTAAAACATTTAACTGGTAGTGTATCTAAAACGTTTGACTGGTAGTGTATTAAAACGTTTGGCTGGTAGTGTATTTAAAACGTTTGACTGGTAGTGTATCTAAAACGTTTGGCTGGTAGTGTATCTAAAACGTTTGTCTGGTAGTGTATTTAAAACGTTTGGCTGGTAGTGTATCTAAAACGTTTGACTGGTAGTGTATCTAAAACGTTTGGCTGGTAGTGTACTAAAACGTTTGACTGGTAGTGTATTAAAACGTTTGGCTGGTAGTGTATTTAAAACGTTTGACTGGTAGTGTATCTAAAACGTTTGGCTGGTAGTGTATCTAAAACGTTTGTCTGGTAGTGTATTTAAAACGTTTGGCTGGTAGTGTATCTAAAACGTTTGACTGGTAGTGTATCTAAAACGTTTGGCTGGTAGTGTATCTAAAACGTTTGACTGGTAGTGTACTAAAACGTCTGACTGGTAGTGTATCTAAAACGTTTGACTGGTAGTGTATCTAAAACGTTTGACTGGTAGTGTATCTAAAACGTTTGGCTGGTAGTGTATCTAAAACGTTTGACTGGTAGTGTACTAAAACGTCTGACTGGTAGTGTTCTAAAACGTTTGACTGGTAGTGTATCTAAAACGTTTGACTGGTAGTGATCTAAAACGTTTGACTGGTAGTGTTACTAAAACCTGTATATATTTTGTGTTTTAGTTTTTTTCCATTATGTAAAACCGAAAATACCATAGTGGCTGTAAATAGCAAATGAAGTGTGTTTTCTAAAGAGGATGTGTTCATGTTTAAAAATAAACAAAGTATGAAAAGGTGCACCAGGATGTTCAAACTTTTGTATATGCCTTTAGTTCATATGGTACATAAGTATAATCCCCTGACATTATAGACAGAGTGTTTGTGTGTGTGTTTTTTGACTGTGTGAGGGATTTCAGTAATTTGGTGTGTGTGTGTGTGTGTGTATCTGTGTGTGTGTATGGGTATGTTTTGAAACACTCAGAGACAGAGTTTAACCTCAGAGCTGTTTCCATTAGAGCAGTGACCTGAACAGACTCACTTTAGAGCATCTCTAATGCACCAACACACCCTACAGCAAGAGGCCTGTCTGCCTTCCAGACTGTCTATCTGTCTGTCTGCCTTCCAGACTATCTATCTGTCTGGCTGCCTTCCATACTGTCTATCTGTCTGTCTGCCTTCCAGACTGTCTATCTGTCTGTCTGCCTTCCAGACTGTCTATCTGTCTGTCTGCCTTCCAGACTGTCTATCTGTCTGTCTGCCCTCCAGACTGTCTATCTGTCTGTCTGCCCTCCAGACTGTCTATCTGTCTGTCTGCCAAACTATCTGTCTGCCTGTCTGCCCTCCAGACTGTCTATCTGTCTGTCTGCCCTACAGACTGTCTATCTGTCTGTCTGCCAAACTATCTGTCTGCCTGTCTGCCCTCCAAACTGTCTATCTGTCTGCCTGCCAAACTATCTGTCTCTCTGCCTTCCAAGCTGTCTGTCTGTCTGTCTGCCAAACTATCTGTCTGCCTGTCTGCCCTCCAGACTGTCTGTCTGCCGCACTGTCTGTCTGCATTCCAGACTACCTGTCTTTCTGCCTTCAAGACTACCTTTCTGTCTGCCCTCCAGACTACCTGTCTGCCTTCCAGACTACCTGTCTGTCTGCCGCACTGTCTTTCTGCCTTCCAGACTACCTTTCTGTCTGCCTTTCAGCCTGTTTGTCTGTCTGTCTGTCTGCCTTCCAGACTACCTGTCTGTCTGCAGCACTGTCTTTCTGTCTGCCAAACTGTCTGTCTGTCTGCCAAACTGTCTGTCTGCCTTCAAGGCTGTCTATCTGTTTGTCTACCTTCCAGGCTGTCTGTCTGTCTGTCTGCCTTCCAGGCTGTCTGTCTGTCTGCATTCCAGACTGTCTATCTGTTTGTCTGCCTGCCTTCCAGACTCTCTGTCTGTCTGCTGGACTGTCTTTCTGTCTGCCGAACTGTCTGTCTGTCTGCCAATCTGAACATTTTTTTGCCTCACAGACTGTCTGGTGTCTGCCTTACACACTGTATGTCTGCCTTCCAGACTTTTTGCCGGTCTGCCTGCCGAACTGTCTGCCTGTCTATCTGTCTGCTTGCCTGTCTATCTGTCTGTCTGCCTGTCAGTCTGTCTGCTTGTCTGCTTGCCTGTCTATCTGTCTGTCAGTCTGTCTGCCTCTCTATCTATCTGTCTGCCTGCCAGTCTGTCTGTCTGCTGGACTGTCTATTTTTCTACTTGCTGTTCTGTCAGTCAGTTTGCATTCCAGGCTGTTGTGCGTTACTGCTTGCTGGTAGGTCTGTCTGTCTTCCTGTCTGCCAAACTGTCTGCCTGTCTGCCTTCCAGACTGTTTGTCTGTCTGCCTTCCAGACTGTCTATCTGTTTGTCTGCCTGCCTTCCAGACTGTCTGTTGTCTGCCTCACAGACTGTCTGTTGTCTGCCTTCCAGACTGTATGTCTGCCTTCCAGACTGTCTGTCTGCCTTCCAGACTGTCTGTCTGCCTGCCTTCCAGACTGTCTGTTGTCTGCCTTACAGACTGTATGTCTGCCTTCCAGACTTTCTGCTGGTCTGCCTGTCGAACTGTGTGCCAGTCTGTCTGCTTGTCTGCCTGCCAGTCTGTCTGTCTGCCAGACTGTCTATTTTTCTACTTGCTGTTCTGTCAGTCTGTTTGCATTCCAGGCTGTTGTGTGTTTCTGCTTGCTGGTAGGTCTGTCTGTCTTTCTGTCAGACTGTCTGTGTTTCTGCTTGCTGGTCTGCCTGTGTGTCTGTCTGTCTATCATGTATGAATTTGTACTTGCCTGTCTCTCTGCTTGCTTGTTTAATCTGTCTGCCGGCCTGCTGGCCTATCTGTCTGTGTGTCTGTACGTTGGTCTATCTGCTGGTCTGTCTGTCTGTCTGTATTTTGATGAATACAGGCTGTAATGTGATGCTATAATCATGATTACTACCACATCAAGCTTTTACAGGTGTGTTTATAGTGTTACAGTTTATAGTACAAAACAAGTGCAGTGTGCAGCAGTAACAGCCCAGTATGGAATTAAACAGCTCGTCTCTCAGAGGTCCACTGCCCGGTATTGTGCCTCCTTTAAAAAGCAGTCCTGGCTAAAAAACTGATGGTGAATGATCAAGGCTGAGCTGCTGAATAGGAAGGTAGATGTAAACTAATTGGTTTTCATGGCGTCTCTGCAGTCACTGTTTTTCTCTGTAAGCTCTGTCAGTTTTGAAAGCCACAGTCTGTCTTAGTCAAACAAATCAGGATCCTGTGACAGAAGCAGACATGTCCCTGAGACTAAACCGTCTTCTCTTGTGGGCGGGAACAAGCCGTGACGCAGTCTCTCTCTAACTAGAGCTTCTCAGTAATCTGTTTTATGAGGAGAGATGAGGACCTAGACTGCCTACCTAGACAGCCTACTTGGACACTCACTAGGGTTTAAGACACCCCTAGTGTGTTGTTAGGTAAGATAGTCCCCAAAGAAAATATATCTTTAATGAGAGACTGTTAAACACTCACAGAACTAAAACATGAACAGGTTTTAATAACCAGGAGTGAATAAATATACAATGGCAACCGTTAACCAGAGAGACCAGAGAGACGAGCGGTAGTCAAAACCAAACCACCAAAATAAAAAACTAAGCACAGATCATACACAGTGCTGTATATATACAGATCCCTGACTGAGACAAGGTTGATGATGATTAGTATTCCAGAGATGATGAGAAGGAAGGTGGTCTGTGATTGGCTGAGATTGTAGTTTGTGGTGGAGGCGGGAGGAGATTCTGGTGTCTTTTTCAAATTTCTCACTATTTTACCATCATCAGCATTCCATATACTACACATATACAGTACTGGGCAAATGTTTTGGGGACATCATTATATAAAAAAAAATTATAGTCAGGAAGCTTTTATTCACTCATTAAAACACTTTATTATTAAATATTAAACAGTATTAATAGAGTAAGTAGAGCTTTTACATACGTCAGTGTGTTTATATAACCCTTTCCAAATTTCTCCTTCTATAAACAACCCAGTATTATTATCAGTTCTCATCTAATACCTGCTTTGACTGCTCAGTACTTCATTAAGCTAAATCAAGATTGCTGCTGAAGGAACTGAATCCATTCATACAATGTCTGGAGGCATCCAGGAGAAATCTGGAACTAGTAGTGTAGGTTTACTGGTGGCTTTGATAGTAAATTTCCCATCACCCCCACTATAAGGAGGGTCTCTACAATGAATCATTTCACATCAAAGCGCTGTGAATCTCAGTAGTGGAATTATGCAGAGTTTGGGAAGATCAGTAGACGTCCTCTTTAAAAAAGGTGGAAGCACTGCTTTATATTCAGAAGACTTAATGATCTGAGCTGGGGAGGTTACATGAAGCTGGTTTCACCCTCAAGAGTTACTGTAGGTCAGGAGATGTGAGGCTCTGAAGAACGACCGCAGCCCTTTCCGAGACTTTAGCGGCTAATCAGCTCCTTGTTTCAGGGCTGCATTTATTCAGAGCTTGGTCATTAAACTGAATGCCAGTCTGGGTGAAGGTTAATGAAATATCCACGTCTCTCTCGCCCTGAGCGATCGACCACACGCGCCTGCTTGCCGCTGCCATGGCAACGCGCCAATCACTGATTTACATCTGTTATTATATGCTGAGATGACCGAGCTTGCAGGTACTGAATAGATGCAAACACACACACATCCTGTGAAAGTTTCATGATGAATAAACCAATAGAAATGCTTCAAATAGCTTGATAGAGTTACTGTTTAAAAGATATATATATATATATATATATATATATATATATATATATATATATATATATATATACACACACACTCTGATAAGTATTTTCATATTTTTATATGATCCAAAGATCATTTATAATATTATATTAGGCATGTTATATTATACTTATAAGATAAGTGACTATTTCTAATGTTGTTTCTTTCCAGGAAAACACATGCATCTCCATTATTTGTTGATTTTTTATTGCTCCACATAATTTGAATGCAGCAGCTGCTGTTTACATTATGTAAAGCTGTCGTGGTTAATGCAGCAATAGTGCTGTTTCAGAACAGCTCGGAATAAAAATGGACATTAAAAGTAGAGTAGTTTTTTGTCCTCTCCTGTAAAGTTTTGAAGATACTTGTTGTTTTTCTTTCTGTTTTTCTTTTTTTATTAATATTGTAAACAAATAAAAGCCTCGGACTTGAGGTGTCCAGGTAACAGATCTGCACAGGCCTGATTATTAATGGCCACACCTGCTTAAACCCTCACGCTTAAAACCATTAACCTGTCCACCTGCACCTGTTTACTTTGGACTTTCAATGTTGCAAAATAGAAGTTTTTTGTGTAAATAAATAAAACGAGGCTAAACGAAGTTAAAAAACCAGCGAAAGCAATCCTTGCTTCACTACATTTGGTCAAAAGTATATATATATATATATATATATATATATATATATATATATATATATATATATATATATATATATATATATATAATCATATATAACTATATAAGCACAGCGTGCAAACCTACTTGCCAGTGTCTCTAATGCTAACTTTACTGACAACAGAATGTTTGGTTGAATAGCTTCTTCTTCTGAAGATGCTCTTTTCTAGTTTAGGTGGTCTATCACCCACACATTACCTGAGATCCTACACATCATCTCTTCTATCTTTCCACCAAGTTTGTTGTTCATATTTAACCGTTCCACCTCAAATGGTGCTGCAGTTACTAAACTGAGTTTTCAGAATTACCTATACGCTATGGCATATTCAAAGGTGTTTCAGCAGTATAGTTACAGTTGCTAAACAATGAAGGACTGACTGAGTGGACCAGTTTGCTACAGCGCCACCCTAAGGCGAACCAGTGCTGTATCTCGAGTTAGTTAGAACAGGGACTGACTGTGGGTGAGGCAGCTTAACAGTGAACTAGCTTGGAGGCGTTCTGAGGAATAAAAACAATGGAAAGAGTCGACTGTGTGTGTGTAGTGTTACTGCTGCTACAGAGGTTAGTGGAGAGTCGGCTGTGTGTGTGTAGTGTTACTGCTACAGAGGTTAGTGTAGAGTCAGCTGTGTGTGTAGTGTTACTGCTACAGAGGTTAGTGGAGAGTCGGCTGTGTGTGTGTAGTGTTACTGCTACAGAGGTTAGTGTAGAGTCGGCTGTGTGTGTGTAGTGTTACTGCTGCTACAGAGGTTAGTGTAGAGTCGGCTGTGTGTGTGTAGTGTTACTGCTACAGAGGTTAGTGTAGAGTCCGGCTCTGTGTGTGTAGTGTTACTGCTGCTACAGAGGTTAGTGGAGAGTCGGCTGTGTGTGTGTAGTGTTACTGCTGCTACAGAGGTTAGTGGAGAGTCGGCTGAGTGTGTGTAGTGTTACTGCTGCTACAGAGGTTAATGTAGAGTCGGCTGTGTGTGTGTAGTGTTACTGCTGCTACAGAGGTTAGTGGAGAGTCGGCTGTGTGTGTGTAGTGTTACTGCTACAGAGGTTAGTGGGAGAGTCGGCTGTGTGTGTGTAGTGTTACTGCTGCTACAGAGGTTAGTGAGAGAGTCGGCTGTGTGTGTGTAGTGTTACTGCTACAGAGGTTAGTGGAGAGTCGGCTGTGTGTGTGTAGTGTTACTGCTGCTACAGAGGTTAGTGGAGAGTCGGCTGTGTGTGTGTAGTGTTACTGCTGCTACAGAGGTTAGTGGAGAGTCGGCTGTGTGTGTGTAGTGTTACTGCTACAGAGGTTAGTGGAGAGTCGGCTGTGTGTGTGTAGTGTTACTGCTGCTACAGAGGTTAGTGGAGAGTCGGCTGGGTGTGTGTAGTGTTACTGCTACAGAGGTTAGTGGAGAGTCAGGGCTGTGTTGTGTTGTAGTGTTACTGCTGCTACAAGAGGTTAGTGGAGAGTCGGCTGAGGTGTGTAGTGTTACTGCTGCTACAGAGGTTAGAGAGTGTCGGCTGTGTGTGTATAGTGTTACTGCTACAGAGGGTTAGTGGGAGAGTCGGCTGTGTGTGTGTAGTGTTGCTGCTGCTACAGAGGTAGTGGAGAGTCGGCTATGGGTGTGTAGTGTTTCTGCTACAGAGGTTAGTGTGGGTGTCCGGCTGGGTGTGTGTAGTGTTACTGCTGCTACAGAGGTTAGTGGAGAGTCGGCTGTGTGTGTGTAGTGTTAACTGCTGCTACAGAGGTTGTGGAGATGTCGGCTGTGTGTGTGTAGTGTTGCTGCTGCTACAGAGGTTAATGTAGAGTCGGCTGTGTGTGTGTAGTGTTACTGCTACAGAGGGTAGTGTAGAGTCGGCTGTGTGTGTGTAGTGTTACTGCCTGTACAGAGGTTAGTGGTAGAGTCGGCTGTGTGTGTGTTAGTGTTACTGCTACAGAGGTTAGTGTAGAGTCGCTGTGTGTGTGTAGTGTTACTGCTCGCTACAGAGGTTAGTGGAGAGTCGGCTGGTGGGTGTGTAGTGTTACTGCTGCTACAGAGGTTAGTGGAGAGGTCGGCTGTGTGTGTGTAGTGTTACTGCTGCTACAGAGGTTAATGTAGAGTCGGCTGTGTGGTGTGTAGTGTTACTGCTGTACCAGAGGTTAGTGGAGAGTCGGGCTGTGTGTGTGTAGTGTTACTGCTACAGAGGTTAGTGGAGAGTCGGCTGGTGTTGTGTGTAGTGTTACTTGCTGCTACAGAGGTTAGTGGAGAGTCGGCTGAGTGTGTGTAGTGTTACTGCTGCTACAGAGGTTAGAGGAGAGTCGGCTGTGTGTGTATAGTGTTACTGCTACAGAGGTTAGTGGAGAGTCGGCTGTGTGTGTGTAGTGTTGCTGCTGCTACAGAGGTTAGTGGAGAGTCGGCTATGTGTGTGTAGTGTTACTGCTACAGAGGTTAGTGTGGAGTCGGGTGTGTGTGTGTAGTGTTACTGCTGCTACAGAGGTTAGTGGAGAGTCGGCTGTGTGTGAGTAGTGTTACTGCTGCTACAGTGGTTAGTGGAGAGTCGGCTGTGTGTGTGTAGTGTTGCTGCTGCTACAGAGGTTAGTGGAGAGTCGGCTGTGTGTGTGTAGTGTTGCTGCTGCTACAGAGGTTAATGTAGAGTCGGCTGTGTGTGTGTAGTGTTACTGCTGCTACAGAGGTTAGTGTAGAGTCGGCTGTGTGTGTGTAGTGTTACTGCTACAGAGGTTAGTGGAGAGTCGGCTGTGTGTGTGTAGTGTTGCTGCTGCTACAGAGGTTAGTGGAGAGTCAGCTGTGTGTGTGTAGTGTTACTGCTGCTACAGAGGTTAGTGTAGAGTCGGCTGTGTGTGTGTAGTGTTACTGCTGCTACAGCAGGTTAGTGTAGAGTCGGCTGTGTGTGTGTAGTGTTACTGCTACAGAGGTTAGTGGAGAGTCGGCTGTGTGTGTGTAGTGTTGCTGCTGCTACAGAGGTTAGTGGAGAGTCAGCTGTGTGTGTGTAGTGTTACTGCTGCTACAGAGGTTAGTGTAGAGTCGGCTGTGTGTGTGTAGTGTTACTGCTGCTACAGAGGTTAGTGTAGAGTCGGGTGTGTGTGTGTAGTGTTACTGCTACAGAGGTTAGTGTAGGAGTCGGCTGTGTGTGTGTAGTGTGTACTGCTGCTACAGAGGTTAGTGTAGAGTCGGCTGTGTGTGTGTAGTGTTACTGCTGCTACAGAGGTTAGTGGAGAGTCGGCTGTGTGTGAGTAGTGTTACTGCTGCTACAGAGGTTAGTGGAGAGTCGGCTGTGTGTGTGTAGTGTTGCTGCTGCTACAGAGGTTAGTGGAGAGTCAGCTGTGTGTGTGTAGTGTTACTGCTGCTACAGAGGTTAGTGTAGAGTCGGCTGTGTGTGTGTAGTGTTACTGCTGCTACAGAGGTTAGTGTAGAGTCGGCTGTGTGTGTGTAGTGTTACTGCTACAGAGGTTAGTGTAGAGTCGGCTGTGTGTGTGTAGTGTTGCTGCTGCTACAGAGGTTAGTGGAGAGTCAGCTGTGTGTGTGTAGTGTTACTGCTTGCTACAGAGGTTAGTGTAGAGTCGGCTGTGTGTGTGTAGTGTTACTGCTGCTACAGAGGTTAGTGTAGAGTCGGCTGTGTGTGAGTAGTGTTACTAGCTGCTACAGAGGTTAGTGGAGAGTCGGCTGTGTGTGGAGGTAGTGTTACTGCTGCTACAGAGGTTAGTGGAGAGTCGGCTGTGTGTGTGTAGTGTTACTGCTGCTACAGAGGTTAGTGGAGAGTCGGCTGAGTGTGTGTAGTGTTACTGCTGCTACAGAGGTTACTGGAGAGTCGGTTGAGTGTGTGTAGTGTTACTGCTGCTACAGAGGTTAGTGGAGAGTCGGCTGTGTGTGTGTAGTGTTACTGCTGCTACAGAGGTTAGTGGAGAGTCAGCTGTGTGTGTGTAGTGTTACTGTGCCTCACAGAGGTTAGTGGAGAGTCAGCTGTGTGTGTGTAGTGTTACTGCTGCTACAGAGGGTTAGTGGAGAGTCGGCTGAGTGTGTGTAGTGTTTACTGCTGCTACAGAGGATAGTGGAGAGTCGGCTGTGTGTGTGTAGTGTTACTGCTACAGAGGTTAGTGGAGAAGTCGGGCTGTGGTGTGTGTAGTGTTACTGCTGCTACAGAGGTTAGTGGAGAGTCGGCTGAGTGTGTGTAGTGTTACTGCTGCTACAGAGGTTAGTGGAGAGTCGGCTGTGTGTGTGTAGTGTTACTGCTGCTACAGAGGTTAGTGTAGAGTCGGCTAAACACTTCACACTGTTTTACCGGTCCAGCAAGGGTGTTGCTAGCAGACTTTCATTGTGTCATTCTCAGTGTCATTGTGTCATGTACAACACCTGGATAGCCAATCAAAAAACTGTTGGCAACATGTCCAAAGAATTCTAGAGATTTAAGATTCGGCTATAAAGTTACCGTTTCTAAGACACTAAGTGCAGTTTGATGGCAACACTTGCATTCTTATCTGTATTATTCATCCAGCTTCTCACTTTCTCATGGACTCCATACAGTATACAGTACGTTCTTTAACACACATTCCAGAAGAAGCACACACACACACACACACACACCCACACACACACACACACACACCCAGCCCAGACATCCATTTAACACAATGACGGAGTCTGTGCGTTTTCTCCTCGGGGGAACACTAGTTCCTCTTTCATGGACGGCCTGTCTGAGGCCAAGCCTGTAAAAAGTGATGGATGATGAGGAGAAACATGAAATGCGAAGATGCTTTTGGCATTCTTTTGTATCTCGCTCAGTCTCTCCCCGCTCCCCAGCTGCTTTCCTGATCTGATTTCACCCTGCAGTCAACCCTGAAAAAGAGAGAGAGAGAGAATAAGAGAGAAAGAGGGAGCAAGATGGAGAGAGTAAGAGAGATAGGGAGAGAGAGAGGGGGAGAGAGTTGGAGATATGGTGAGAGAGAGTTTGGGGGAGAGAGTTTAAGAGAGAGAGGGAGAGAGAGTGGGAGATATGAAAAGAGTGAGAGAGGGTCAGAGAGTTCGTGTAAGAGAGAGAGAGGGATGGACAGTGTAAGAGAGAGAGAGAGACTGGACGAGAGAGAGAAAGAGAGTGAGAGAGGGAGTGCAAGAGAAAAAGAGAGGGAATGTGTGTGAGAGAGAGAGAAAGAGAGAGAGAGGGGGGAGAGTTTGGAAGAGAGTGTAAAAGAGAGAGAGAGAGAGAGAGATTTTGGAAAAGAGAGTGTAAAAGAGAAAGAGAAAGAGAGAGGGGAGGGGAGAGAGATGAGAAAGAGAGAGAGAGAGAGAGAGAGGGAGAGAGAGAGTTTGGGAGAGAGAGTGTAAAAGAGAAAGAGAGAGAGGGAGAGAATGAGAGAGAGAGAGGGAGAGAGATGGAGAGAATGAGAGAGAGAGTGAGAGAGTGAGAAAGAGAAAGAGAGAGAGAGGGAGAGAGATTGAGAAAATGAGAGGGAGAGAGTGAGAGAGAGAATAATAATAGAGGGAGAGAGAAGGAGAGAGAGAGATGGAGAGAGAAAGGGAGAGAGATGAAGAAAATGAGAGAGAGGGAGAGAGAAGGAGAGAGAGATGGAGAGGAGAGAGGAAGAGAGAGGGAGAGAGATGAAGAAAATGAGAGAGAGGGAGAGAGATAGAATAACTAGAGGGAGAGAGATGGAGAGAGAGAGGGAGAGAGAGAGAGGAAGAGGGAGATAGAGAAAATGAGAGAGACAGAGGGAGAGTGAGAGAGAGTAATAATAGAGGACGAAAGAAGGAGAGAAGGAGAGAGAGAGAGATGGAGAGAGAAAGAGAGAGAGAGGGAGAGAGATGAAGAAAATGAGAGAGAGGGAGAGAGATAGAATAATAGAGGGAGAAAGAAGGAGAGAGAGAGAGGGAGAGAGAGAGAGAATAATAATAGAGGACGAAAGAAGGAGAGAGAGAGATGGAGAGAGAGAGAGAGAGATGGAGAGAGGGGGGGGTGGCGAGAGAAGGTTTTCAGTGCTTTTAGGGATGCGGTATCTAAACCTCTCTGTACTCCTGCAGTGATGGACGTTCTTCTTCTGGTCCTCCGTGTGGAATAGCTGTGGTTATGGAGTCTGTTGGAGGGATTAAGTGTGAGTGAGTCTCTCTTCAGAGCTTCTACATTCCATTCTTCTTCTCTCATTCCACCTCAACTACATTACCCACAATCCACCAGGACCTCCACTTACGATTTGACGAGGGATCGCAGAAGCCGCAGCTGAGCAAAGCCTACATTTCACAAACCGCCCCTGTGGCGCTCGTGGCCCGAGGGAGTCGAGTCTGTGACCGCTTTCTGACCACTCTGTGACCACCATGTAGCAGCAGCATGACCGCCAACAAGCATGTGGGGTTCTTCCTTGTAGGGCTGGTTTTCAGAACTGCTGATAAGAGTTTTTAAACGTCCTGATAGACCAAACCGTTCTGATTCAGTTTGGCCACTAGGTGGTGCGTTTAGTAGAGCGCCCCCTGAAGGTCAAGTGTACTGAAAAGCAGCATTTTCAACTAGATTAGCTGACAACTATAATAGCTAGTGTGTGCTAACTAGCATACTTAACATCCCAACTACTTACTAACCTGCATTTTTTAGCTAATAACTACATGCTAACCAGCTTTTTTAGAAAGATTAGCTGACAAATATTAGTGTCTAGAGTGTGCTCACTAGCATGCTTGCCATCCAAACTACATACTAAAACAGCAATTTTTCGATAGATTAGCTAACAACTACAGCTATAACTGCTTGTGTGCTAGCTAGCATGCCTGCCACCCAAACTACAGCATTTCTAACTAGATTAGCTAACAACTACAGCTACAATAGCCAGTGAGCGCTAACTAGCATACTTGCCATCAGAACTGCAGCATTTCTAACTAGATTAGCTAACAACTACAACTACAATAGCTAGTGAGTGCTAACTAGCATACTTGCCACCAGAACTACAGCATTTCTAACTAGATTAGCTAACAACTACAGCTACAATAGCCAGTGAGCGCTAACTAGCATACTTGCAACCCAAACTACAACATTTCTAACTAGATTAGCTAACAACTACAATAGCTAGTGAGCGCTAACTAGCATACTTGCCACCAGAACTACAGCATTTCTAATTAGATTAGCTAACAACTACAACTACAATAGCCAGTGAGCGCTAACTAGCATACTTGCCATCCAAACTACAGCATTTTCAGCTAGATTAGCTAACAACTACAACTACAATAGCTAGTGAGCACTAACTAGCATACTTGCCATCCAAACCACATGCTAAGCAGCATTCTTAACTAGATTAGCTAACAACTACAACTATAACTGCTTGTGTGCTCGCTAGCATGCTTGCCACCCAAACTACAGCATTTCTAACTAGATTAGCTAACAACTAATCAGCGGTTCCTGAGGCGTCAGAACGGGAAAAGTGGAATCAGAAGCTGGCGGTCAGCACACACTTGTTTTTCATCTGGAGTTGGATGTTGCCATCAAAAACCACCTTGTGAGGAAAAACTGGTGCCCCCCAGTGGGCGGAGCTTCTCAGATTGGGGGCGGTGTTATTCGAATGAGTCCCCACGTGATGTCAGAAGGGGAGCCGAATCTGAATGGCTGGTTGTAGCCAATGTTTTGTGAAATGGGCAGCCACAGGAACTGGCTGGGGTGTCGGATGTCGGGTCGGTACAAACCATGGATACTCAAATGCATTTTAATTTTTATAATATGACCTCTTTAACTTTAACGTCCCTAGGTTATAAATTTGTGTTAAAATTATTTTATTACAAAACAAATATTTTAGGTATTAAAAAGATCATTTCTTTCATCACCAAAGAAAAGAAAATAATAAAGATTTCAATTTTTATAATAATTTAAACATCAATATTTTGCTACTTTGGCCTTGTCCCCAACCCAAACTCTATAACTTCTGGGCCCCAATAAAATGCTAAAAAGTGATCAATTTATGAAAAAGATCACAATATGAGTTTCATAAAAACTTAAAAATAAACTAAATGTACTGGTTTAAGTTTCCATATTTTGTACGCTATACAGGTATTTCTGGAAGCAATATTTATCATCCCCGAACAGTTATTATTTTAACTGCAACTGTGGTATGGACTTCTGAAGGGAACTATTTAAAGGTAGCACTGTTTTATATTGTTAACCATGGAAACAAAGGCTTACAAGGGAGCACCTGCAGCCATGAGTTGAGGAGTGACAGTTAATGTGTGTACATGGGAGTAACAGAAATGGGTATTGCTCCTGATCATAGAGTACATTTATTCAGAGTCCTTACCGTTTACATCAGTACGGCAGTACTTTACAGCTAAACATTACATTTACAAATTATTTATTTATTTATTTATTTATAACAAAACATTACATATACACATTATTTATTTGTTTATTTATTTGTTTATTTACAACTAAACATTACATTTACACATTATTTGTTTATTTATTTATTTATAACAAACATTACATATACACATTATTTATTTATTTATTTATTTACAATTAACAGTACATTTCCACTTTATTTATTTATTTATTTATTTATTTATAACTAAACAAAACATTAACACAGTTAGTTTAATTTATTTATTTATTTAAACCTAAACATTTCATTTTACACATTATTTAAGTTATTTATTTATTTATTTATAACTAAAACATTACATTTACCTCATTTTATTTATTATTTTTTTACAATTAAAATTACATTTAAACCTTATTTATTTATTCATAACTAAACATTACATTAACACATTATATTTCTTATTAACTAAACTAACATTTACACTTAATGTATTAATTTACAACTAAACATTACAATTACACAATAATTAATTATTACAACTAAACATTACATTGTAAACAGTTAATTTATTTATTCAAAACTAAACAATTGACATTTACACAGTTATTTATTTATTTATTTATTTAAACTAACATTTACCTTTACAACATTATTTATTTATTTATTTAGTTATTTATTTATTTATATATAACTAAACATTACATTTACACAGTATTTATTTAATTATTTATGTACTTTTACACTAAGACATTACATTTACACATTAGTTTTATTTACAAATAAAACATTACATTTAAACATATTTAATTTATTCATAACTAAACATTACATTTACACATTAATTTATTATTTATATCTAAGACATAACATTTAGAACATTATGTATTTAATTTACAAACTAAACAGTACATTGTACCACCTTATTTTATTTTTTAATTTACAATAAAACATTACAATTTAAACAGAAATTTAATTATTCATAACTAAACATTACATTTCCCACATTATTTATTTATTTATAACTAAACATAACATTACACCTTATGTAATATTTACAACTAACACCATTACTTTATCCACAATATTTTTAAATTTATATTTATAACTAAACATTAACAATTACACCATTATTTGTTTATTTACAACCTAAACATTACATTTACAACATTATTTATGTAATGTTATAAACTAAACAATATATTAACAAATTATTTATGTTCTAACTAAACATAACATTTACACATTATTGTATTTATTACGAGACTAAACATTACATTTAACACATAGTATTTATTTTATAACTAAACATACATTACACATTATTTTATATTTATTATACTAAACATTGTACATTTACACATTATTATGTTTAATTAACAATTAAACAATTACATTTAAACATTATTTATTTATCATATAACTAAACATTACTTTAAACAATAATTTATTTAATCATATCTAAAACATTACATTTACACATTATTTTGTTTATTTAACACTTAAACATTACATTTAAACATTTATTATTCATAACTAAACATTTACATTTAAAGCATTATTTATTAACATAACTAAACATTACATTTACACAGTATTTCATTATTTATTCAATTATGTGTATTTAAAGGTAATACTTGTACTAGCATTAGCAAATCCAATGGCCTAGCTAGCTTTTTTCTTAAAGAATTTAAAATTGTCATTTACCGCAACCGAGTCAATACCAACACATAACCTGTTTGAGATGGTGTAAAGATGTTTGTTGTGGTAAGTGACAGGTTTCCATTTCACCATCAGTATCTTTCCATTCTGTAAGAAATTAAATAAGAATTAATGTCTAACGGAGTGGTGATTGCACCGTCCATAGAAAGAGTATCCTCCGAAAAGGGTAACTTTTACAGGAAGGATAAAACTGTTGTTACTTTCAATGTAACACAATGGAACCAACTGCAGAAATTGTATAATTTATGGAAGCAAATCATAAGGTTCCCGTCTATAAAGAAACTTTCACACAGTGTACACAGTGGCTGTCGTGTTCAAACGATGCAGAAAAATAAAAATCAATGAAAATTGAGTTTTTTCTTTGTACAGTGGTGTGTGTTGGGATAGTCACGTATCCTGGGGCCTCTATGAAAACTGCTGTGAGTCTGAAGTGAAGACATTCCTGCCTCTTCTGCTAAAAGTTGCATTTCAGGTTTTATATAAGCCGCCTGCTAAACCCATTACGCTCCTCACTGCTAACGCTCGCCTCGTCTACAGTGACTCTCTCTCTCTCTCTCTCTCTCTCTCTCTCTCTCTGTCTCTCTCTCTCTCTCTCTCTCTGCCTCTTCTCTCCTGAAGGATTATTAAACTAAGGTGATGAAACCTTGCAGCTGGTTCCTGCGTGTCCTCTCATCCCTCGCTCTCTCGTTCCTCACACGCTCGGACATATGGAGATGTTTAATGGCGTACAGGAGCGTACGGGGAGGAGAAGCCACTTGAGGCCACTCGTATGCGAGGAACGAGGCTGAAGCGCAACGTTTTTCTTTTTTCTTTCACCCACACGAACGCTGGAATGATCGACTCATAAAGAACCCTTTCCCCACTGACCGCATCTCTAACATGTGCTATCCATCCTTTCTCTCCGTCCTCATTTCTGCAGCTGTGGCTTCATGCTTGACAAGACATGGCTGGAGAGGGTTTTTTCCTTCTCTCTCTCTCTCTCTCTCTCTCTCTCTCTCTCTCCTGTCTATCTCTTTCCCTCTCTCTCTCTTCCACCTCTATCTCCATCTCTCTCTACATCTCCCTACCTCTCCATATCTTGCTCTACCTCTCACCTATATCTTTTTTCTCTCTTTCTCTCCCTCCCATTCTCTCTCTCTCTCTCTCTCTCTCTTTATTGCACGTCTCTCTCTCCCTTACACATCTCTCTCTCTCTGTCTCTTTCACCTGTATCTCCATCTCTCTCTACATCTCCCTATCTCTCCATATCTTGCTCTACCTCTCACCTATATCTTTTCTGTCTTTCTCTCCTCTCCTATTCTCTCTCACTCTTTCACTCTACCTCTCCTCCTCCTCTCTCTCTCTCACTCTCTCTCCTGTCTACTCTCTTCCCTCTCACTGTCCTTTCCAACATCTCTCACTCCTCACACCTCTCTCTCCTTCTATCCTTTCCTCTCATCTCTCTTCCACATACTATCTCTCTCGTCTCACTGTTACATGTCTCTCTCATCCTTCTTATCTCTTTCCCTCTCTCTCTCTTCCACATCTATCTCTCTCTTACATGTCTTCTCTCTCCTTCTCTCACCTCTCTTTCAATTTCTCTCTACACCTTCCCTACCTCTCCATGACCGATTGCTCTAAAAAAAACCTCTCACCTATATCAATTTTTCTCGTCTTTCTCTCCCCCCCATTCGTCTCTTCTCTCTCTCTCATCTCCCCTCCTCTCTTTCTTGCACGTCTCTGCTCTCTCATACACGTCTCGACTCTTTCACCTACTAATCACCATCTCTCTCTACATCTCTACCTCTCCATATTTCATTGCTCTTACCTTTCTACAGCCTATTTTTTTGTGTCTCTTTCTCACCCTACCCATTCGCTCTCTCTCTCTCTCTCTCTTTATTGCACGTCTCTCTCTCCCTTACACATCTCTCTCTCTCTGTCTCTTTCACCTGTATCTCCATCTCTCTCTACATCTCCCTATCTCTCCATATCTTGCTCTACCTCTCACCTATATCTTTTTTCTGTCTTTCTCTCCCTCCTATTCTCTCTCTCTCTCTCTCTCTCTCTCTCTCTCTCCTGTCTATCTCTTTCCCTCTCTCTGTCTTCCACATCTCTCTCTCTCTCTGTCTCTCTCTCACACCTCTCTCTCCTGTCTATCTCTTTCCCAATCTCTCTCTTCCACATCTTACTCTCTCTCTCTGTTTACATGCTTCTCTCTCTCCTGTCTATCTCTGTTCCCTCTCCTCTCTCTTCCACATCTATCTCTCTCTTACATGTCTCTCTCTCTCTCACCTCTCTTTCAATTTCTCTCTACACCTCCCTACCTCTCCATACCTTGCTCTACCTCTCACCTATATCTTTTTTCTCTCTTTCTCTCCCTCCCATTCTCTTCCTCCCATTCTCTCTCTCTCCTCTCTCGTCGTCTCGCTAACTCTCCTCTCATCTCTCTCTCTCTCTTTATTGCACGGCTCTCTCCCTTACACAGCTCTCTCTCTCTGTCTCTTTCACCTCTATCTCCATCTCTCTCTACATCTCCCTACTTCTCCATATCTTGCTCTACCTCTCACCTATATCTTTTTTCTCTCTTTCTCTCCCTCCCATTCTCTCTCTCTCTCTCTCTCTCTCTCTTTCTTGCACGTCTCTCTCTCTCTTACACGTCTCTCTCTTTCACCTCTATCTCCATCTCTCTCTACATCTCCCTACCTCTCCATATCTCTTCTACCTTTCACCTATTTTTTTTTCTCTTTCTCTCCCTCCCATTCTCTCTCTCTCTCTCTCTCTTTATTGGCACGTCTCTCTCTCCCTTACACATCTGGGGTCTCTCCGTCAGTCTCTTTCATCACCTGTAGCTCCATCTCTCTCTACATCCCGATCCCTATCTCTCCATATCTTGCTCTAAACTCTCACCTTAGTATCTTTTTTCTGTCTTTCTCTCCCTTCCTATTCTCTCCTCTCTCCTCTCCTCTCTCTCTCTCTCTCTCCTGTCATCTCTTTCCCCCTCTCTCTGTCTTCCACATCGTCTCTCTCTCTCTCTCTCTCACACCTCTCTCTCCTGTCTATCTCTTTCCCAATCTCTCTCTTCCACATCTATCTCTCTCTCTCTGTTACATGTCTCTCTCTCCTGTCTATCTCTTTCCCTCTCTCTCTCTTCCACATCTATCTCTCTCTTACATGTCTCTCTCTCTCTCTCACCTCTCTTTCAATTTCTCTCTACACCTCCCTACCTCTCCATACCTTGCTCTAAGCGTCTGCAGCCTCTATATATCTTTTTTTTCTCTTTCTCTCGCCCTCCCATTCGCTTCTCGTCTCTCTCTCATTCCTTAGCACGTCTTCTCTCTCGTCACCCGTCTCTCTCTTTCACCTCTTATCTCCCACCTCTCCTAACATCTCCCTACCCTCTCCATACCTTGCTCTACCTCTCACCTATATCTTTTTTCTGTCTTTCTCTCCCTCCCATTCTCTCTCTCTCTCTCTCTCTCTTTATTGCATGTCTCTCTCTCCCTTACATGTATCTCGTTCTCTCTTTCACATCTATCTCCATCTCTCTCTACATCTCCCTATCTCTCCATACTTGTTCTACCTCTCACCTATTTTTCTCCCTCTCTCTTTCTTGCACGTCTCTCTCTTCTTTACACCTCTATCTTTCTTTTTCTCTCTCTCTGTCTTTCTCTTACACATCTATCTCTCTCAGCTCTATCAATATTTCTCTCTCTTTCTCTTACATGTCTATCTCTCTCTCTACCTCTCACCTCTATCTTTCTTTTTTCTTTTTTTCTCTTCCTCTTAAACATTTATCTCTCTACCTCTCACCTCTATCTTTCTTCCTTTCTCTCTCTCTCTCTCGTCTCTTACACAATATCTCTCTCACTCTAGCACTATTGCTCTCTCTCTAACATCTATCTTTCTCGTCACCTCTTATCCACTATCTCGCTCTCACTCTTTCTCTTACAACGTCTAACTTTCTCTAGCTCTCTTACCTCATCAACTGTATCTTTATTCTTTCTCTCTCTCGATTCCCTCTTTCCTTCAAATCACTTTCCACACTCACATTCTCTCTCCTCCGCTCTTCCAACTTTCACATCTATCTCCATCTCTCTCTACATTTCCCTACCTCTCCATACCTCTCACCTATATTTTTTTTCTCTCTTTCTCTCCCTCCCATTCTCTCTCTCTCTCTCTCTTTTTTTTGCACGTCTCTCTCCCTTACACATCTCTCCCTAACTCTCTCTCACCTCTATCTCTATCTCTCTCTAGCTCTCTTTACCTCTCAACTCTATCTTTCCTCTCTCTCTCTCTCTCTCTCTCTCTCTCTCTCTCTCTCTCTCTCCCTCCCTCGTTCCTCCCTCAGCCCCTGTGAGAATCCTTATCTCGTTTTTTGTTTTCTCTCTCGTCTTCGCCTTCTCTCTCTCACTCTCTTCCCTCCAGGTCTTTGGGTTTGGATGGATGAAAGTCTTGACATCTTTATGATCGTAGGGAGTGAACATCTAACCCTGTCATCGCTGACATCCTGAGGAGATAGAGAGAAGAGGGAGTATGAAGAGGAGAGAGAAGAGAGAGAGAGAGTGAGAGAGGGAGCTTTGGTGTTCTTATAGCACGAGATCTTGTCCAGGCTCCGCTTTGGAACCACAGATTAAAGTTAAAGCAATATTTTGGTGAAAAAAAATCTACTCAAGTGCAGCCCAGACATGTTTGAGGTCTGAAGCTTGCTTACTTAGTTTTTGCAATGGAGCTACAAGGCTGGAGCAGCTACAAGTCCTGGAAGCCTATACCACCAGTTAGCCACAGGCTGTGTATTGTACAAACAGAAACTCTATTAAGCTTTGACGTGGCTTTATATAAAAAGCCTTTCATTATAGAAAATTCCAGAGTCTGAAGGACGTATGTGGGGCGCTACCTTGCTGTAAAAACAATCATTAAAAAATGATAGAAGCCATTACATCGCTTGATTCCTGGTGGTGTCCAGTCATCACCAACAGGAATCAACATATAATTAGGGGTGGGCGATATGGCCCTACAATAATATCACGATATTTCATGGTATTTTTGCGATAACGATACTCTTGGAGATATGACAAAACATTGAATTAAAAAAAAAACATTTTATAATACACTATTGCAACAAAAAAAATGTAACTTGTTTATTATGTGATATGATATGATGAGGCACACGTCCCCAACTGAGATATAAAAATTACAAGAATTTTCATCAGATGTAACAGAAGTCAAAGTTGAGCCAGAATATCACATATACCTAAATAATGCCACTCCAAATAACTCCATATAACCACGGACTAAAGTAAAGTGAATGATTTCAGGAGATAAAAGCTGTACTAGTAGATTATATAAATGAGAATATGAGAAAAGATGTTTAATTCATCTTTTACTAAAAACAGATTAAAAGTATACCTGATGTGATAATTAGAGATGAAGTGATAATGCACGATATGTTCAGGGTATAATATCGTTCCACCCATAGTCAAAATGTGGGTGATATTTATTGTGTACGATACCATAGTGCAGCACCCCCTACATAATAAGCATCCTATCTCGTTCTCTACATCAGACTCCTGAGAAGAACTTATTTTTTCTCTCTTTATTCCTTCCTAAGTAACGATCTGTCCCTCAACCGTCTGTTGAACGTTCTGTTGAAGGACTGACCATCAGGGCCTCCAACCCCACATCAACCAGCCCAGCTCACCTCCCCACCAATCACCAGCCAGCGCGCTCCTGTCCATTTGTGTCAACTGCTACAAAACCCTTCAGTTACATCACTGTGCCATCCAGATGCACCAGCAATGAGATATGAAAGAGACTGTTTCAGCTCACGCCCACTTTACATAAAGACTTAGGTATCAGAGACTGCTTCATCAGAGACTGCCTCAGTCAGTGACTTGCATCAGTCAGAGACAGCCTACTACCTGTGCAGCTTTCTAAAGCTTTGCTATCCAGATTTCAAACAGAGACTCTTCTTAGAGTTTTAGTTTATAAACTGTAAATACTGTTTTGATCAGAGGAGGACGGGTTCTGCCACTTGTGAGTCTTTTGGGTTCCTCCCAAGGTTTCGCCCGCCATCTGTGGGAGGTGTTCTTGCCACTGTTGCCTCTGGTTTGCTCAGAGGCAATATGTTGTAACTGTCTGTTTTCAAAACTCTGTAAAGCTGCTTGTAAAAAGTGCTATATAAATAAACTTGACTTGACTTAGCCTTTAAAGGTCTACCTCTAAAATCTAAAGAACCAGACCTCGGACCCCAAACCTATCTAGGCTGATCACCAACACCTGAGATAAGAGTGATACTGCAGATGTGCGGTTTCTGGGCGGGTTATGGCTTCGACTCTTCCACTGTTATGGCTTGTGAGCGTTTATCAGTAATTACCATCTCTTCACCTCCACTTGGAGCCCCTGTACTTGCTTTGGTCTCGGCACTGAAGCGTCTTATCACTTGTTATTCGCAGCGGAGAGTCACGTCCTGCGGTTCAGCTGCTCACACATGCACATTCTGGCGCGAGCGACTCAGCACAGCTGGCGTTAGGTGGAGCGTGTTGTGGTGATTGCGACTAGAAACTCTTTATTATATCAGTTTAATCATTCGATTTGATCTGCGTCCCACTCGTTCCCCTTGAGTCTCCCCCCCCCCAACCTCTCATCTGTCCAAACACAATGAGTCATCCTTACATCTGGAGAGAGGGACAACGAGTGACAGATAGAAAAAAGAAAAGATGAGAAGCTTGATTCTGTACTAGTCCTTTCACAGCTTACAGAGAGGCAACAACACCAAAACCCCAGATAAAACCACACGCCTTTCATTAACAGGGCAATTAAACAGGCTGCTCTTCTTACTCTGATGTATGTAAATGAGCTCTGTTCTAATTGGCTGCTTCAAAAAAGCATGCTGAGGCCTCACAGCAAGAAGGGTTTGTTGGTGTGTTGATTTAACCCTTTCCAAGCTTCTCCTTGTGGAAACAACCCAGTATTATTTACAGTTCTCATCTAATATCTGCTTTGACTGCTCAGTACTTCCATTCATCCATTATCTTCAGCTTTATCCCACTAGTTATGGTCATGGGGGGCCAGAGCCAATCATGTCAGTACACTATGATCAGGTTGGCAGTCCATTGTATGGTCAACACACACTAACCACTACACCACCATACTAACCACTACACCACCATACTAACCACTACACCACCGTACTAACCACTACACCACCATACAACCCACTTACACTAACAACTAACTACACACACCACCATCTAACCACTACACCACCGACTAACAACTACCCACCGTACGTAACCACAACACCACGCATACTAACCACTACACTACTCATACTACTACTACACCACCATACAACCACGTACAACCGACCAGACTAACCACTACGACCACCGTACTAAGACCACTACACCACCGTACGTAAACCACTACACCACCGTGCAACGCACTACACCACCGTACGTAACAAAACACCACCGTGCTAACCACGGACACCACCGTAAACTAACCACAACACCACCAGACTAAACAATACACCACCGTCGCTAACCACTAAAGCCACTGTACTGAATCACTAACACCACCATATTAATCACTGTCCTACACCAACCATACTACCCACTACACCAACGTACTAAACCACTACACCACCATACTAAACCACTACACCACCGAGAGTGCGAACGCAAACTACACCACTGTACTAATCACTACACCCACCGAACAAACCACGACAACCACCATACTAACCACGAGGCACCACCATGCAAACCACACTACACCACCTATGCTGACCCTACTCAACCGACTAACCACTACACCACCCACACTAACCACTACACCACCATTACTAACCATTACACCACCATGTACTGAACCACTACAACCAACCGTACTAACCACTACACACCGCGCTAACCACAAGACCACCGTACTGAACTACTCATCACCTTCCATTGAGCTAAAATCAAGATTTGGCTGCTGATGGAACTGAACTAACATTACAGACAATGTCTGGTGGACGTCCAGGAGAAATCCGGAACCTAACTACTGTTCATCAAACTGGAGCTCAAGATCTGATCTACTTCTCTCACAATAACATATTCATGTTACTTTGTATTGTGTGTATGATTATTATATCTGTTCTAATCAGATCTGGTGGTGAAAATACATTTACTGATCAGATAAAGACTTCAACTTAGGTGCCTTCAACTTTCTAATAATGTGTATATATATTTTAGAACAGAATATTGATCATCAGCATGTACTGACCTCATTTGGGCCCATGGTTCATGGGGGTCCTTTGTGGCTGCTTAGTGAAAAGACTACCCCTACTTCTTACAGCTACAGCATGAATGAGTGGAGCTAGAGTGCTGTAAGCTGGAGAGATAAATAGGTGCAACTGCTTTGTGACATCACAAAAACAAATAAGTTAAAGCTAAATATCCGTACGTGAACTGCGCGAGTGTATTTCAGAACGTTTGCGTATCAGATCAAACTCCTGAATTAGATAATGTTAATGTGTTGTATATGTAGGTTATGGGCCTTTTAGTCCTACACACTGCTGCACGGCTCAGAAGGCTGTGAATGTCTGGAATGCGTCAGTCTTTCATCTCCATTTCTTCCCCATCGCATCCACTCCTCAGGCACCTTCTTCCTCATTCACTTCTCCGCCCACGTAGTGTCGCGTCATTGTCTCGCTCCGCTCATTCATATCTCCACTTACTCTTCTCTCCGCTCTGTCCCCAATCACTTCTCCTCACTTCTTCCTGTCTTTTTATTTCGCTCCTTTCTTTTCTCTTCTATATTCTTTTTAGTTCCTTTCATTTCCTACCTTCTTTTCTTCCCTCACTCGTCCTGTCACACTCACTCAACCGTGCACTCGTTCTCTCGACACCTTCGATCACTCAGTCATTTACTCACTTGCGCACTCACTTGCAGACTCTCTCTCTCTCTCTCTCTCACTCGTTTGTTCATCACTCATTCATTCTCTTGCTGACTGATTCCTTCACTCAGGCATTCGCTCCAATTTACCCTACCCCATGCCTCCTTCACTCTTTTGCTCATTCTTTCACTCACTCAGTTGCGCTGTCACTCATTCACTCATATGCAATAGTGTCTATCTATCTATCTATCTATCTATCTATCTATCTATCTATCTATCTATCTATCTATCTCGCTAGCCAGCTAGCTAGCTCTATCTAGCTCTATCTATCTATCTATCTATCTATCTATCTATCTATCTATCTATCTATCTATCTATCTATCTATCTATCTATCTATCTATCTAGCTCTATCTACCTATCTAGCTATCTATCTATCTATCTATCTAGCTATCTATCTAGCTATCTAGCTAGCCAGCTAGCTAGCTCTATCTAGCTCTACCTATCTATCTATCTATCTATCTATCTATATATCTATCTATCTATCTATCTATCTATCTATCTATTTATCTATCTAAAAGTCTAGATACTCTATCTATCTATCTATCTAGATAGATAGCCTCTATCTATCTATCTATCTTATCTATCTATCTATCATATCAATCGTATCCTATCAGAGTATGCTCTATCTATCTATCTATCTACTATTCACGGTTCGTCCACTTATATTTCATGTTCCATCACTGCATTTCATTCATCCCTCTATCACTCAGTTCTTCTCTCACTCACTCCTTCACTCACTCTCTCACTCACTCCATCACAGTCATTTGCTCACTGACTTGCTCATTCACTCACTCATTCCCTTATTCACTCCATTAATCGCTGACTTGCTCACTCATTCAGTTCTTCACTCACTCACTCGCTTGCTCACTCAGTCATATGCGGACTGACTTGCTCATTCACTCACTCATTACCTTATTCACTCCATTACTCGCTTTCTTTTGCTTACTCATTTAGTCCCCTACTCACTCACTCCTTCACTAGCTTGCTCTCTGTCACTCAGCCAATCACTCATATGTTCACTCATTCACTCAGCAAGTTTCCACTCATGCACATGCTCAATCCCTAGTTCTGTCCCTCTCAGCTGTTTAACTCCCTCATTTACGCTCTTGTTCTCTCACTCACTCACTCACTCACTCTTTCACTCATTGAGTCACTCATTCAAAATTCTACAACATTGTATATATTCTTTCCTTCTCTCACCCCACACACTCAATTCTTTACCATCCACACTCATTTATTCACTCTTTCTCTCTCTCTCACATTCACTCGTTCGCTCAATTACTCTCTCATTGTTTTGCTCACTCGTTCATTCACTTATCTGTCTTTTCTACTTTCTGATGCAGGTGAAAGATTCTGCCGAATCGACTGTCCTTAAATGAGCTGGACCAATGAGAAGCAACCAAACAGCCATGTACTGTGACATCACAACCATGGCTAACTGTCGCTCTGGCACATTTGCTCAGTCTGGGTCAGTCATTTGATATTTTTCAACATATTGTTCACAGCTGCTTTGTCACTCACTCGCTTTTCCTCACTCACTCATTCACTCTCTCTGCAGAGTGAGAGTACAGTCACTGAGTTGGTGTGCTCTATGAAGCTGTTAGCATCGCTGTGGCTGCTGCGGTGTTTGATTAATCAGCCTGGTGGAGAGAACCCAGCCTTTCCTCTGTATTAGATTTACGCGAGCGTAATGTGCCAGAAACGTGGAACCGGCGAGAGCCTCCATCTGCTGTGGTCAGAGAGAGTGTGAGGCTGTTTCCTGTTATACTTAAACACTGGAATGTTTACATCTACTTTGCAAACACTTTGCACATTTGCAGCCATACAAGTGTTTTTATTAGCATTCCTTAAGATAACCTGCATACACTTTAGATTAGTCCCGGTGAAGAAGGTCTAGCTTAGTCCAGGTGTATGTTGGAGAAGGTCTACATTAGCCCAGTTGTTTGTTGGAGAGGGATAAAATTAGATAAGGTGTACCTTGGAGAGGGTCTAGATTAGTTCAGGTATATATTGAAGAGAGTCTTGATTACTCTAGGTGTGTGTTGGCCAGGGTCTAGATTAGTCTAGGTATATGTCGGAGAGAGTCTAGATTAGTCTAGGTATGTGTCGGAGAGGGTCTAGATTAGTCCAGGTGTATGTTGGAGAGAGTTTCAATTAGTCCTGGTGTACCTTGGAGAGGGTCTAGGTTAGTTCAGGTGTATGTTGGAGAGAGTTTAAATTAGTCCAGATGTACCTTGGAGAGGGTCTAGATTAGTTCAGGTGTATATGGAAGAAAGTCTAGATTTGTTCAGGTGTATACTGAACAGAGCCTAGATTAGTTCATGTGTATGTTTGAGAAGGTCTAGATTAGATCAGGTGTTTATTGAAGAGAGTCTAGATTAGTTCAGGTGTATATTGAACAGGGTCTAGATTAGTTCATGTGTATGTTGGACAGGGTCTAGATTAGTTCAAGTGTATGTTGGAGGAGGTTCTAGATTAGTTCAGATGTATGTTGGTGAGGGTCTAGATTATTTCAGGTGTATGTTGGAGGAGGTTCTAGATTAGTTCAGGTGTATATTGAAGAGAGTCTAGATTAGTTGAAGTGTGTGTTGGAAAGGGTCTAGATTAGCTCAGGTGTATATTTAAGAGAGTCTAGATTAGTTCAGGTGTTTAGTGAAAAGAGTTTAGATTAGTTCAAGTGTATATTGAAGAAAGTCTAGATGAAGTTCATTAATTATGCAGGGGTCTAGATTAGTTTAATGTGTAGATAGGACAGAGGGTCTAGATTAGTTCAAGTGTATGTTGGAGGAAGTTCTAGATTAGTTCAGGTGTATGTTGGAGGAGGTTCTAGATTAGTTCAGGTGTATGTTGGAAGCAGGGGTCTTGATTAGTTCACCTCACAGATCTTCAGGTGTATTTGAGGTTCTTCTCAGCCATGCTGTCTCACTTTACATCTGTGCACATCTATAATGTCAGGCTTGGCGTACAACAGACAATGTTGATGAGCACACCTACTAGATGTCCACCTCTATGGCACATCTGATTGGTTCAGCAATTTCACACTCTTCTTGTTCCTTTATGCAAAATTTCTCAAAATCTGGGAAATGATTGTCGTGAAATCATGTCTGGACACCTTCTAGGCCTACAAGCTGACATGAACATGGCCCACATGTTCCCTCTGAATGTCTGTTAGATGTCAGTTGGCCCTTACCTGCTTTTCTGCTTCCTTATTTGCATAGCATGATAAAGGCTAAACTATCCCAGTGTGGAAAAATACTAGTGGTTTTCAGCCCTGACAAAACATTTATTTAAATGGAAACGGTGGTGCACTGGCATCTGAGAAGGTCAGTGTTGGCACCCTTTTTGTAAAATTGGACTCATTAAAAAAATTGATCACTGTAATGGTCAGAGTACTTGCTTAACTGTCTCAACTTATATACACCACAAGTACCTCAAACACTCATTAATCATTACATCTGGTGGACTCTGTGGAGAAATAGTCTGTTCCATCATTCCAGGCTGTGAAGGGAACGTCAGCATTTTTTATTTCTTCCCAACGAACCCAAATGTCAGAGCTACATGGTTAATGCTTCAAACCAGCCTGAAGTTCCTAGTCAGACCAGATTCTTCATCTAATGTTTGACCTTAAAGGGAACCCTGGCTGGTAACACTTGTAAACCTTAATATGGTGTAATGAAATCTAATTGTTAAGACACAATGTTAAAAATCACAAAATATCTGATTATTTATAAATTAACGCTTTTATTCTAAAATATTTTAAACATATGACGCAGGCCATGATATTACTTACTCTGCTGGGTAATTGAGGCAAAATGGTTTGCCAGTGCTAAACTGGACTGCGGTTTGGAAGGAGTGAATGTTAGTTTACAAACCTAGCTAAAGAAAACCAGTGTACATTGTGTTGTTGAGGGTTTTCAGTGAATAAGGCAGTGTAAGACGAGATAATAGTCTAAATCAGCTTCACAAACGATAAACAAGGAGAATAGGTATAGTATAGGCGCGTGTGGACCAACACAGCAACCCAAAGACTACCCCCGCACTGCTCTCACCTCCACTTCAGTCGGATTGATAGTTTGAGTTGTTCAGTAGACTCACCCACTGGTGGAGAGACTTGAGCGGATGCTGTTGGTTTTAAGCGTAGACTAAAACACAATGCAGTGCAACAGTTTTCCCCACACAGGAAGTCCCAAAGCTCCCAGATTAGTGGAGAAGCCCGCGAGAAGACCCCGTGAACTGAACATGCGCTGTATTTCTCTCCTGTGAGAACGTTTAGCGATAGCGTCAGGCTGCTTCTCCCCCGTCTGTGGATCCTGAAGGTCAAAGTGACAGTCTTAGTAATGAACAAACTTACTTTCCTAATAAAGGAGTGTGAAGCTCAAGACACGCCCCGTTTCATTGTATCTAGCTGTTTACTGAATGGGAAAGTAGAGTCTTAGTCTAGTGAACCTACTACTTCACTGAATATAGATTGTGAAGCTCAGAGACACTCCCGTTCAGTGACTAGCTGTTTACTGAGCGTGAAATGTTTCCTGCTAGAAAGCGAGCTTCCTTAACAGACACTCTCCATCTCCGCAACACCAACACACAGCTCACAACAACACCACACGGTATTCACTCTCTCCTCCACGCACTCTCTGGATTCACCAGGATTACAGTAACGAAGTGTGTGATGTCCACCTCTGATGTCAGAAATGTTGAGTTCTAGTTCAAACTGTAAAGACTGAACAGTAGCATGTTTATGCTAGCTACTGGTGCTCAGCGCAACGGCCGGTTACTGCAACCATTTGACGTCACTACCCGCTGATCACGTCAGTAGATACAACAATGGAGACCAACGTGCAGCGGATTTTACAAAAAAACTGGTAAATCAGCTGCCTTTAGTGAGTCATTACACCATATTAAGGCTTACAAGTGTTACCAGCCGTTTAAGGTGGAACGGGAAATTCCCAAAACTAGCTGCTGAACTTCAGCTCCCACATCTTTAACAGAATCCTGAACAACTTTAACTCTGCAGTCTGTATGTTTCACTCTGGAAAGTTTCTCCAACACTCGAGCCTCTTGCAGCTTCACTGGACGTTGCAACACTGACAGACTGAAGAGACGAGCAGCTCCACCTTTATTAGCACCACATCCTCCAACTAGTGACTGTAAGTAGCAGCCATGCTGTGTGAGTGATCACTGAGTGTGCTGTTTGAAGCAGATTCATACTAAACAGAAAAGTTTCACCCGATAGGACATCTAACTTGTGTTGTGATGTCCAGAATAAGAAAAGAGAGTAGGCTGAAGTTTAGCTTAGGTTACATACTAGTAAGCTCAGTGTAACTAGTATAGCTAACTAAATATTATGAGGGCCTAGCTTATTTACACTAAGGTTCATTTGGTTTAGTCTGTGTCTGTAGGATCATCACAGAGTCTTACTGTAAACCAGAGCAGAGCTCATCAAGTTATTTATGAACTCAGCAAATGCATTCTATAGCAGCTTTAAGACTGTAATGAGATCATTACTGCGACACCTGCAGAGTTTAAGCACAGCACTCATAATGATTCTATTAATTAAAAATGAACTAGAAATTACAGACACGCATTATTTCTTCACAGGAATTTTTAGGGCTTGAAGGCCCTGAGGGCCCCCCTCCGCTACTCAGCCTGGTAACCAAGCAGGGTGTTGGGATGTGTGTGGTAGATAGAGGGCGCTCACTCTTTCTTTCTCTCTCTCTCTCTTGCTCTCTCCGTCTGTTAGACATGTAGTCTGCTCCACTGTAATGCAGTCCAACATTTCATCTTACAGAGGACAACACACACACACACACACACACACACACACACCTCCCTCTCTCTCCCTCATAGCACATACACACACCTCTCTCTCAGCACACACACCCATTTGTTTGTGTAAATTTTGGGAACATAACATAGACCCAAATTTTAACTACTGATAGCCCAACCTTAACACTAGCCTTATGTTAACCGTAACACTAATCCTAACCTTACCCTAACCCTAACCCTTACCTTAACCTTAACCTTAACCTTAACCTTAACCTTAACCATAACCATAACCATAACCATAACCATAACCTTACCTTACCCTTAACCTTAACTTAACCGTAACACTAACCCTAACCTTACCCTAACCCTTACCCTTATCCTGACCCTAACACTAACCTTAACCATAACCATAACCATAACCATAACCATAACCATAACCATAACCTTAACCTTAACCTCAACCTCAACCATAACCAAAACCATAACCTTACCCTTACCTTAACCCTAACCTTAACACTAATCCTAACCTTAACCCTTACCTTACCCATACCCTTATCCTGACCCTAACACTAACCTTAACCATAACCATAACCATAACCATAACCATAACCATAACCTTACCTTACCCTTAACCTTAACTTAACCGTAACACTAACCCTAACCTTACCCTAACCCTTACCCTTATCCTGACCCTAACACTAACCTTAACCATAACCATAACCATAACCATAACCATAACCATAACCTTAACCTTAACCTTAACCTCAACCTCAA
>CM038706.1:47823814-47831314 GCA_021613375.1 Megaleporinus macrocephalus
TTAAAGAATGTTTAGAGGGTCTTTTAGAAATGAGCTCATTTGCTCTGATGCAGGTTTACATACTTTTAACATTCTGACCAGCAGCTTCATCATGAGGAGCCACATGAGCTGCTTCTCTAACAGGACTGAAGAAGATAGTGTAGATGCTGAGATCTTGTTCTGATAAACAGGTTTGGAGGTTTTATAGCTCTTATAAAAATATACATTCTCATTTTTTTATTTAAATACAGTTAAATGTTTGTTTTAGAATAATTTTTTGTATATGGGCTCCACCTTTTGAGAAAGTTGGTTTTCACAAAGTTTGCTGCCTCAGTTCTTCTGGTGGCAATGAACCTCTAGACTGTGAAGAGTGATCAGATGAACTGTGATTAATTGCAACGTCATTCCCTGCCATGACAAATGACCTCATCACAACAATTACTGCATTACCCTACAACACGGCCTGCAAACATCATTTCAGTGATGATCTCATTGGTTCAGGAGAAAAGGTTAATGAGAAGGGGACAGCTGATATCACTCTGGCATGCTGATTAGAAGAGCAGACTGGTTGCTTTAAAAGGGTAGTGGTGCTATAAAGTAAGTCTTTTTTTTGGTTACCGTGGTTACCTCCATGGAAACACGTGCAGTCATCATTGCATTGCATCAAAAGGGTTATTATAGCACCCCAATTAACCATTCATCCAATCATCAAGAACTTCAGGGAGAGTGGTTTAACTGCAGTGAAGAAGCCTTCAGGGCACCCAAGAAAGTCAAGTAAGCCTCAGTGATCGGGTCACCACCAGTGCAGAGCTCGCTCAGGAATGGCATAGGGCAGGTGTGAGAGCATCTGAACGTACAGTGAGACGAAGGCTTTTGGAGGACGGCTTGGTGTCAAGAAGAGCAGCAAAAAAGCCACTTCTCTCCAAGAAGAACACCAAGGACAGACTGACGTTCTGCAGGAAGTATGGAGATTGGACTGCAGAGGACTGAGGTACAGTTATTTTCTCTGAAAAAAGCCCCATTCAGACTGTTTGGGACATCTGGAGGAATGATTGTCCGGAGAAGAAAAGGTGAGCGCTACCATGAGTCCTGTGTCCTGCCAACAGTGAAGCATCCTGAGACCATTCATGTGTGGGGTTGCTTCTTATCCAGGGGAGGGGGTTCACTCAAAATTTTGAACACTGCCATGAACAAGGAATTGTGTCAAAACGTTCTCCAAGAGTGACTTCTTCCAACCATCCAGGAGCAGTTTGGAGATGAACAATGCTTTTTCCAGCACCATCTCACAAAGCAAAAGTGATGACCAAGTGGCTCGGTGAACAGAACATGGAAATTTTGGGTCCATGGCCAGGAAACCCAGATCTCTATCCCACTGAGAACCTGTGGTCAATCTTCAAAAAGAGGATGGACAAACAAAAACCCAGAAACTGTGATTTTAAAATTGAGAAAAAAACATGGAGATATGTTTTTCTATAGACAGCACTGATAAAGTACTGAAAATAACAATGATAAGGCAGACAGCACTGATATTCGTAAAAGATATAACGTGCGTGTTTCTGGGAATTCGGTCACTGTATCCTGACTGAGCCGGGAATTTGGACATGTTCTAAGCAAATGTGGTCAGAAATGTTTCGTCCTCAGTCGCACACGGGCTGGATTGTTTGTTTCAGATGGCTGAACGCTCATGGCTGGCCGACCTCTGCACCCCCCTAGATGCTCGCGTGGCCGGATGCTGACCGCAGCAGGCCTGTTGGCTGCAGTTCTAAGGCGCAGACCTTTGTCTCTGTTAAAGGGCCCATATCATGGAAAAGCAAGGTGAAGTAGCTCGTACTACATGACCAGCGTTTAAACATCTAAACGTAGACCTTATATGGTTGTGATGTTGCAACCATGAACCGTTACTCCTTTCAATCAAGACACAACATTGAATTAAGTCTGTTTACCGTATAGAAGCACTTTGTAGATCAACACTTACAGACTGTAGTTCGTCTGATTCTGTGTATACTTACTAGTTCTTTAATGATCAGGACCCCCACAGGACCACCACAGAGCAGGTATTATTTGGGTGGTGGGTCATTCTCAGCACTGCAGTGACACATACTGCAGTGGGACGTGGTAATGGTTTGTTAGTGTGTGTTGTGCTGGTATGAGTGGATCAGACATAGCAGTGCTGCTGCTGGAGTGTTTAAACACCTCAATGTCGCTGCTGGACTGAGAACCGTCCACCAACCAAAACTATCCAGACAACAGTGTCCTGTAAGCATCTTTCTTTGGTCAGTGTCCTGTGAGCAGCGTCCTGTGAGCAGCTTTCAGTGGGCAGTGTCCTGTGAGGAGCGTCCTGTGAGCATCTTTCTGTGGTCAGTGTCCTGTGAGCAGCTTTCAGTGGGCAGCGTCCTGTGAGCAGCGTCCTGTGAGAAGCATCATGTGAGCAGCATCCTGTGAGCAGCGTCCTGTGAGGAGTGTCCTGTGAGGAGCGACCTGTGAGGAGCGACCTGTGAGGAGCGTCCTGTGAGCATCTTTCTGTGGTCAGTGTCCTGTGAGCAGCTTTCAGTGAGCAGCGTCCTGTGGTCAGCGTCCTGTGGTCAGCGTCCTGTGGTCAGCGTCCTGTGGTCAGTGTCCTGTGAGCAGCATCCTGTGAGCAGCGTCCTGTGGGCAGCGTCCTGTGAGCAGCGCCTGTAAGCAGCTTTCAGTGGGCAGCGTCCTGTGAGCAGCATCCTGTGGTCAGTGTCCTGTGAGCAGCGTCCTGTGGTCAGTGTCCTGTGAGCAGTGTCCTGTGGGCAGTGTCCTGTGAGCAGCTTTCAGTGGGCAGCGTCCTGTGAGCAGTGTCCTGTGAGCAGCTTTCAGTGGGCAGCGTCCTGTGGGCAGTGTCCTTTGAGCAGCATCCTGTGGGCATTGTCCTTTGAGCAGCTTTCTGTGGTCAGCGTCCTGTGAGGAGTGTCCTGTGGGCAGTGTCCTGTGAGCAGCTTTCAGTGGGCAGCGTCCTGTGAGCAGCGTCCTGTGAGCAGCATCCTGTGAGCAGCATCCTGTGAGCAGCGTCCTGTGAGCAGCGTCCAGTGAGCAGCGTCCTGTGGGCAGTGTCCTTTAAGCAGCATCCTGTGGGCAGTGTCCTTTGAGCAGCTTTCTGTGTTCAGCGTCCTGTGAGGAGCGTCCTGTGAGGAGCGTCCTGTGAGAAGCGTCCTGTGAGGAGCGTCCTGTGAGGAGCGTCCTGTGAGGAGCGTCCTGTGAGGAACGTCCTGTGAGGAGCGTCCTGTGAGGAGCGTCCTGTGAGGAGCGTCCTGTGAGCATCTTTCTGTGGTCAGTGTCCTGTTTGCAGTTTTCTGTAGGCAGTGTCTTGTGATCAGTGTTCTGTGAGCAGCGTCTTGTGGGCAGCGTCCTGTGACCACTGGTGAAGGAATGGAAAACACAAACTGTGCAGCAGCAGATGAGCTACTGCCTCTGACTTTACATCTACAAGGTGGACCAGCAAGTAGTACGAGTGTCTAATAGAGTGCTGGGTCTGATCCACTCACACCAGCACAACACACACAAACACACCACCGCCACATCAGGCTACACTGCAGTGCTGTAAATAATCCCCCACTTAAATAATACCTGCTATGTGGTGGTCCCGTGCCTGTTCAGAGGCTGAAACGTTGATCATGTATGTAATTATGGATGCACGACGTCTCCTTGTGTTTTCTGCACATGGACTCCCAACAGGAGGTGAAAGTCCTCAAATCAGTTTATGTGTCGTCGACTGCTCGCTCGTCCCCGCGCTGCACCACGGCTCTAATTGAAAGAGCGGCTGGCGTAACTGCAGCTATTGTAGGAGGAGTAATCAAACATTCATGAGGCAGGGATCTGGGGGAAAAGACGGAATCTAGGTCACGGATGCACTGACGAGACCGCCAAGCTGCTTCAGCGACTTTGTCTTGTCTCCCCCCCTAACCCTCGTCTGCATCCTCACTTTCACTCCCCCCTCCTCCTCTGTCTATCGCGCCATATCATCTGTCTCTGTCATGAACTACTACTGACCAGTGGACGTAGTATGAGCAAGCAGTATTCAGGTAACAGTGAATAGCACTTATACTAGAGGCTTGTTTGGTTTTGTTCTGAATGCACAAGGCGAATGGCAAATTATGTTCTATGCAGTTAAAACTAGGACTAATTATCATCACTGTCCAAAGAATAACATGTATATTCATTTTTAACTAATTGTATTTGTCTACATGATTTGAACACATCACCTTGTATGAAAATTTCCAATATGAATGAGTGGACAAACATAAATGCTCCAAAATAGCTTGGAAAACATTCTGGTTCCATTGACTTACATTACAAGTAAAGAAGGGGTTTGGCATCAGCAGCAGTGCACCATGATTCAGCTTCCCAGCAGTAACGTGTCTGTTACTGTTTCGGAGATTCTTGTTTTTCTTTAAATAGTAATGATTTTAATGTTTAATGTTGGCACATGGATCGCAGAGTACGTTTTTGGCCAAGCATCAGTGACTTGACTAGTTGAATTCAAACTGATAAATTAGAAAGAAGCAGATATTGGGTATAATATAATTTTTAGAATTTTAATTTAGAATTTTAATTTAGAATCCAAATTTAGAATGAGAATTTAGAATTAGAAGCAGAATTCAAAATTACTATTTGAATTAGAATTTAGAATTAGAATTTAGGACTTAGAACTTAGAATTTAGAATTTGGAATTAAAATGTAGCATCAGAATTAGAACGTAGAACTTTTAATTTAGAATCGGACTTGAGAATGTAGAATCATAATCAGAATCAGAATCTAGAATAAGAGTTTAGAATTCAGAATCTAGAATAAGAGTTTAGAATTCAGAATCTAGAATAAGAGTTTAGAATTCAGAATCTAGAATCAGAATTTAGAATGTAGAATTATAATTAGAATCAGAATCTAGAATTAGAATTCATAATCAGAGTTTAGAATTCAGAATTAGAACTTAGAATTAGAATTTAGAATCAGAGTTTAGAATTCAGAATTAGAACTTAGAATTAGAATTTAGAATCAGTTTAGAATTTAGAATTAGAATTAATTAATTATGAGGTGAGTCAACAGCTAGCACTACTTTACAAACCAAGTATCCAGAATCCTACTAATTAGTGAATTCATCTACTGTCAGGTGAAGGTGAAGGCGGGTTGAGTTATGAGTGTCCAGTAAAGACTTTGGTTTAGTCTTTAAATTGCTGCTTTGATAGGAAAGGAACTGGACGTGCTCTGCTGTTGTGGCCCATCCACCGGATGAGTAGTGCACTCACATACGCTTGTCTCGCAATCATCATGTTGTGAAGGATGCTTATTCGACTTATCATTGCTCTTGTATCAACTCGAGGAAGTCTAGCCATTCTCTACTGACCTATTTCCTCAACAAGGTGTTTCTGCAAACAGAAACACTGGTTGCAGGTTCCCAGTATCCTTATGGATGAGCTAAAGTTCTCCAGAACCGACCCTCCAACAACAGTACCTGATACTCTAGTAAATACTGAATGCAATCAAATCCTCACAGCAATGTTCTAGTGTGAAGGCTTTCTAGAAGAGTAGAAGCTGCACTGAAAGCAAAGGAGGAACTTGATGTTAAACTTGCGTTTGTGCCTCCAAACTTCTGAATATTGTTATATAGATATGTACTGAATCATTTAGCAATAAACTGTTACACGTCGAACTGTAATCTAGATGAAAGTATATGTTTATAAGACATGGTGAGTGTATTTATAAGAAGCTAGAGCGTGTCTATAAAGTTTTATGAGCCTCTAAGAGCCTGTCGTGATTTATAAGTGCTATAAAGCTCTTTGAGAAGGATTGTGTTCTTGCAGCTCTGAGTTATGATGTAATATAATATCATGTATAAGCAATTAGTTTGTATGAGGACCAAACTGCGTCCAGATTGCTGAGCTTTTGAAATGGACGAAGTTGGGACGTTTGCCCAGGTGATCTGCAGCACAGACGAGTCTAACACCTGACTCGGTGAAATCAGAGAGCGAATGTAGAGCATGTGTGGACAAGCGGTCATGACTTTGAACTGACCTCTGAGTTCTAGCAGGTTTAATTCTCTACTAAAAGCTGGACACCCAACTTGTATAAAGCGCCCAGACTTAGCGAGGTTAGTGTTTACTCAGAACTTAAATAGTAGTTTAGTAGTAGCTGTAGAATTATTTATATCAGTAAAGAGTTAAGATACTATCTGAGTAATAAGATACTATTTAAGTAAAAAGATACTATCTGAGCAATAAGATACTGAGTAATAAGATACTATCTAAGTAATAAGATACTATCTGAGTTATAAGATATTATCTGAGTTATAAGATACTATCTAGTTAATAAGATACTATCTGAGTAATAAGATACTATCTAAGTAATAAGATATTATCTGAGTAATAAGATACTATAAGAGTAATAAGATATTATCTGAGTAATAAGATACTATAAGAGTAATAAGATATTATCTGAGTTATAAAATACTACCTGAGTAATAAGATACTATCTGAGTTATAAAATACTACCTGAGTAATAAGAAATTATCTGAGTTATAAGATACTATCTGAGAAATAAGATTCTGTCTGAGTAATAAGATACTATCTGAGTAATAAGATATTATCTGAGTAATAAGATATTTTTTGAGTAATAAGATACTATCTAAGTAATAAGATACTGAGTAATAAGATATTATTTGAGTAATAAGATACTATCTAAGTAATAAGATATTATTTGAGTAATAAGATACTATCTGAGTAATAAGATACTATCTGAGTAATAAGATACTATCTAAGTAATAAGATACTATCTGAGTAATAAGATACTATCTGAGTTATAAGATGCTATCTGAGTAATAAGATACTATCTGAGTTATAAGATACTATCTGAGTTATAAGATGCTATCTGAGTAATAAGATACTATCTGAGTAATAAGATATTTGTTGAGTTATAAGATGCTATCTGAGTAATAAGATACTATCTGAGTAATAAGATATTTTTTGAGTAATAAGATACTATCTAAGTAATAAGATACTATCTGAGTAATAAGATATTTTTTGAGTAATAAGATACTATCTAAGTAATAAGATGCTATCTGAGTAATAAGATACTATCTGAGTAATAAGATGCTATCTGAGTAATAAGATACTATCTGAGTTATAAGATACTATCTGAGTAATAAGATGCTATCTGAGTAATAAGATACTATCTGAGTTATAAGATACTATCTGAGTAATAAGATACTATCTGAGTTATAAGATGCTATCTGAGTAATAATATACTATCTGAGTAATAAGATACTATCTAAGTAATAAGATACTATCTGAGTAATAAGATACTGAGTAATAAGATACTATCTAAGTAATAAGATACTATCTAAGTAAAAAGATACTATCTGAGTAATAAGATACTATCTGAGTTATAAGATGCTATCTGAGTAATAAGATATTTTTTGAGTTATAAGATGCTATCTGAGTAATAAGATACTATCTGAGTAATAAGATATTTTTTGAGTAATAAGATACTATCTAAGTAATAAGA
>CM038706.1:47838814-47873814 GCA_021613375.1 Megaleporinus macrocephalus
CACCCATATACACAAACACTAGTGAACACATACACTAGGGGACAGTGAGCACACTTGCCCTGAGTGGTGGGCAGCTCTATGCACAACACCCAAGGGAGCAGTTTACTGTTTGGTGACTTAGGTGTTGGCCATGAAAGGCAGTCATAGGCTGGATGTTGGGCAACCAGCCTTGTGACCAGAAGGTTGCTGGTTCAATGTCCTTTTGGCTCTTGCGATTGAACCTGCAACCCTCTGGTTCCAAGGCTGGTTCCCCAACCTCCAGCCCATGACTGACCAGCATGGCCAACACTTCATCACAGTGGTTTCAATGATGTTAAACTGTGCTAGATGCCTGCAGTGTGCCACCCTTACCATATCCCTTCCCTTACCACACAATCTGATTGGATGAGAAGAGTCTGATTATGTGGACTGATTGGCAGCCAAACAATGAAAACTGCTTTAAAAGCAAATAAAGCAATGTTTCACTTCAGACTAACTGGCATTCAGGTTAATTGATACATCCATCCATCATCTTCTGCTTTATCCCACTAACCGGGGTCACAGCAAGTGGGGCTGAAGCCAATCCTAGCATCATGGGGCAAAGACAGGGTACACCATGGACAGGTAGCCAATCTATCGTATGGCTAACACACACTCACGCATACACACACACCTACGGGCAGTTTAGAGTGAGGATCAACCTAACATGCATGTGTTTGGACTGTGGGAGGAAACTGGAGTACCTGGAGGAACCCACTCAAACACAGGATGAACATGCAAACTCTTCATCTTGCTGTGAGGTGGCAGTTTTAACCACTACACCAGCGTGCCACCCTCGGATGAATCCATTATTATAATAAATATTATCGTTATTTGTGGTTATACAATTCCCATTTAGTTCTGTTGCTTAAATATTACATACCGATATGCTTTTCTAGTATATCGTGGCTGCAGTACTTAAAGAAAAGCTGTATTCATAGTCTTGATAGTATCTTTTAAATTCTTCTCAGTCTGTTTTGTATGCCTATAAAACCTCCAGATATTGTGATGAAGATCGTATATTAAATATTGTGATATTATATATTTGCCATATCGCCCACCATAAGGACACATACACTTCATAATTAACTGACAACGTTTTTAACATGTTGTTACCCACTACTGCCTCATCACTGATTGTCTTTGTCTGTTTGCTGTGTTCCCGTCTGCAGATGGCTGTGTTGCTGATGTTTGCACTCCAGCTCAGGCATTAAGTAATCTGTGTGTTCGTCATGAGCCCATGCTGAAGTGAGTCAGCTTCACTGTGTCTTGTGAGTTTGCAATGACAAGGTTCACAAGTGAGCTCTGGATGAACTCTCATCACAAGTCCTGGCAGGATACCGGCGAAAGCTGCACATACACAGACAACCCCCCCACCAAACACCCCAAGCTGGCTTTCAGGCTTATAGTGATCAGTAAATTAAATACCAACAATGACTTGCATACCATTCCAGCATCCACATAAAAACAGCATTGCTCACATCGTTATATCTTTTCTTGAAACCGCAGGAAGAACGTAGTGGCTGGTGAAGCCTCAGATGTAGTCGATCAGCCGAAACATGTTTATCAATCAGCCTTTACTTTAGCTCAGAAGTACATTGAGGGCAACCCTTATTTTCAATCTAGCCCAGCATTTACATGAACAGGCATTGACATGATTAAGAAAAATGAAAACAAAGTTTATTTGTTATAAATTAAAACAACAAAGAAAGTAGCTAAAATACATTAAGAAAATTAAAAAATAGTGAATATAAAATAGAAATAAGAATAGTAAAAATAGATAAAAGTTAGGAAATTAAGATAAAAAGAGGGTAAGAGATTACAAATAATAAAAGTCAAATAGTTCAAAAGAAATGTAAGAGAAAAAACAAGATATTATAAAATAATAAAATTAAATAAAAATAAAATATTAAAATAAAATAAAATAAGGTAAAATAATAATACATAACAAATAATAACAAATAGAATAATAAAGGAAAATAAAGCAAGACATAATAATAGAATAAGAATAAGTAAGATTAAGTAAGTTTAGTGTCTGAATTTTGCTTCAGTAGTTTTGAACTGGAACTTTGTGGCTTATGGAGCCATAACCTATAATGGAAGCCTGTATTATGTAAATTAGCATTCTAAGAAATGCCTGACCATTACACACTTGCTTCAAATGATTTAACAGAGTCTAAACCAAACTGGACAGCAAAAGGAAAGAAAATGTCCATATTTAACTCATCAGTGCAGTGAAAGACCCACATATACACACACTAGTGAACAATTACACCTTACGGGGCAATGAAACACCCATATACACAAACACTAGTGAACACATAGGGGGCAGTGAGCACATCTGCCCTGAGTGGTGGGCAGCTCTATGTACAACACCCAAGGGAGCAGTTTTCTGTTAGGGGACTTAGTGTTGGCCATTAAAGGTAGTCATAGGCTGGATGTTGGGCAACCAGCCTTGTGACCAGAAGGTTGCTGGTTTGATGTTCTTTTGGCTCTTGGGATTGAACCAGCAACCCTCTGGTCACAAGACTGGTTCCCCAACCTCCAGCCCATGACTGACCAGCATGGCTAACACTTCATCACAGTGGTTTCAATGATGTTAAAACTGGCAGTTATAATGTTATCAATGTTGCCATTGAAAGGGGAGCAGGGGGGTGTGGGTTCTTTGTCCACTATGACGGGACCACAGACTGTAAGGACACTTATGATTCCTGATTTCTTTTTACCATTCACTCTCTATATCGTTGATCACTTGACGTGGCTGTTTGCCTGACTGGCTGTAGGACTCTGGATAGCTATGAATCAGCAGGCAGTTCTTATAGCTATTCAACCATCAAAGCCCTCAGAATTTGTATTTACTGCCAGTGAAATGAATGAGGCTGCTTTCCCTTCCAAAAAAGGGGTGGCGACATTAGACAAGGGCAAAGTACCCGTGCTCCCCAATCCCCCCCTCCCTTCTATGAGTTGTGAATAGGGGAGGTGGGGGGAACCCCCTGCTGTGAAATCTATTCACACCTCTCAACAAAGACGGCCATGCAGGCAACCGAGGCTTTCTACACATCAAACAATCCTGTAGAACCCACACAATAAATAAAACCATTAATGTACACTCAATGTAGTCGACCATAAAAGAGTTTCACAACAGTATTGAAGATACTATATATACTATAACTAATATATATATATATATATATATATATACATACACACAACATCACCTGCCATTGTTTTGCCTCTGCCTGCTTTATTCTCTGACTCTAAGGCCAGCGAAGGGCAGCCCGGTCAGCCACATGCTGCCAGAAGCTGCCACTGTGTCCGGCTCTGACGTGAAGAAACCCTGTACAATGTCTGCCAGCACCTCATGATGGAGTGATGGTGACATCGTAGCGAAGGAGAAGATAAAATGGGTGTAACGGCGTCTGCCACTCTTGTGCTTGTTGCTGTACTCCGTCTGCAAGCGAGCTGGTGGAACCCAGAGCCCGGTGACTTCCAAACTGACCCCGAGCATTAATCACACACGTGCACACACACACTCTAACTGCCCATCCTGAGGTCCTGGCTCGCATACCAGGAAGCCGAGCCCGTGACCTGTGACCCCGTCCGGCTATTCATCATCGGCCGGCCTCGTCGAAAGGGTTGCGGATGGGCCTGCCAGCTGTTTCGGACCCGCTCGCACACAAAAACACACACAGAGGCGCCTGTGTGACCGTCCGCGCTGGACGAGTCTGGGGGACGGTTTATCAACAACAGGAGACAGCCAGGACGGTCCTGAGCGCCCGGCCCGAGAAAGCCTGGGATCAGCTAATACTGGCCTGATAGGGATTTATTGGGCTGATTAGCTGTTATTTAGTACTTCTTTCTTCAATAGTGCTTCAGCCAGTTGACATAATCAGCCACACCTCCAAAATCTCCACCAGCGTTTGTCCGACATCCAGAAAGAGAAGTAACTGCTCCACTGAGCATGTGGGTGTTTAGTCTAGACTTAAAACTGAGGCTGTGTCTGCGTCTCGAACACTGACTATAAGAAAAGACTCCGCCTCCCTGATGTAACTGTATTTATTCTAGGTACTAACAGTGAGCAGCACCTCATAATCTAAGTGGACATGGAAGTGGTTCTAAGGAGTGACGCTGGTTAGAGAGAAGAGTTTAGTACTGGATGCTGAATTAAACTGGTAACCAGTGTGAGCTGACAAAACTGGGCTGGTTAAAAGTCCTGGTTCTAGTTGGGACTCTGCCTGCAGGTTAAGACTTTTACTGGGACAACCAGGAAACAGGATGTTACAGTAATCTAAGCTGGATGTAATAAAGTCTGAACAGGCGTCCCGTAGGGTCAGTGCGGTTCTGAGTTGAGTACTATTACTAGCTGTACTTGTGAGGAACTTCTAAGTTGTAAGTAAGACTTTAAAAGTCATAAACTGTTAAACATCTCCCAGATTTAATGAAATACTGTAACTAAGTATTATTATAATACATTGTATTTTAATTTACTGGAACAGTATATACAGTTCTGCAATTGATGAAATATGATTGTCTATAATCAAGTACATTTATAATGTAAAGATTACAATTAATTAACATTTAATTAATTCTATTTAACCCATAAGTACATTTCACTTACAAACGTTGAGCTCTCATAATTAAAATTCCCAGATTTTAAAGGTCATAAACTCACAGTAGGATGATCCAGGTTGGATTCCCGGTCTGGGTCGTTCTGGCCCCCCTTGACCATGTCTAGCGGGATAAAGAAGGAAATAATGGATGGATGTACTTAAATGTACTGTTACAATATTAAATTTTCATAATATTTGAAATATGATTATTTTATATATATATATATTGTTGTATATGTTGTGTTTTTATTTATTAATAATAAACAGTTAATACATTATTAGGAAGCAGCCCTTCTTTAGCCTTCTGCAGCAAAATATTGAAGTTTTAATTAAATAACGAGTTTTAACATAAATCAGGTGAAGGAATTACAGTCATTTCAAAAGTACTTGGACAGAAGACTGTTTGGCTGTTCCATGCCCAGGTGTGTGATCTTTCCTTGATTTCAGGTGAGGCATTCACATCTGGAAACTGTTTACTCCCAAAAGACTCCTGAAAAGAACTGGACTGCTAGTGAAGCAAGTCATGATTAGCCTAAACAATGTGTTAGAGAGAGAGCATCAACATTAGGTGGTACATTTATAAAACGATAGAACATCCTGGTGGGCACAGAAACATCAGAAGGCCTGAAAGACCACAGAAAAAACAACGGTGGTGAACAAGGAATTGTTCGTTTTCTTGTGGAGGAAAAACCTCTTCATGACAGTTGGCCAGATCAAGAACGCCCACCAGGAGGCAGTCAGCGTCAACACTCCCCAGAGGCTTTACTACAAATGTAAACTATTGGTAAACCTCCAAAACAGGAAAACCAGATTAGAGTAAACAAAGCCTTTACAGTTCTGGAACAAGAAGATGAGGACAAAGATCTACTTGTACCTAAATGATGGGAAGTATAGGCAGAAGCGAAGGAGCTGCTCATGTCTATTGCCTCATCTGGGAAGCATGGTGGAGGTAGTGTCATGGCAGGAGCATGCATGACTGCCAATGGAACCGGTTCTCTTATATTTACTGATGATGTGACTGCTGAAGAAAGCAGCAGGGTGAGCTCTGAGGTGCATAGGGCAATGTTATCTTTTCAGATTCCTTTTCAGAGGGTTCAAAGCTTCTTGGACGGTGCCCCACAGTGCAGAGGGACAGAATGCAGACTGCACAGTGACTTGAAACATTCTGCAAATGCAACACAAGACTGAGGCAGTTCATTTTACCTGACGCAGGTCAGTCGACTGAGTCGTGCATGCATTTCACTCAACAAATGCAAACTGAAAGTAAAACAAAACAATAACAAGCAGAGCATCATCAGGGAAGAAACCCAGAGTCTGGTAATGTCTATGGGTTCCAGACTTCAGGCAAAAAAACAAAAAATAGAGGAGTGCGGGTCAGTATGTCTGTGGATTAGAGGTCAGGGATCTGTCCTGAGTGTGTACAGACAGTTTGGAGACTGTAGGTTGAACGAAACCATAATGTTTGGATTAGGCCAAAAATGAATGGGATCCTATGAGAGGAACAAGGGATAAATAAACAAAAAATAGAGGAGTGCGGGTCAGTATGTCTGTGGATTAATGTTTTGGGGCCTGCTTTTAAAAGAGTACATGCAGTTTGGAGGTTGTAGGTTAAATGAAACCATGAGGTTTGGGTGTGACCGAAAATGAATAGGACTCTATGGGGGGGAAAAAAGAGGGATGGAAAACAAAGACAAAAAGACGAGTGTGGGATGAACCAACACTGCAGGCATGGTCAGGGGTCTGCCCTGAGTCAGTGTATGCGAAACAGTGTCTGTCGGTCAAGCAGAAGTTCAGTAGATTGGCGTGCTCTTTTCCATCCTATTCATTCTCTATGGGAAAAAAATCCAGATCTGATCAAAAAGCTGTATACAAACCCAAAACTAAAGAGTCACCAAGAATCTCCACATGTGAAGTGAGGTAAGTAGGTCTACATTTGTTTACCCTTCATTACATCACTCAAAACTATTCTTGCTTTGTCATGAAGGACGAATCAATGGGTCAGCTATGAAGTAGCTTTAGTGCTGAGCTTGGATTTTAGCACCTACAGATCTTTCATTCTCTCTGGCGACTCAGCAGCTCTCTGTCATTCTTTCCTGCATCGTCCAGCTGGTCCTCACTGCAAGTCTAAAGATCACACTCTTCTGGTCACCCCACTTCGCCAGTGTTCTTTTCACATCACTGCGGACAGGCTTTTAAGTGTGCTCAACCATAATATCCTCCACCCCCCCCACCCCCCCACCCCCCCCCACCCCCCCCACCCCCCCACCCTCACCCCCAGTTAACATTTCCACTCTGATGATGTTACGGCCCCTCTAACCCCAAACGAGCGTTTAGCAGCATGCTCGGCTGCCTGGGCTAATGAAGTATCTGTGGTATTACTGCATCAGACTGAATACATATACGCTTTACAGCTTGGCTCTGATGGTAGCCGGAGATGGAATGAGTTGCTATAGTGGAGAAGCTCAATTAAAATTCAACCAGCGGAGATATTTATACAGCAATGTGTCCATTTCCATAATGGTCTTTAAGGTCATGTGATTGTGAATGAACAGTAAGGCATTTAAAATATACAGTTTGCATTCTCTGGAGCCACTCATCCATGTGGAAGGCACTCTCAACCAATTTGGGTCTGAATCCATCCTTGCTGATCACGTTCACCATGCATACTGATTGTCTTCTCTGGGGCGGATGGGATCTTCCAGCCAAACAATGGAAGAGCTGACCAAGCCTTCCAAGTACTACCCTGGACGCCTAATTCCTCAGACTTGAACCCAACTGAGCATCTGTAGGCCCACCTGGATGGTGCTGTTGGCTCTATGGATCCTTCCTCGCGCTGACTCCAGCAGTTGTGGGATGCATTGCAGTCAGCATGATGCCTCCAGATACCTGTAACTACCTACCAGGATCTCTCAGCCCGTCTAGCTGCTGTCCGTGCTGCACACGACGGCCACTCTGGACATTAGTTGGTGGGCATAATAATCAACTGTGACTCAACTGTGTATATGTGTCCTCCCAGGGTACCGTCTAAGCAACTAAATGCCTCTCTCAAAGTGCCTTAAGTTAATGTTCATGAGTCTCATGAGTCCACTATCAGGAGAACGCTGAACAACAATGCTGTGCAAGGCAGGATTACAGCAGAAACTCACTGCTCTCCAAAAAGAACATTGCTGCTTATCTACAGTGGCTGAAGACCACACAACCAAGCCAGAAGTCTGTTGAAAAGATATTTGGTGGACCAAAATAGAACTTTAAATTAGTAGTGTTATATCTGGAGAAAGAAAAACACTGTATTCCAGCATAATAGATGCATCCCATCTCTGAAACATGGTGGTGGTAATATCTTGATTTGGGTCTGCATCTGAGAAATGCGTCCATCTTTTCAACAGCACTGAAGAATCCAATGGGTGGATCAAGTGTGTGTGAGCAAGTGTGCTCACTAGCGTGCGTGTATGTGGGTGTTTCACTGCACGGGTGGGTTAAATGCAGAAGTCAGATTCTGCTGTGTGCAATCACAAATAACAAATAGTTCTAAACTCTGGATTCATATGCTGTGTGGGGAGGGGCTTTAGTAGGAGGAGTGAAAGTCGGGAATGGGACCTCAAAAACAATAGAGGGCGCTAATCATCCTTTTAAAAACTCATTGTTCTGAGCATGGACACCACATGTATTTATACAAACATGAATTCATAAAGATCTAAAATCACTTTTTCTAAGCGTAATTACATCCAACGTCAACAAATATCATATCCAACAGCTTGAATTATGTAAACAGTAAACTTCTAGAATAAACAGGTGTTTGTTAAATAGGTGTTCACTTGTATCATGGTGTAGTGGGACGCATTACTACCCATCACTCTGAAGGTCCTGAGTTCAATACTACGTATAAATATACATTTTATTTTATTTTTTTTTATTTCAAGGTTGGAATCATCGTAATCACAAGAAACAAACAGTTCAAACTGCTTACAGTATAATATGTTACTTGTTGATATACACATATAAATTACATACTTTTAATTAATTTCCTTCCAGTGTAACAGTCGTAGTAGTAAATTAATACATATATTATTTTATATATTATTGTTATCCCTTAGCCAATCGAAATAAGTGATCAGCTATGTACACAGCCCAAAGTGGAGGGCTGACAAAGCTGAGTATGTGAGGAACACTGTAGGCACTTATGTTCCTAGCAGTCTCCTCCCATTTCTTCTATTTCTCTTTATTTGTAGAACTTCCGTGAGCTTTGGAAAATTCCCTGAGCTTTGGAAAATAGTATGTTTTGTTTTTTTCTCTATTTCTTTAAGCATTTGGCTTTTATTTCATCCTGAGAAAAATTGCATTTGCGTGGCCGGTGTGCCATGCTAGGAAGGTTAATTTAGGTTAATTTATAGGCTCGGTGTGGCAACAATAGACAACAATTGCAAGTGATCATTTTTTTTTTTTTATATGAAAGTATGTAACTCCTTATTTGTTCTTTTTTATTAAAATTCTTTACATACTGATACATGTGTGGCATAATAATAAGGAAACTTATGTAAATCGGTGGTTCAGTTCTCGACTGGCGGTGTCTATTCAGCGCTGACGCAGGGGGCGGAGTCAACAAAGAGCTTGAAACTAGTTCGTAAGTCTGGAGACTAAGATGGCGTTTAGGAAACACTCGCAAAATTGGGGTTCTTAGAGTTATGTCGTTCTTAAAGTTGTTCGTAAATCACCAAGATCAGTCGTTATCGGGAAACGCTTCCCAGATCTGCTCCAGCTTTAATCATTCAACAGCCCAAATGCTTATACAAAGAGATTTTGACTTCTTGCCATTTGGGATCCCTTCTATTAGTCCATTCATCTTGGAATGTTCTCATGATGTAAACGGCAGCTGACTCTCGTTTGTAGAGAAAAAAAAAATAAAACCCATTTGCTCTATAGGTCAATTTCCCAGGCCCAGATTAGGATTAAGCCTGGACTAAAAACAAAAAGGATTTTCAATGGTGAATCTCTATTGTCAGTGCAGTTCAGTGCTAGACTAGACTTAATCCCTGACAGTTGGGTATAAGCGTTCGCCTCCAAACTGAAAGCACTGCTGCTAAACATGTTGCGTAGAAGAAAGAACGATGGATTTGAACTGTATCTGGGTCTATATTGATATATTATTCATGACTGTGTCTTGCCTGCAGAGGCCTTTGGATTTCCTCCAGGGATCAGTCAGATGTTATTCCATCCTTTTCCCTTCCCTTCTCTCTCTCTCGCTCTCTCCCTGATAACGAACACCAGATGTGGACAATCCCAGACCTTAATGCTCCTAAAACTCCCCTCCCTCGCACACACACACTCCCTCTCCGGAGCCTGTGTGGAGGCCCGAGTGTGTCTGCAAGTGTGTTTTGCATCAGCACTCACAGATTTTTTACCCTCTGTAAGCGTCCAAGGGGGTTTGAAATATGAATTTGCTGGCCGTTGAGCGAGTATTCCCAGGGCGAAGCGGAAGGTGTCATTAGCAATGCAGCTGAAATGTCGGTTCTGAAGGCACATGAGGGGAGTTTAATAAGGAACAGAACATGGACGAGACTCCCACCCTGTCCACCAGGGTCATATCTCACACACAAGCGGACCCACACACACAGGTTTGTTTATGTGCAACGTCGGGACCTGAGGTTTCATGCAATTTTCATGCAATTCACAAACAATATTGTCCATTTCTCAATTAATGTAAGTGTAGATAATTTTTAAAGAATATAAATGTTTGTATTAAAGTCTATTTTTGTATCGAGGCTTATTTTGCATATAGTCCTATTATCAGCAATTCTCAGTCCTCTGTCTAAATCTCCTGGTACGACCACCAATCCAAGTTAAGGATGTTATTGGACTAATTGGTTGTTAGGACACTTTTGCTCAATTGTGATGCACAGCTGAAAAACATTCTCCTAATAAGTGAGTATAAAAGGGAGAACAACATTCTAGGTTAGTTTAGTATCTGAAGTAAGGAAGGAAGATACTCCATTGAAAACAAGAACATTTCACTGTGATCCCAAACTTTTGAGCGGTAGTGAATATGTAGAGTGGCTCATGGATGACTGTGATTGTGTACTACTTTCTAGATTTCTATATAAACATGGTCTAAACCATTGATCCTGAAAGTAGGCGAAGAGAACTTAGTTCAAAAATACAAACAAGACAAATATATCACAAGAAAATGATCCAGTTTGTGAATCTCTGGGATTAGGAGACAATCGGAAGGTAAGATTAGGGTCAGGTGTTTCCAGTTAATGGGAAGACACTGAGCTGTGACTGACCTCCCTGTTGTATTTAAACGATGGTGATTGATCAATGTCAGATCTTCATAATAGTTCTTTGTGGAAGTGTATCATGGCACAATCAAAGGAGATTTCAGAGGAACCTTAGAGAACAAGTCATTGATGCTTGTCAGGCTAGAAACAAACATCTCTAAAGAGTTTGCAATCCACAGTCAGAAAGAATGTGTACAAATGGAGGAAATTCCAGAGTACTGTTGCCTAACCAGGAGTGGTTGACCAACAAAGATCACTCCAAGAGCAAGGCTTGTAATAATCTGTCAGGTCACAAAGGAACCCAGGGTACCTTCTAATCAACTAAAGATCTCAGATTGGCTAATGCCAGTGTTCATGAGTCCAGCGTCTGCAGAACACTGAACAACAATACTGTACAAGGCAAGCTTGCAGGAGAAACTCACTGCTTTCCATGAATAACACTGCTACCCATGTACAGTTTGCTAAACGCCACATGGACCAGCCAGAAGGTTATAGGAAAATTGTTTTGTGGCCAGATGAGACACTTTTAAACCACTAATCTATATATGTAAGTACATATATGCAATAACAGTGCCCCAGATATATTGCACATATGGTACTGTAATACTGTGTTCAGTTACTTTTTAGCCAAAAGCACAAGTAATTTATCTTGTGTAAGGTTTTTCTGATCAGATTAGATGTTAAATAATCCACACAAATGAGGAAGGAGCAAGTGAAAAACATCAGGCTTCAATTTACCAGGACTGGACTCTGGAACAAAAGGTCATGTGGAGTCCAGACTGACCCTATTCCAGAGTGATGGGAGAGTCAGTGTAAGAAGGGATGGGTGAAATGATGCTTCCATCATGCATAGTGTCCACTGTACGAGCCTCTGGAGGCAGTTGGTCAGGTCAAGGCTCAACAATGTTATGTGCTAATAAAATGAAGTCAGCTGACCACCTCAATGTACTGAATGACCAGGCTATGCCATCAATGGGTTTCTTCTTGCCTGATGCTGTATTCTAGAACATGGGGGAGAGAGTGGATCCTCACACATGAACTGACCACCACAGAGTCGCTTAACTTAAACCCCACTGGAATTCTTTGGGATGCATTGGAGAACACTTTCAACTCTAGAGTTTTTCGACTCTCCTGTGGTCAATATAAGATCTCAATATATTACCAAAAATTTCTCTGGGCAGAAATAAACATTGTGATGTTCAGAACATTAGGGTTGTAGAAACAATGCCATGATGAATTATATTATAGTGTTTGACTTCTTGACCAGGCAGTGTATGTACAGGTTAACACTGTTTTCCTGTGATGTCCCAACACAGTCCGGTCTGCTTAGTCCTTTAAACATACTAAAACAAGCCCACATATCTACACACACACAATCCTTAAATCTTTCAAGGGCTGGATACTTTACACATACAGTGCAAACACAGAGGGGCTAGACAACTCGACACACCCACACATTCTCTCTCTTACACACAGAACACACTTTCTACAGGGTTGGATGACACACAAAAACAATCGGAGCCATTTGGAAAGGGTGTAACATGTCGTACGCCCCCCTCTCTCTGGATCCGTGTCAGAAAGATGGATTCCAAACACACACACACACTCCTAGACACACACAAAGACCACTGGACGCCTTTCAGACCTACACCCATCCACTGTGGACTCGCTCTGATCCTCAGTGGCCTATACATCACATTCCTGCGCTTGGAGTTGACAGCAAACTGCGTTCGGTTTTCTCAGCAACTTCTTCGTTTTTGGCTCTTTTGCGAGAAACAGAAAAGCAGATGTTTGTCTTTAATGTGATTCTCAGTGCTGATAATCCAACCCGGGGTTACTTCTTACAATTATTCACTTTATGGAATGAGATTATAGCAAACTGGGGTCATTTTTAGGAGTAAAGCCCTATTTGGACTGGATTCGTCTTCTATTCACCGTATTTGGCCACACCCCCTTTCAAGCGTGTGTTTCTTTCACCTTTGTGTTAGAACTTCCGCTCAGCTAACCCAAATGAATACAGTTAGATGGGAGGAGACCAGAGAGACAGTAAGAAGCTCGTATGAAACAACACTGTCTCCTCCGAGGTTAATAACACAGTGGGTGGGTGATTTGAGAAGGTGGTCTGAGGTTAATAACACAGTGGGTGGGTGATATGAGAAGGTGGTCTGAGGTTAATAACACAGTGGGTGGGTGATATGAGAAGGTGGTCTGAGGTTAATAACAGTGGGTGGGTGATATGAGAAGGTGGTCTGAGGTTACTTATGGAGACATGTTTAATTACTCTGTACTCTCGGAAGGTGTAGACGGTTCAGTAATGAAAAACTATAAAAGTACTGAAGCGTATCAGTACCTGCACAGTGGGAAGGTGGGCGTGTCCTCCTACACACAGATGGTGAGTTTATATTTCTGAAAGCTGGTTAAACCCAAGTCCAGCCAGCTGCCCGAGCCACGCTGCGTGGGTGTTAGTTACAGTCCAGATAGCCTAGCGCGGTGGACACTGATCAGAAAACAGTTACTGAACTGATAGACTCACCAGCACCGACACGTCTGCTTCCTCGGAGCTTCATAAGCGAGACATTTCTCTGGATAAGGAAGCTCTGGTGCTGGTTCTCCTTCACAGAATGGTAAGAGCAGACATACAGAGGTTTGGGTGGAGGTTTTAAATTTAGACGCAGGTGGTCTTCTTTGGAAGGTGGTCCCCCAACACTCTGATCTCTATGTGCTGTGTTCGTAACTCTGTTGTTCAAACCAAGTTTTCTCTTCTTCTAATTACTGACTCCCTCTAACTGAACATGTTATTCTAGTTATTTTACATGTTTATTGTCGTTTTGCTTGTAATTAGTATCAACATATTCGTGGGCGCACCGGAAGTTCTAACACAAAGTAAACAAAGATGCCCCCCCCAGTGTTGTCATGAAAAATAACGTGAATAGGGAGTTATGGCTCATACTAGGATGTCTGCAATGTTTTTGATCGATTTTGAATCAAATCTGTGATATAATTGTAGAACAGGTTGGAGTGGCTACCTAATGGACTATCCGAAATGAATGCCCTGCGTAATTAGAATAACCATTAGGGTTGAAAATTCACCGTCAGTGTCTCCGCACCATCATTTTAACATATTCGGAGTTGTACCCGTGAGGTAGCACAGTAATGTTACATAGTAGCTAAATTTTATCCAAAGAAACACTGGAAAAAATGAACACTTCCTATGAATCCTGTATTCATAATGCTTTATAATGCCTGTCATAAATTAATATAGTTTATATAGCCATATCATTAACACTGTAAGGATTCAGACTCAAGAGGTGTTATACGATCCATTTGCAAGGTTTATTTACTCAGAGCAGTGACAAAAGTAAACGAAAATAGAGGGGAGTGAGCAGTGGGCCTGCAGCAGGCTGAGGGTTGATCCCTTTGGGCAGGCTGGATGGTGCACAGGGCCGCTGATGTCGGTTCACTGTTTAACTGGAACACCGCAATGTCACAGTGTGGTGCGGGGGAGAACCAGAGCAGGTCTTAACGTCCTGGTGAGTTAAATGGTTAAATGCTCCTCGCCGTGGTCTCGGCGCTAGTCCGGTGGCAGCCTTGAACAAAGAGCACCCTCACCGAGTATGATATTTCAGTGATAACGCTAACTCAGTCAATAGAGAGCCGGCCAGAACCAGGAAATGAACTCGCTACAGGGAACGAGTCCGGTAGTCCAGTGGTGCACCAACCTCACGGGGACGCCTGTGGGAAGGCTCAGCCGGGTGGAGGTGAGTGCGGGGCAGGTCAGAGGGACTGCAGATCCTCTTGAGTTCCAGGGAGTGTGATTGGACCCCGCTATGGAGAAGCCAAGTCTGGTTGGACCGGTGGAGAGACCCTTTAAAGCGACGGCCCAGAAACTACGGACAGGTAGGTGCTGAAACCACACAGTATCTCAGAACAGAGAAACAATGCCACACACTGAGGTGAGCGCGTGGCTAGGCTATATAGGAAGTGCTAATGAGCAGCTGCCACTAGCACTGATTGGGAACAGGTGCGAGTGGTTGTGTTGCCATGGTTAGAGGGGTGTGTGTATGTGTCTGGAGGTACCTAAAATTCCGGTGACAACAACCTCTCAATATGCTGAGTCACGGATCTTACAAGTACAAACAGGTTTAAGTCCAAACTACTCTTGAGCTCAAACACTGCCACAAACAAGTGCCAGTGCTGATACCTGGAGAGAAGACAACAACATATAAGGTTAGTCACAGTGCAATACCTAGCAAGACAGGAAATTATATATTATATAAATGATATATTGTATATTTTAATTATATATATGCCTTATTAAAGACTTCTATAATGCATTATGAATACAGGATTCATAGGAAGTGTTATTAAAATCATGTTAGTCCACCTCCTAATCTACTAATCTCATCGTAATCCCAGGTTTAATGCAACCCAATATAATCTGAGGTTATTTCTGAGGTTATAAGAGCTCCATGCATGGGGATCATACAACCTGGGATTATTCTTAAGGCTCATTGTGGTGGCATATCTTAGAATCTATTCTGGAGAAACAGCTGACACAGTAGATTTGAACAGAGAAACGAAACCTCACCTCTCTATGAAAACAAAACAACCAAATTCTGTCTGAGCAGCACTAAAAACAAACACTCTGAGTGACTTTTACGGCCGAAGCAGCGAAACTCTGAGGATGAGGAGCACCAGCTGTAGCGAAGGCACTCATTTCAGCTCACGGCATTTGATCGTTTCCAATAAATCACATTACGGTGATTCAGTTTCTTGTAAAAACTGCTGACGAATCTCGGCGCAACATCTGTTGAACACACTTTCTCCCGTTCTCCTTTTGTCATTCATGCTCCTCTCCGTCGCTGGAACAACTATTTCCTGTTTTTTTTCCCCCTCCTCTCTCTCTGTCTCTCCTCTGTGTGTGTTTTGTCTCTCACTTGTGCATGTAAGAGCCGGCTGCCGAGCCCACGCTAACGAGTTAAGTGCTGTAAAACCGCAAACGCAGACGCAGACGCACATGTTCACCATAGAAATGTTCCCAATGTGACCGTTACGGTTTAGCCCGGTGCTTCACTCATCTACCGGCTTCTCCGCGAAGGAGGGCTCGTTTATTCACTCTGATCGAGGCCCCACGTTAAAGCGAAACTCTACTCGGTTCCCAAAATTTAGAGAGTAGAGGTTTAACGACTCTTTGGTTTGTAGGGTGTTTATATCTAGGAGGTTGAGATCAAGACCCCTGGTTCCTGATCTCAACCTCCTAGATATAAACACCCTACATGTTTATATACAGTACAGTGCAGGTTATAGGCACTGATGGTCAGCAGAGGAGAGAAACATCAGTGATGGTCAGCAGAGGAGAGAAACATCAGTGATGGTCAGCAGAGGAGAGAAACAGCAGTGATGGTCAGCAGAGGAGAGAAACAGCAGTGATGGTCAGCAGAGGAGAGAAACAGCAGTGATGGTCAGTGGAGGAGAGAAACATCAGTGATGGTCAGCAGAGGAGAGAAACAGCAGTGATGGTCAGCAGAGGAGAGAAACAGCAGTGATGGTCAGTGGAGGAGAGGAACAGCAGTGATGGTCAGTGGAGGAGAGGAACAGCAGTGACTATCAGTGGAGGAGAGGAACAGCAGTGATCGTCAGTGGAGGAGAGGAACAGCAGTGACTATCAGTGGAGGAGAGGAACAGCAGTGACTATCAGTGGAGAAGAGGAACAGCAGTGATTGTCAGTGGAGGAGAGGAACAGCAGTGACGGTCAGTGGAGGAGAGGAACAGCAGTGACTATCAGTGGAGAAGAGGAACAGCAGTGATGGTCAGTAGAGGAGAGGAACAGCAGTGACGGTCAGTGGAGGAGAGGAACAGCAGTGACGGTCAGTGGAGGAGAGGAACAGCAGTGACGGTCAGTGGAGGAGAGGAACAGCAGTGATGGTCAGTGGAGGAGAGGAACAGCAGTGATGGTCAGTGGAGGAGAGAAACAGTAGTGACGGTCAGTGGAGGAGAGAAACAGCAGTGATGGTCAGTGGAGGAGAGGAACAGCAGTGATGGTCAGTGGAGGAGAGAAACAGTAGTGACGGTCAGTGGAGGAGAGAAACAGCAGTGACTATCAGTGGAGGAGAGGAACAGCAGTGACGGTCAGTGGAGGAGAGGAACAGCAGTGATGGTCAGTGGAGGAGAGAAACAGTAGTGATGGTCAGTGGAGGAGAGGAACAGCAGTGATGGTCAGTGGAGGAGAGGAACAGCAGTGACGGTCAGTGGAGAAGAGGAACAGCAGTGACTATCAGTGGAGGAGAGGAACAGCAGTGACGGTCAGTGGAGGAGAGGAACAGCAGTGATGGTCAGTGGAGGAGGGGAACAGCAGTGATGGTCAGTGGAGGAGAGGAACAGCAGTGACGGTCAGTGGAGGAGAGGAACAGCAGTGTTGGTCAGTGGAGGAGAGGAACAGCAGTGACGGTCAGTGGAGGAGAGGAACAGCAGTGATGGTCAGTGAAGGAGAGGAACAGCAGTGATGGTCAGTGGAGAAGAGGAGCAACAGTGACTATCAGTGGAGGAGAGAAACAGCAGTGATGGTCAGTGAAGGAGAGGAGCTGCAGTGATGGTCAGTGGAGGAGTGAAACAGCAGTGATGGTCAGTGGAGGAGAGGAGCAACAGTGACTATCAGTGGAGGAGAGGAACAGCAGTGACTATCAGTGGAGGAGAGGAACAGCAGTGACTATCAGTGGAGAAGAGGAACAGCAGTGACTATCAGTGGAGGAGAGGAACAGCCGTGGTTGTCAGTGGAGGAGAGGAACAGCAGTGACGGTCAGTGGAGGAGAGGAACAGCAGTGATGGTCAGTGGAGAAGAGGAGCAACAGTGACTATCAGTGGAGGAGAGGAACAGCAGTGACTATCAGTGGAGGAGAGGAACAGCCGTGGTTGTCAGTGGAGGAGAGGAACAGCAGTGTTGGTCAGTGGAGGAGAGGAACAGCAGTGACGGTCAGTGGAGGAGAGGAACAGCAGTGATGGTCAGTGAAGGAGAGGAACAGCAGTGATGGTCAGTGGAGAAGAGGAGCAACAGTGACTATCAGTGGAGGAGAGAAACAGCAGTGATGGTCAGTGAAGGAGAGGAGCTGCAGTGATGGTCAGTGGAGGAGTGAAACAGCAGTGATGGTCAGTGGAGGAGAGGAGCAACAGTGACTATCAGTGGAGGAGACGAACAGCAGCAGTGACCTGTCCTCTGGGCTCTTCGCTGATACCACTGAGAGCTTGCTGAGGGTCACAGTGGGGTGGGGAGCATTGTTTGGGTCCTGCGTGACGTTGTTCTGAAGGGCCCCAGAGATTAGGAAAACCTCAGTTTTTGGAAAACCGGAGATAACAAAGTATAACAGTCGATGTTTGAGCGGTCCCCTCGGCCGCAACCCCTCGCCTGCACCACATGTTGGGTCGAGTCCACCAAACAGAGCAAAACTAAGCTGGAGAGTCGGTTGATAAACAGTTGCCTGGATTCTTTTGAACTGCCTGCCTTTATTCACTTCTGTGGTCTGCCCTCTATAATTGAGATCCACAAAGGAGGAACGCTAGGCAGGGTGTTTCCATGGGTTTCTTGGATGACTTCCTGCAGAGTTTTCCAGCCTGAGTTAGTTATAGGAGTGGTGTTTGGCTATAGTCTCGTTTAAGGGGCCCATTTGGCCCAAAAAGATACTTTTCTTCACTCTTCAAGATAAGTATGAGGTAGTGCACAAGCTCTAACAGCTTGCTTAAAGGGTCCATATCAGGGAAAACCAAACGCAGTTAATAGATACACAACAGTTTTTAATTAATACAGCAGTCTGGAGTTACATATGAAGTCCATACAGTCCAATACAGTCAATTCACTGTTTTTGTGATGTCACAGACACCAATTAATTTACATATATACACCTATTCAGTCCATAGAAGTTCAACACCAACCACTCATTTTCATGAAGTACTCAGTAATGTTCCAGTGCTCTTCTAAATGAGACCACACAACCAATCAGAACAGAGCTTGTTTATCTTAGATTAGTCTTAAAGGCACGGTAACAAAAACCTATTTCTGAAGCCATTCATTCTAAGCAATGAAGAGAGGTTGGACAGTGGTCCTGTGAAGTGAATAGTGGTCATGTTTGGCACATGAACGGCACAAATGTTATAAGTGAACCTCAAGGAGAAAAAACAATATGCAACAATAAAGTAGGATATGGGCCCTTTAAGCGTCCAGTCCAATCCATTGTGTTTGTGATGTCATCAAAAACAATGCATGTATATCCACTTTTTGAGTACACAGCAGTTGCTGACAATATAAGGAGCAGTCCAGCTGCTTGCTTCTGGTTGGAAAACAAAGCAGCCAATCAGACCAGAGGTCATTTGCATATTTCAGGCATAATACAACAGGTTAAAAAAGCTATATATATATATATATATATATATATATATATATATATATATATATATATATATATATATATATATATATATATATATATATAGAGAGAGAGAGAGAGAGAGAGAGAGAGAGATTAAAAATGGTAATTTATGGTAAGTATGAATGCATTTGGTACATAAAACCCACAAAAATGATCTAAATAGACCTCGAAAATGTGGGGTATTGGCCCTTTAAAGCTGAAGCGATTACAACAAATGTAGAAATTAGAAATGGTATAAGAAATTAGAGCCATTCCCAAAGTTCTGAATCGTCTCCACTGAGCTATAAAAGTTTGACTTACCTTCTTTCTTTGTTTCTTCCTTCCTTTCTTCCCTCTCGGAGTCTCCTGATAGCTCCACAGCTGCCTTTAATTAAGATTAACCTCTCCAGCTGAGGAGAGTGCACCAGTTTTTGTGCCTCTTGGAGAGAAAACACTCCATCCCATACGTTACGATGATTATAATAAACTGCGCAGCGGAGCTCTGAACGCAAGGTTAGTGCGAGATTTAGCGTATCAGTATTTTCCAAGCAAGGCCTTTGGAGAGTCGGACGTGAAGCCGTTCCAGCGAAGATAAACATCTTTCATGCTTTTATTTATTTATTTTGTGGATTTCGACAGCGTTCAGAGGCATAAAGAAGATTGAACGGCGTGAGATTAAAAATCATTGACTGGTCACAAAGAGGTCACCATATTTAATTTTATTTAATCTTTGGCAATGCTGCATGTTCCATAAAGATAAGATGACCCCATATGCCCTGAATCCTATATAGAATATGCATTGACGAACGGCCTAATACGTCAGCTCAGCACGCATGTGAATGTGTTACGCCAACAGGGGGAACGCTGTTCAACCACTTAGGAACTAAATTTTGTGTAATGGTTTTTATAACAGGCATTGTCTAAGAATAATATCTGATTGGCCAGTGTGAATTAGCCAGTATGCGCATGCACTATATGGCCAAAAGCATGTGGACATCTAAGCATCAAACCAACACTCAACATTCCAGTTCATTCCCATGGTGTTCAGTGGGGTTGAGGTCAGGGGCTGCATGCAGACCACTCCACTGGAGGTCCTCCACACCAAACACCATGTCTTCATGTTGCTGGCTTCATGCACAGCGACACAGTCATACAGAAACAGTTCTTCCCCAAGCTGCTGCCACAAAATTAGAACTGCCTAAAACTGTGTACAATGTCTTTGTGTGCTGTTGCATCAACATCACCACTGATACTAGGAACCCCAAACCCTGAAGAGCCCCCAGACCATCATTATCCCACCTCCAAACAAACTTCACTCTTAGCACTCTGCATTCCAGTAGGTGGTGTTGTCCTGGATTCATCCACAAAAGCTAGATTCATCCATCAGACAACCAGATAGTGAAGTGTTATTCGCCACTCCAGAAAACATGTTTCAGTACAGTGCTGGAGCTTTACTCCACTCCAGAGCCCAGTGGTGGAGCTTTACACCACTCCAGAGCCCAGTGGTGGAGCTTTATACCACTCCAGAGCCCAGTGGTGGAGCTTTATACCACTCCAGAGCCCAGTGGTGCAGCTTTACTCCACTCCAGAGCCCAGTGGTGGAGCTTTATACCACTCCAGTATCCAGTGGTGGAGCTTTACTCCACTACAGAGTCCAGTGGTGGAGCTTCACACCACTCCAGAGCCCAGTGGTGGAGCTTTACTCCAGACCAGAATCCAGTGATGGAGTTTACACCACTCCAGTGTCCAGTGGTGGAGCTTTACACCCCTCCAGAGTCCAGTGGTGGAGCTTTACACCACTCCAGAGTCCAGTGGTGGAGCTTTTTACCACTCCAGCCAATGCTTGGCACTGCACATAGTGATTTTAGGCTTTAAACCCATTTCATGAAGCTTCTGATGAAAATTGATCAGAGGTAAACCATACTCTGTGGGTTTGTTGTTGTTTCTAGAAGCTTACATTTCACTATAATATTCCCTAAAGTGGGTAAACTTCCCAAACAGGCTGGGATATAAAAAAAAGGAAAGTAGATTAACGAGCCCTAAACATCCAGCATCCTCTTATCTATCACACTGAGTTGACTGTTAAACTATAACTTTCTATTTGAGCAGAAGAGCCAACAAGAACTGAGGCCTTTTATTGGCGCCCAAATTTTCGTACCACTAAATTCAGCCTAACTCGAGAGAAGTTTCGCTTTCATGTTGGAAGTTTCTGTGCTGGCGTGCTGAACATCAGTACCAGTGCTGTGCGTCTGCTGAATCCATGGAGATTGAATGTACATACGCTGCAGCAGCTGTAAGTGCCGTGGGAATAACGCCAAAGCCTACACATTCTGTCCCATTGTTGTGATGTCAGCACTCATCAGCATTCGAAGCTTTCAGTTGTTTAAACCAGGCTTGGGCTTAAAAAGCCTTGAGATGAGCTTTTAAGAAGAGTTTGGAAAAGAAAACCTCAAATCATGGTTTTAAACCTGCTGTTCAGACCTGAGTGACGGAGAGCTGGAAGACATACACTACTGTGCAAAAGCCTTAGACACCTAAGCTGATAGTTTAAAAGTCTTTATCTGATCAGTAAGTGTATGTACACCAGTAAGAACAGCAGGTTTGAAGTACTTAATGAAGTACTGAGCAGTCAAAGCAGGTATTAGATGAGAACTGTAAATAATACTGGGTTGTTTGGGAGAAGCTTGGAAAGGGTTAAATAAACACACTGACGTATGTAAATGCACCACTTACTCTATAAATACTGTTTAATATTTAAATAATAAAATAGAATAGAATCTTATATAAAAATATCTAGAATATTGCTATATAGCATCATGTACGAAGTCAAAGTCAGTTATTTAGTTTCTAGTATAAAGCTGCTTTCCTATTAAATAGTATCAGCTCAACTCGGCTCGGCTCCACTTGACCCACCTTTTTTGGTTTTCGATTACGCAAACCTGGTACCTGTGTTGTCACCTCCATTGACGTTCCAGCCGAGCTGAGCTGGGACACGAAAAAGGCATTGAGGCAAGTAGGCTGAAGACTATTGATACGTTGAAGAGAATACGATAACACCATCCACCGGGTTAGCGAACCCTCTTATGTAGAGCTAGACTCGACATGTCATCTGAGCCACTGATGAAGCCACTGATTTCCCAAACGTTCCTGTTTTGTTTTTTAATCTATAATTTGGGGGGGCAGTCGTAGGCTGAAGGTTAGGGATCCAATCTTGTGACCAGAAGGTTCGATCTACTAGACCAACAGGACGCGACTGAAGTGCCCTTGAGCAAGGCACCTAAACCCCAACTGCTCCCCAGGCACTATGGAAAGGGCTGCCCACCACTCTGGGCAAGTGTACTTACTGCCCCCAAGAGTGTGTGTTCACAAGTATGTGGGTGTTTCATTGCACAGAAGGGTTAAATGCAGAGGTCAAATTCTATTCTATTCTAATTTTCTACCTGAGCAAAATGGTATTGCAGTTACTGCTTGCTGTTACAATAAAGAGTATGGAACAACTCAAGCCACTCAAGCTAAAAGCTAAAGTTAGCTGGTTCTCTAAAAACTTCAGCTGTTTGTTTTGTAAAGATTGACAGTTGCTGCTCTCTTTGCAATTTGGTTTGAGTTCAGAGTTACTTTCAGTCAGGATTGGTGGATGCCACATGTATTCCTGGTGGTTCTAATGGTGTTTTACTGGTGGAATACTCATTCAAGACACTACATTGCTTATAGAAAGTATTGTTGTTATTATTACTAATCATTAATGGTTTTTCGAATGTTAATGCATTTTGGTATTAATACATTGGTAAAATCACAATAATGTACAACCTATCAAAGATTATTTATTTGTTTTATTCTCTACATGTCTGATTTAAAAACATAGGAGCCACATTAGCACTATATTTCATTTATTTGTTTATTTAAAGTCCTAGCACTCCTCTGCAGGTAGAGGAAGGTTTCTAGGAAATATAAGGGAGTGTTCTTCCAGTCCTAGAGGGGGCGCTGATACCAGTACATATAGTCTTTGACCATATGGTGCACCTAAGCAGTGTGTTTGTTGAGCAGATAAAGGAACTTTAGACTTTTATTTAGTTTCTTTTTTGTTTTGGTTAAAATTAGTGATGGCCAGATGAAGCCTCTTGAAGCGTTGAAGCTTTCCATCCTGCTGGTTCAAAACAAGGTTTATTTCTCGAAGCTTCATGTGCTCACGAACACCCCTGCTGGTCAATACCTTAACAGTCATTTCAACTATTTGTGATTGCAGCATTGTCAGTCTGGGAATAAACACTGCAAAGTATATACATATAAACACCTTCATTAAATTTTCTGTGGTTCATTCATTTGTTCATCTAACCCTTTTGTGGGTAACGCTAATAGAGCTCTGTTAATAAAAAAAACTCGCGCCAGTCTGATTTCAGGCAATAAATAAATCTTATAGTACATGAGATGTTGATGTTAAAACTGTTGCAGTGCTTTCAAGAGAAAGGATAGTGATTGTGGGGTGATGGTGACTTCATTAATTTTTATTAGGAAACAATAAATCACGACTGGAGACCTGTCCATGGTGTACCCTGCCTTCGCCCAATGACGCTGGGATTGGCTCCAGCCTCCCATGACCCTGATTAGTGGGATAAGATGATGGATGGATGGATGGATGGATGGATGGATGGATGGATGACGCCAATACTCAAACTACGTCCTGAACCAGCGAGGCTTTAGCCTCGATACACACTTCATAAACAGGTTCCTCGATTTGTCAACACAAGCTCCAAAGCCTCAGTATCATTTGCCCATCACAAGTTAAAATAAAGAACGAATCATCAGCTTGGAACCAACACACAATCTGGACTTATTGCAACACATGCATCAAACAACTACCTTACCTCCACATTGGAGTTTGAGTGGTTAAAGGGTGACCACCATACTTTGTTTGGGTAAACCAAAAGTTTTGCCTACACTACACTAGAACTTCCCAAACAGGCATTGATATGAGAAAGGAAAGTAGAAGAACCCTACAACCCTACATTTCACATTGACTTGACTGTTAAACTCTAACTCTGTACCAACAAGCCAACAAGAACTGAGGGTATTTATTGGCGCCCAGATTTCCGTTCCACTGAACTCGAGAGAAGTTTCGCTTTCAAGTTGGAGGTTTCTGTGCCGTCACTCTGAAGATCAGTGCCAGTGCTGTCTGTCCTGAGCCTGTCGGGGACAAAAACCTGGACACCTGAGACGTGGGAAAAGAAAGCAAGCAGTTCTAACGTACGCCAAAGATCTCAGAGCCAGGCTGAACTCTTTGCCCCCAGCTTGAACACAGAACGTCAAGCCAGCGTCCATGTGTTCTAAACATGACTGGCATTCGTCTTGCATCAACACAGAGACGTCAACAGTGTGTTTTCTGGCCTCCGGGGCGGCGGCCCATGGCGTTCGCTGGTTGTTATGAAAAGGGCGCATGATTTGTGCTCTCTTTAGCCATCAAACACTTTCTTTTCTGTGGCTTTGCGGCTTCGATTCCTCTTTCGCTTCCCATAAACATCGCGGCTCCCCTCCACTTTCATTTGTTCCCTGTTTAGCGAGCCGTCCTGGTTACTGTTTTCTTCTCGTGTTGTCACGAGCCATCCTGGAGCCTTCGCTTACGGCCGTGGCGGGACAGGACGGGTCGGGGGGCGGTCTGGGGAGAGGGATCTAATTAGTCTGAAGAGAAGAGGATTGAGGGATGAGAGAGGGAAAGGAACAGGGAATGAATAGAAAGGGAATGAGAGGAGATTAGGCCTCAGCGTTGGTGAAAAAAAGGATTTGTGCTATACAGCTAGAGCAGTGCGATGCTGGAGATGCAGGAGAGGGGTCGGCGCTGAAAGGCCAGTGGGATTAGAAGTCGGGGGTTGGGGGGGGTGTTATTAATGACTAAATGAGTCATGAGTCTGCACAGGTGATTAGCAGTAGATAGCATGCAGTGCCAGATAATTAAGAAAAAGTGCTTTGTTGCTAAAAAATTGATGAATTTCTTTTTTTTTATATGTTTTAGACCAAAATATGACGAAACTGTCATAAAAGCTATATTTTAGGCTTTGGATGTCTGATTCTTAAGATTACCAACACTGTAAACCGCATCCACCAGATAGAACATGACTAAAATGTCACTTTCTATATAATATTGGCTGCTGAATTAGATTTGATAGCTGTAAAAAAAAAAAAAAAACAAGAGTTTAATATGGTGTTTATCCTCCTCTTTAATTCATTATATTAAAAACATGTTTTCCTTCATCAGTGTTCTCTTACTACATTTCCCAGAATGCTTTACGCAAATACATGATACAACCATGTTGTTGGCAATAGCTGTACTGTTAACTAATAGTGATGTTGAATGGAGAGGCACTATGTTGCTATGAAGCCGTGCTGTTGCAATAAATGCAGAATGTGGTTGATGTGTGTTGCTGAAGTAAACAAGACCTTCCCGGACAAAGACATCATCTAGATACAGCATATGTTGCTCCAAAACAAAATGTGTAAGTCCCAGACATGGGACCAAGTCACTAAGTTGCAAGGAACAAGTAAGTCTCAAGTCTTGACAATCAAGTCCCGAGTCAAGTGCCAAGTCTTAAACTTTGAGTCCTAGTCAAGTCACCAGACGTAACATAATTTCAGTATTTAACACAATTGATGCAGTTTATTAGTAGAATATTAAACTAACATTCATATAACATGTTATTTTTAAAGTTTGTATTATAACAAAAATAACTTGCATATGAAATGAGATCATTTCAAGCAGTTCTAATCACTAATCACCTCATTACCAGTCCATTACCAGTCCAATCACCTCATTACCAGTCCATTACCAGTCTAATCACCTCATTACCAGTCCAATCACCTCATTACCAGTCCATTACCAGTCTAATCACCTCATTACCAGTCCAATCACCTCATTACCAGTCCAATCACCTTATTACCAGTCTAATCACCTCATCACCAGTCCAATCACCTCAATACCAGTCCAATCACCTCATTACCAGTCCATTACAGAGTTAAAATAGGTGTTGAAGCAGAAAAAACAATAAAATGTGAGGCAGTGGGCCTCGAAGACCAAGGCTGAGAAACACTGCACTGTATGGAAGTATTAGTACACATTACACCTACAGGAACTTTAATAATCACATTCTAAACCCATAATCATTAATATCTGGACAGGGTCTTTTAGTTCTAACAGCATGTGTGAACTCTCAGTAGCTCAGCATGGACTGATCAGTGTTTGGCTACTTGATCACTTCCTGTCTGAGACGCTGAGCTTCCTAAATGCTTTAATGTTTCAGTAAAGTTCTCAGTGGACGGTGGAATATCTAGGAGGGATGAACAGAGGGAGAGAGCTTCCTTCACATTAGCTGTTCTTTATCATTTTGTTGCTAAGTTTGCTAGCTTGTTAGCCAGCTAGCTAGCTAACTGCTGAAATATATATAGCAGATACAGGGTGCGTCCGAAATCGTGTACGTGTACTTCCACAGTACGCAAAAGCAGTGCGCGAGAGTGACTAGGGTGTCCGAATACGTAGTGCTCGTTGAAAGTCCCCGGATGACGTACTGCACCGGCAGACACTTGTAAGTATGCAGCCCCAGCACACTGTCCTATCCCAGGATTCCATCGGAGCCGCGGAGGAATTCAAAGTGGAGGAGAAAGCGCGGTAAACGCGGTACGCCGGCTGTGTGTACGTAGCTACGGCTAGTAAACTGCCGCTACAGGAGTTAGCGCTGCTTCTGAGGTAAACAATGATTAAACTCCTCCTGTTTCGTCTCCTCAGAGCTACTGTTAGGCACCGTGTGAGTAGATATGTAACGGCATATCCCCCAAAGGAAGAGCCACCGGGATTTGCGTATGGCTGAGTGGCACTAGAGATGTGGGTGTGGACACAAGGAGGCTAGGCTCTGAGTTCAAGTGCACCCGTGGTTCAATTTATTCCACAATAAACAAAAGAAAAACTGGATCAAAGAAAAGAACAACAAATAAACAGGATGGTTACTAGAGGCGTGAAACTAATTCTTCCCTCATTGTTACAAGCGGATAACAGTCATTCACCAGGCTCACACCGCACTCTCACTGGTAGCTGAGACCCCTCTCTCAGGTTCTTATCGTCAGAGCCCCGCCCCCGACTAGACTAATAACTCGCCTGGGGCGATATCGAGAGATGCTAACTCGCAACCCACACATATACATATACACACACACACACACTTCTGCACAGCTGTTAACTCGTCATGACAATCATATATACATATTACCGGTAAGTATTCGTTTCTTGATTTCATCCCCTGCAGGTTTTCTCCCAGTTTAGGACACTGAGCCCCCCTCCCTCCCTGAAGGTGGATCCGCCCAACAGGGACAAGAAGCCTCAGTTCCCTCTACCTCCCATTTGCCCTCTTTCCCATCTATAGGACATCAAGGTAGGTAGGTAAATATGATAACATTACACAGTTAACTATTGTTTTTAGTGATGGGCATACCCTGCACCATCACAAGATATTTAGACAAACACGCAGAACGGTGTCACAAACAGTCTCGTAATCCGTCAGTAAACGGGGCTTTTAAATGAATTGCGGGACCTTTACCGTGACGGTCTGACGTCTTGCGTCACAGGACGTTGGTAAGATGGCATAGTGTGCCCGAGGTTGTGTGTATACTAAACACTCACACCCTGAAAGAGTGTATGGCTTTAACAGACAGGCAGAGCACACTAGCTCCAACTGAGTACGTACTGATCAAGTACACGATTTCAGACGCACCCTTACTGTTCTTTGTGCAGCCTCAAAAGTCGAACCAAGTGGTTGCAGCTCTATCTGTGATCTTGACTGAGTTTTTTTTTAATTTACTACAGCAGAATCTTTGTAATTGAACGGGATTATTTTTTTTTACAAATTCAACACTGGCGCCCCCAAAGCTTCCCGTGATTGGCTGCAAAACTTCACTTGTTGCTAGGTTACGGATAAACGGAGCAGCGCAGCACAGCTGCCTAGCATTACAGCACCATTTTATACAAAATGATCAGTTATTTGAATCTTAAAGCTCAAGTCCGATTCCAAGTCCAAGTCAGTAAAGGTAAAGTCTAAGTCAAGTCGCAAGTCTTTAGTGATGTTGTCAAGTCAAGTCACAAGTCATCAGTTTAATGTCTCGAGTTGGATTCACGTCCAAGTCATGTGACTCGAGTCCACACGTCTGGCCATGCCATGAGTACTAATGCCTCCCGATGCCATAACAGACACTGGCTTTTGGAACTGTGTGCTGATTACAAGCCGTATTGTCCCTCACATCTTCACCTCAGTTCTTCTCAAATGAGCTCAGGCCCAGAGTAGGTGGCGCTGCTTCTAGATTTAGAGTCACACAGTTAGAGTTTCTATATGTGTTTTTATGTGGTGTCTTCTTTGCGCGGTAGAGTTGCGTTTGTGAAGCAGTGATTTTGGGAAGTGGGTTTTGGGAAGTGTTCCTGAGATTTCACTACAGAATCAGGTTATGTTTTTAGTGCAGTGATGTCTGAGGGCCTAAAGGTCACCACCATCTAGTACTGGTTCTGGTTCTTGTGTACAGAGATTTCTCTGTATTGTCTAAATCTTTTAATGATATTATATCAGTCGATTTTATGATGATAATCTCCAAGTCTTTTGCTATCTTACGTTCTTTTATGTTGTTTTTGAACTGTTGCACTACAGTCTTTCATTTAGAGTGGTGACCCCCTCCCACCATCTTTACTTCTGAAAGACTCCACCACTCTGGGAGCCTCTTTTATTCACCAAATTTCGCCACACCCCCTTTCAAGGGTGTGTTTCTTCCATCTTTGTGTTAGAACTTAGAGCTAATCAAAATGAATACAGGTACATGGGAGCAGACCAGAGAGACAGTAAGAAGTTCTAATAGGACAACACTGTCTCATCTGAGGTTAATAACACAGTGGGTGGGTGATATGAGAAGGTGGTCTGAGGTTAATAACACAGTGGGTGGGTGATGTGAGAAGGTGGTCTGAGGTTAATAACACAGTGGGTGGGTGATATGAGAAGGTGGTCTGAGGTTAATAACACACTGGGTGGGTGATATGAGAAGGTGGTCTGAGGTTAATAACACACTGGGTGGGTGATATGAGAAGGTGGTCTGAGGTTAATAACACACTGGGTGGGTGATATGAGAAGGTGGTCTGAGGTTACTTATGGAGACATGTTTAATTACTCTGTACTCTCGGAAGGTGTAGACGGTTCAGTAATGAAAAACTATAAAAGTACTGAAGCGTATCAGTACCTGCACAGTGGGAAGGTGGGCGTGTCCTCCTACACACAGACGGTGAGTTTATATTTCTGAAAGCCGGTTAAACCCAAGTCCAGCCAGCTGCCCGAGCCACTCTGTGTGGGTGTTAGTTACAGTCCAGATAGCCTAGCGCGGTGGACACTGATCAGAAAACAGTTACTGAACTGATAGACTCACCAGCACCCGACACGTCTGCTTCCTCGGAGCTTCATAAGCGAGACATTTCTCTGGATAAGGAAGCTCTGGTGCTGGTTCTCCTTCACAGAATGGTAAGAGCAGACATACGGAGGTTTGGGTGGATGTTTTAAATTTAGATGCAGGTCCTCTTCTTTGGAAGGCGGCCCCCCAACACTCTGATCTTTATGTGCTGTGTTCGTAACTCTGTTGTTCAAACCAAGTTTTCTCTTCTTCTAATTACTGACTCCCTCTAACTGAACATGATATTCTAGTTATTTTATATGTTTGTTATTGTTTTGCTCGTAATTAGTTTTAACATATCCGCGGTTGCACCGGAAGTTCTAACACAAAGTAAACAAAGATGGCCGTCCCAGTGTTGTCATGGAAAATAGCATGAATACCCAGTTAGGTTACTGATCTGTTATCAATGACTGGAAGAAGTGTGAGATGTTTCACCAGGGACTTTTTTAGCACTACTAAAGTTTTGTTTATTAACACTACACAACTTTATCTTCTCATATGTACCGTTCAACTCTTGTCCAACATTTTTCTCCAACAATTTTTCTCCAACAATTCAAAATTGACACTTACCTGATGACATTTAAACCTATTCATGGTGGAGGGATACCTGCAGAAAGTTAGGAGGCAAAGTAGTTCCCAAAGAACATTTATTGTATTGTTTTGAGATTTTCCACCATCTTCACCATTAACACCTTTCCTTTTAAACATTTAGAAGACACATGCAGGTTCACTGGTGGGTGTGATTGTGTTACATTTGTGTTGTAGATATGGGGTGTGTCTCAAACCCTAGTGAGGGTCTAAGTAGGCTGTCTAGGTAGCAGCTGTGTAAGTAGCAGTGTTCTCTCCTCATCTCTCCTCATAAAACAGATTACTGAGACGCTCTAGTTAGAGAGAGACTGCATCATGGCTTGTTCCCGCCCACTGCAGCACGCCACCGGTGGTTTAGCTGGTTGCTAAGTTACCAGCTGGCATCCAAAACAATAGCCTGAGGCTTAAAAATCCGCTAGCATAAATGCTAATGGCTCGAGTACAAAGCTGCTTAATGGTGAAGGACTCGTTACAGAGTTGATAATAAAATACTGTTTTGTGTGATTATATGACCAGAAACACATTAAAACTCCAGAGAGAATCAAAATAACTCACATTTTAAAACCACTTCACTGCTCCTAGATTAGCCTGTGTTGCATCATGGGATTGTCTTAGCGGCTGAGGAAGAGTTCAATTCTTTCTTAAAATCAGGTCTAAATAAGGTTCCTCAGTAGTCAGCATGTTTAAAGTATGTAAGAACTGGGACAGTCTACATGTCGGGAGCGCATACTATGCCGTAAAAAGTTGTCTCTGTAGACCCTCACTAGGTTTTGAGACAGACCCATGGTGACCCCTGGTTCCATTCACCACCACTTATTAAGTCAAGTTTCTTCACTGTGAAGCATTTCACTCCACGCCACTCAGCTTTGGCCTCTTCTGCATTCTAACTTTCCTGACTGGTCACCCCAAACGCCCAAATACCTGCGCACACAAGTTCTAGAGGGTGGTCTTCTCAGTTCTCATGGTCCAGATACCGCCAGCTGTGTGTACGTTGCATTCTGCAAGCCATCTGATCGCAGCTCCCTCGCTCTCTCCGAGGGATTCCTCCCACTCTTGATGGTCGTCCTGGGTCCGGCCAATGCTTCCTTCCCCCACAGCTTGGATTCCTGTCCAGCTGGTGGGTGGCCCGAGTTTTCTCCTCATTCGGCGAGCGGCTGATCAGAGAAGACAGCAGGGTTTTCCGATCTTTCCTGCGAGATCTTAATGAGAAGCTGAGTGAAACGTTGAGCCAAGCACCAGCACTTATTCACACAAGCCTCTTGGGACAGAGGGGGTCTGACGCAGCCGCTCCGGGGGTCCGAAATAAAGGCTGGAGAGTTGCAAAACAGGCGGCAGGAGTTAATGTTAAGTAAACTTTGGTGCATAACATCTAAAGTTTGCTTCTTCAGCTTTGGACCGGAGCTACGAGGCTAAACGTCAGACACGGAACACGGATTAGCTGATCTTTTCACGAAGGAATCCAAACTGTGTGTAAAACCCGAGGCGCATCCTGTCTGAGCTAACCGCAGCTTCACCTTTGACCTCAGCGCCAGCGCTCGCTGCCGCGCTGGCCTTAAACGAGGTAACGCGGCGGCGCTAATGGGAGTGAATCACGCACTGGAATCCATAAAAGCTCCAGGCAGGGAATGTGCTGCCGCTGCCGGATTCGTAGCACCCTGGAAATGTGTTTTGCGGCATTGCTCGCATTTCCCCCCCTGATTGAGGCGGGCTGCTGACCAGTGCGAGCTGAAACGCTGCAGTGTTTTCACCCGACGATTCGCATGAGAGGCATGCGGAAAATGTTGCGGCCGCATTTGAATTCTTCTATAATTGATCAGATCACGGATAAGTGTCTATTCTAGCAGCACATGGTGTTATCTGCAGATGATCTGAAGTAGAAGTTCTGAAACTGTGTGCACGCTTCCAGAACTGCTGACATACGATATAAGCCTTCAGCTGCCTGATAGCTCTCATAGCTCACTGGCTTTGCATTCCCATCACTGTGTTAGGACCCCCATCCTTGTGGTTACACTCAGTGTCCACTGTATCAGCTCCACTGACCATACAGGAGCTCCACTTACAGACTGTACTTCATCTGATTCTCTTTATACTTTATTACTCTGTTCTTTAATGATCAGGACCCCCACAGGACCCCGCACTGCAGTGACATTGATGTGGTGGTGGTGTGTTAGTACTGGTGTGTTGTGCTGGTGTGAGTGGATCAGACTGGACTGAGAATGGTCCACCAACCAGGGCAGCGTCCTGTGGCCACCAATGAAAGACTAGATGAGCTATCGTCTCTGACTTGACATTTACCTGGTGGACCAAAGTAACAAAGCTGTAGAGTGGACAGCGAGTGGATGTAGTGACTTACTTGGACGAGTGAAGCACCCAACTGCAGTGCTGAGAAGGATCCACCACCCAAATGATACCTGCTCTGTGGTGGTCCTGTGGTGGTCCTGATCATTAAAGAACAGAGTAATAAAGTATACAGAGAATCAGATGAACTACAGTCTGTAAGTGGAGCTCCTGTATGGTCAGTGGAGCTGATACAGTGGACAGTGAGTGTAGATACAAGGAGGCGGTGTCTAATAAAGTGCTCTGCAGGAGCCCAGTCAATCAAAGCAAGTCTTAGAACCCCTTTCCTCATACACTACCGTTCAAAAGTTTGGGATCACAGTGAAATGTTCTTGTTTTAATGGAGTATCTTCTTCCTTAACACAACAATGGACTGACGGGTCTCTAAAAAAAGTTGTTTCTTTCTGGTCATTTTGAGTCGGTCAGCAAGCCATCAACTGCTGATCTTCAGATACTAAACTAACCTAGAATGTTGTTCTCCCTTTTATACTCACTTATTAGTAGAATGTTTTTCAGCTGTGCATCACAATTGAGCAAGAGTGTCGTAACAACCAATTAGTCCAATAACATCCTTAACTTGGATTGGTGGTCGTACCAGGAGATTTAGACAGAGGACTGAGAATTGCTGATAATAGGACTATATGCAAAATAAGCCTCTATATAAAAATAGACTTTAATACAAACATTTATATTCTTTAAAAATCATCTACACTTAAATTAATTGTGAAATGGACAGTATTGTTTGTGACTTAAATTGATAGTATACGTCCACTCACAGGACTGTCGTTCACATATTACTCGGATGGGGTCCCGTTCTCAGCACAGCAGTGACACTGACTTGGTAGTAGCGTGGTGTGTTGTGCTGGTATTAGAGCGTACAGGGGTGTTGCTGGGGTTTTCACTGCTAAGTTTAAGCGAAGCGACCCAAAAATATCCAGCCAATAGCAGCTCTGTGGTCAGAAACCAATGGGCTGAGGTCTCTGACTGTACACCGTTATGATGGAGATGCACTTTTACTAATGAGTTAAGAAGCCTTTTCTGTACAGGAGCTTATTTTCACTTACAAAATCAACAAGACGTGCCGTGTCATTTAACCAGAAACGTCCGAACGTTTGCATATGACTGTACGAGCACATGGCATTATATTTGGCTGTGGTTGTGAGGAACTCAACTTTTCACTTGAGCAGGTGACAAGTGCAGCAGGAAGCAAGTCAGCTTCTTTTCCTGTTGAAGATGTGGCTTTTGCTTGGAAGCTAACTTTAGCTCTTTTAAAGAACCCAGACTTCCATAGAGCCGTGTGTGGAAACAGGGGACTTCCTATTAGAGCCTAAGAAAAGGTTTCTGTCTTAGTGCTGCTGCTGAAGTGAGTCAGACTGTTGCATGCAACTTTGTCGTTGGGGTTCAACAGTAACTCGCAGGCCCATGTGATCAAGAAGGCCCTATTTAAAATACTTCTGCGGGCCTGTTAGACTGCTGCTATCTGATAAGCATTGATATGTTCACACTTTAGAGGGGATGTAGAAGTTTTGCCTTTGGCTGACTCTACACGCTGAAACCGTCTGCTGTAGTTTGCATAATGCAAGGCCTCCTGCGACTCATTTGCAACTAGTTTGAAGCTCAGCAATTGCAGTTCTTCATTTCTGTGCTGAGCCATGACTAATAATAATATCACTGGTGATTGTTTACAGCAGCTTGTCAAGGTTTCTGCACCTTCTGGAATGCTCCGACCACTCACACTGGAATTCAAAGGGTCTTTTGCATCACTTGCAACTAGGGATGTAAGAAAATATCAAAATATTGAATATCAGGATATTATGTTTGGTGATACTGTATCGATTCTCAAAAACACAGTATCAATACACAGATTCCTGGCAGACAGTAAATCATTGTGTGTTGTGTTTAAACCTCTGACCACTAGATGCCACTGTTGTAATCCATTTTCAGCTCCACTCCAACATTAACAAGCAGCACAAGGGCGCAGTGCTATTGTAAGCATTGGCAGAACTGTTTATATAGTGGTATGTTTTAATAGTAGGATTTGAAAAATCGCAATATATATCTTTGCTTGCAGTATTGCAGTATATTGTGATATACTAAATCATGACCGCTGTATCACGATATGTATTGTTTTGCCAGGTTCTTGCCAATACACAGCCCTACTTGCAACGTGGGAGCAACTGTTTTTGGGGGGAGACCACATGATGCACCCACCTTCAGCTCTCTTGCATCATCAGCCTGGCTACATAGTTACTGACGCCTACATTGTTACCAAAGCAGCTCATACAGATAGGTTGGTGATCTTTGCGCATACAAATGCGATCCAA
>CM038706.1:47878814-47936314 GCA_021613375.1 Megaleporinus macrocephalus
AGTATTAGTAAAATAATATAATATAATATAATATAATATATACAATAATAAAATAGAAAAAAAAACAGAATAGAATAGAAAAAATACAACACAATACAATAGAGAAGCATGGAATGGAATAGAATACAATAGAAAAAAAGGGAAAAAATAGAATTTAATATATATAATACAATAATAATATAAAAATATAATATAATATATTAGAATAAAACAAAATAAAATACAAAAAATTAAATGAAACAGAATAGAAAAAAACAATACAGTATCACACAATAGAGAAGCATAGAATAGAATAGAATAGAAATAATCTCTAACTCTGTAATGACTAAACAACTCTCGTGTGTCAGAGCGGGTATCAGTATTTGGTTAGTGGATAACTCACATTCAACATAACCGACTCCTCTCACCTTCTGCTAACACCATGCGCGTCTCCAAATTAACAGATGGCAGGTACGGGAAACTGTGGAAGTTCTGGAAGATCAAGAAAGCTGTGTGAGACTGATGGTGTACAGACCAGAAAGCAAAACCTCCAACTGACAGTAAAGAACCTGTGTAGAGGTGCAGGACTGTTAATAATACAGCACGTTAACAGTAGTGCAGCATATTCAGCAGTAAGGCACAAATCAGCAGAGCCACTGCAGCAGCTGAACTGAAAACACTAACTCTGCTGCAGCTGCTCCCGAACAAATCCAGAACTGCAGATACCCACTAAACCCAATAGTGGATTTGTTCTGTGTGGCTACGGATTAAAACAAAGCAACAGAGCTGGAGACAGACAGGAAAGCAAACACGCTGTCTGGGTGCAGTTTCAGAGAGTCTGCGGCGTGTGCGTGTGTGTGTGTGTGTGTGTGTGTGAGTGTGTGTGCTTGAGGTGCTGATTCACTTATAAGTCTATTGTAATCAGTATTCAGTAAGGCAGATACTTTTGAACCGACATAAAATTACACATATGAAAAAAGGATAACCTCATGGGACCCTAAACCCATGTGTGACCGCACCAACAAGTGGTCAATAAAGATCCTGAATAAGCAAAGAAGAGGCCCTGGGTCAGATCCAAATGTTGGAACTGAATCTATTGTAAAAGAGAAGTGAGCCTTATGAGCAGGAAGAGATACATGAGTGAATCTACACCGGCTGCGAAATCATTAGCAGCTATTAACACTATATAGAGCACCACACTGTCGTAGCTCCACCTTGCTGGTGTGCAGTCATCTCATCTAGTGACCTTTCCACGTACTCTAGCTCCTCATCAGTGGTCATTTTCTGACCACAGACAGAGCCCATCTTGTCTGGATATTTGGTGGACGGTCCACCTGGCAGTGACAGGAGTGTGAAGTCCAGGACCACAAGACTGACAAACAGATTCTACTCACAGGCCATCAGGCTGGTGAACACCTCATGCACTACCTCTCCAACCTCTCCAATATGAACTGGTTTTAACTGGTCTGGTTTTAACTGCACCTTACACTCACTGTACTGCTGTTTACATACAATACTGTTTACATTCACTGTACTGCTGTTTACATACATTCACTACTCACACAAAAACACTATTGTTTACATTTGATACGTGCAACTTGCACTTTATGGCTGCTGCTCTTCATACTTGCACATAAAAGCACACATAACTTTTATTTTTTTATTTTTAATTATAAAAAAAGAAAAAAGGCTTGCTTCAATTTTATTTACTTCAACTTTTATTATTATACTTTATATAATTTAAATATATTTTTTATTATTTCTTTTTTGTACGCTTTATCTATTGGTGAATGGAGGAACAGCAAAGTAAGAATTTCATTGTACAGTTTATTGCATATGACAGTAAAACTCTTGAATTGAATTCTTGAATTCTTAGGCCTGTAAAAACTCCGGCAACAATAATGTATCTGATGCACTTACAAAAAACACTTGGGTTGTCCTTTATATACTTGAACTACACAGAAATGCAGATTTCCTATGTGGAAACTACAAATGCATTAATGTCGCTGTCTAAAGAATAACATGAGTGCTCCAAAAACACTTGGAATAAATTCTGGTTCCATTGACTTACATTAAAAGCAAAGAAGGTTTTTGCTCTCTCCTGTAAAGTTGCCATTTTCCTTTGGACAGGGACAATATATCACTACTTTGAACATATCAAATTGAAACCATAGTTAAAAGAGCTCTCTGAGATCTACAGAAATGAGTTTTACACAGTCAAGTCACATTATTATGACCTAATATCCAGCTAATATCCAGAGTGACCACCGTGTGCAGCATGGACAGCAGCTAGACAGGCTGGGAGACTCAATAAGGTCCTGGTAGGTGGTCACTGGTATCTGGAGTCTTGCTGACTGCAGTGCATCCCACAGCTGCTGGAGGGAGCATGGAGGAGCATCCATAGAGCCAACACCACCATCCAGGTGGTCCCACAGATGCTCAATTGGATTCAAGTCCAGGGAATTAGGGGTCCAGGGTAGTGTGTACTTGGAATTCTTGATCAACTCTTCCAACCAATGTGGGACATTTCTAGTTATGTGTCGCATTGTCTTGCTGGAAGATCCCATCCACCCCAGGATGCCAATCAGCAAGGATGGCTTCAAGAGCTGGTTCAGAGAATGCCACCAAAATATTCCTCAGACCATCATCTGTGCTGCCGCCATCCAAAGTAGGAAGTGTTCATAAAAATAGGATTTGGCTGTGTAGATGCCTATGAATCAGAGAAAGGGTTCAAGAAGATATCCAAATTGTAGGAATTTGATTACTTCACTGTCTGGAAGAACATCTACAGAGAACATTTGAGAGTGCCCCAGCAAATATAACCTGACAGCAGACCATAAGATGCCAAAAGAGCCCCAAAACTTTATCCCAGGATTTGCTGGTAGCTTTTGCCACCATTAGTCACATTAGAACCAGACTGCACATATCCTACCTACATGGGGGAAACACCAGGAGGAAAACCTTCACATGACATTAGGGCAGAACCTGAGGTCGCTAGAAAAGGGCCTGAACTTCTAGAACAATGTGCTATGGACAGACGAGTCAAAGAGTTGCTTGTACCAAAATTCATGTGTGGTAAAAACCAGGAACTGCATTTGATCAGAAGAATGTCATCTGTCAATGTCACTGCTCTACTGAGAATGGACCACCAACCAAATAATATCTGGATAGCAGCAGTCCTGTGGTCAAAAACTGACCAGGGAAGAATGGGGTGTGTACATCTGATTAGTGGAATAAGCACTTAGTTTAGTTAACACTCTAGCATGCTCTACGACTATAGCCCAGCTCTACTGATACAGCTCTAGACAACATACAGTCATGCGTTCAGTTGTTGACAGAATGGTAGTGTATTAGCATTAGCATTAGGGATAATTGTTGTTTGTCCACCTAAGCATGGGTCATATGACTGGGAATGCATAAATTTGATTCCTGGCGGTGCCATAGCTATGCGTGGCTGGAAGTTCAAGAGAACATAACTGTCCTCTCACTGGATGGGTGAGTTGGTCCACTGGTAGAGTGGTCTGCAGGTGTCTGTTAGCTGATGTAAGACGAAAGGACGCGCTAGCCTTCATCCTACAAACTTGGTAGCTACAATAGCTAGTGATGTAGACTATAGGGTTTACTTGGATAACTCACTAGATTAAACAGCTTACCTTCTCTTCTTTAGGGCTTCCCTTTTTTCCTTGTGGCGTAGTTTCCACAACATGTTGGAAACATTCCTTTGAGATTCTGCAGATTGTTTAGGAGCACGTGCATGCTGAGAATCTCCTGTTCTACTACATCCCAAAGGTGTTTTATTGGATTCAGACCTTATGACTGGGAAGAACACTGAACTCGTTGTTGTGCTCGTGACACCAGCTTGCCTGATAATATGGTGCATTATCGTGCTGGAGGTAGCCGTTAGGAACAGGCAAGTTGTGACCATGAGGGGATGCACATGGTCAACAACGATACTCAATTAGACAGTGGTCATTCAAGCAATGACTGATCCATATTAATGTGCTAAAGTGTGCTGAGAAAACATTTCCCACACCATTACACCACCTCCACCAGCCTGGGCTGTTAACACAAGGCAGGTTGGGTCCAAATATTCATGCTTTTGCCTTCAAAGTTTGATCCTACTGGCATTTTTACACTCTTCAATTGTCCAGATTTGGTGAGCCTGTGCTCAAGCTGCCTCAGCTTTCTGTTCTTGGCTGACAGAAATGGAACCCGATTTGATCTCCTGCTGTTGTAGCCCTCAAATTTGGACGTGTTTTTCTGAGATGCTTTTCTGCACCCCAATTGTGTAGAGTGGTTATCATTAGAGTTCTGAGTTAGTGCAGCCTTTCTGTCTTGCTGGTGGATGCTATAGTGTATTAGGTAACAACGCTTTGCTCTTCACTTTGTAGGCTGGGGTTCGATCCCCTGCTTAGAAACCATGTGCTATAACAAATGGAGATCTTGGGCCTTACACTGCCTTCACCTACTTCTTTAAAAATGATGACATTGTTGCTCCAAATAAGAGCGTTTGACAGATGCCAGAAATGTCAGCTTGAACTAGTCTGGCCAGTCACCACTGACCTCTCTTAGCTGCAAAATTGCCACTCACTGGATGTTTTTTTCTTTATTGTTTGACTGCTTTACAACTCTAGATGCTGCTGTGCATGAATTCCCCATTCTGACCAAGGATGTGATCCTTACCTAGTGGTTGGTACAGTGTAGTGGGTTACACTGCTGCCCTTCATGCTGTAGACTGGGGTTTGATTCCCCACCTTGGGAACCCAATACATTATAGAAATCCTTTGGCAAAATTCATAATAATACTTTCACCAATGTATGTACAGGTAACTGTAAAACTACCTTCACCAACCTGTTTACAGGTAAACTGTAACACTACCTTCACCTACACTACCGCTCAAAAGTTTAGAATCACTTTAGAATTTCATTTCATGCAATTTTCCTGCAATTCACAAACAATATTGTCCATTTCACAATTAATGTAAGTGTATCAGATGATTTTTTAAGAATAAAAATGTTTGTATTAAAGTCTATTTTTGTATAGAGGCTTATTTTGTATATAGTCCTATTATCAGCAATTCTCAGTCCTCTGTCTAAATCTCCTGGTACGGCCACCAATCCAAGTTAAGGATGTTATTGGACTAATTGGTTGTTAGAACACTCTTGCTCAATTGTGATGCACAGCTGAAAAACATTCTACTAATAAGTGAGTATAAAAGGGAGAACAACATTCTAGGTTAGTTTAGTATCTGAAGATCAGCAGTTGATGGCTTGCTGACCGACTCAAAATGACCAGAAAGAAACAACTTTCTTTAGAGACCCGTCAGTCCATTGTTGTGTTAAGGAAGAAGATACTCCATTAAAAACAAGAACATTTCACTGTGATCCCAAACTTTTGAGCGGTAGTGTACCTGTGTACAGGTAAACTCTAAATCTCTGAATAATTGCCCATATCTGCATAACTCAATGAGCAAGTAAGACTCTTCGAGCAAGACTCTGAATTTTAGCATAAGCGTTAACATTTAACATGAATATTTCACAACCAGCACAGCAATGCTTGTACGTCTAAACAGAGGACCTATGAAGTCCTCACAGGGTGGACAGCGAACGGCCGGCAGAGGCTTCTAATAAAGTGGACGACAAGTGTAAATGTCAAACTTGGAGGCTTTCAACTAGAAATGACAAGCAGACTGGGCGAGCTGAAAGAGGCCTCATAGGAAACGGGGCTTGAGGGAGAAAGAAGGGAAAAAAACGAAGAGCAGCCTGACAAAGAGTGTATTCTTCAGGAGAGGAGGTGTGGGAACAAGAGTTGGAGCGAAAGAACGAATTAAAACTGAGAGAGGAACGGAGGAAGGGTCCGTGGGAGGTGTGGGAGTTTGAGCGAAAGAGGGAGAGGCGAGGAGAAAGAATCCTTCAGCGGTGCAGTGTGGGAACCAGGGGTCACGGCTCAGCAGGAAGAGGGCTTTCTTGGCAGGATGCGGCAGAAAGGGATTGTGGGAATTTACACAGGATTAACGGGGCGTCTGATGCCCTCACACACACACATACACACATATAGACACGCTCATCTATGTACACACACACTCTAACTCTTAATACCCGGTCTTGCATACTTAGGTGCAACGGTATTCGGTACACCGTCAACGTCTCACTTTTTAAAAAACATTATTTTGGGTTGATTTGTCCTTCGCATTTACACATCCAGTTGATGGTTAAACTAATCAGAAATACAAAGTCGGGAGAAAAAGACGAACAAATCAGATGTTCTCTTGTCAGCTTTGCGGGATTATGAAAAAAAAAACGAATTTGCGCTCTTCCTCTGTCCATCTGTTGACTTTGGAGGCCGGTGACATTCTCGCAGTAGGCCGTGTGATGAAGGACGGTGACGCAGCAGTGCAGATTTTTAGTTCTCAAAGCTTTGATCTTGATGAAGACGTGTCACCCAGACTGACGGAGACAGCTAGCTAAGGTTAGCTTCCTTAGGCCGACGCCTGAACATGAAGACAGGAGTTCATCAGCACTACTACTGCAGGTCTTAATGATTAAAGCTTAGAAGAAGGGGCTGCACGAGCTCAGAGTTTTTGTAGTGGACTGTTAGTCGAGTTGTGGCCATGAAGGGATGCACATGGTCAACAACGCTACTCAATTAGTCTGTGGTCATTCAAGCATTGATCCATTGATCCATATTAATGGTCTAAAGTGTGCTGAGAAAACATTTCCCACACCATTACACCACCTCTACCAGCCTGGGCTGTTAACACAAGGCTGGTTGTGTCCAAATATTCATGCTTTTGCCTTGAAAGTTTGATCCTACTGGCATTTTTACAGCCTTCAACTGTCCAGATTTAGTAAGCCTGTGCTCAAGCTGCCTCAGCTTTCTGTTCTTGGCTGACAGAAATGGAACCAAATATGATCTCCTGCTGTTGTAGCCCTCCAATGTGGATGTGTTGTGCTTTTCTGAGATGCTTTTCTGCACCACAGTTGTGCAGAGTGGTTATCATTAGAGTTCTGAGTTAGAGTTCTGTCTTGCTGGTGGATGGTATGGTGTGGTGGGAAACAACCCTTTGCCCTTCACTCTGTAGGCTGGGGTTCGATCCCCTGGCCATCTGTTGACTTTGGAGGCTGGTGACACTCTCGCAGTAGGCCGTGTGATGGAGGACGGTGACGCAGCAGTGCAGCTTTTTAAAGCAAGGCAAAGTTTTTGACGCTTTGATCCTGATGAAGACGTGTCACCCAGACTGACGGAGACAGCTAGCTAAGGTTAGCTTCCTTAGGCTGACGCCTGAACATGAAGACAGGAGTTCATCAGCACTACTACTGCAGGTCTTAATGATTAAAGCTTAGAAGAAGGGGCTGCACAAGCTCAGAGTTTTTGGAGTGGACAGTTAGTCGAGTTGTGGCCATGAAGGGATGCACATGGTCAACAACGCTACTCAATTAGTCTGTGGTCGTTCAAGCAATGATTGATCGAAATTAATGGTCTAAAGTGTGCTAAGAAAACATTTCCCACACCATTACACCACCTCCACCAGCCTGGGCTGTTAACACAAGGCAGGTTGGGTCCAAAGATTCATGCTTTTGCCTTCGAAGTTTGATCCTACTGGCATTTTTACAGCCTTCAATTGTCCAGATTTGGTGAGCCTGTGCTCAAGCTGTCTCAGCTTTCTGTTCTTGGCTGACGGAAATGGGACCAAATATGATCTCCTGCTGTTGTAGCCCTCAAATGTGAATGTGTTGTGCTTTTCTGAGATGCTTTTCTGCACCACAGTTGTGCAGAGTGGTTATCGTTAGAGTTCTGAGTTAGAGTTCTGTCTTGCTGGTGGATGGTATAGTGTGGTGGGAAACAACCCTTTGCCCTTCACTCTGTAGGCTGAGGTTCGATCCCCTGTCCATCTGTTGACTTTGGAGGCCGGTGATATTCTCGCAGTAAGCCGTGTGATGGAGGACGGTGACGCAGCAGTGCAGCTTTTTAAAGCAAAACAAAGTTCTCGACGCTTTGATCCTGATGAAGACGTGTCACCCAGACTGACAGAGACAGCTAGCTAAGGTTAGCTTCCTTAGGCCGACGCCTGAAACATGAAGACAGGAGTTCATAAGCACTACTACTGCAGGTCTTAATGACTAAAGCTTAGAAGGAGGGGCTGCACAAGCTCAGAGTTTCTGAAGTGGACAGTTAGTCGAGTTGATGATGACTAATCGCTGATGATGTCATGAATAAGACCACCGAGGGGAACAAAACTCACTTCCACTTTCCAGCCAAACAACGTTGATAGGACAGCTTTGCCAGGCATCTAAACAACGGTGAGATTTAGTTGGAAAGATTTGGTCTTACCGGGTTGTTCCTTATGTTCAATGTAATTTCAAACATGAATTTGTGCACCTCCAAATCCCTGACTATGGTCCTCAGTCAGAAAAGGGTGGCGTGTCCACTCCAGGTTGGAAATGATCTGCCTCAAGTGGAGGAGTTTAAGTATCTCAGGGTCTTGTTCACGAGTGAGAGAAGGATGGAGCGGGAGGTTGACAGGTGGATTGGTGCAGCATCTGCAGTGATGCGGGCTCTGTATCGGTCTGTCCTGGTGAAGAGAGAGCTGAGCCAAAAGGCAAAGCTCTCGATATACTGGTCAATCTACGTTCCTACTCTCAGCTGTGGTCATGAGCTCTGGGTAGTGACCGAAAGAACAAGATTGCAGATACAAACTGCTGAAATTAGCTTTCTCTGTGGGGTGTCGGGTCTCTTAGAGATAGGGTGAGGAGCTTGATTATACGGGGGAGGCTCATAGTCTAGCCGCTACTCCTCCACATTTAGAGGAGCCAGCTGAGGTGGTTCGGGCATCTGGTTAGGGTGCCTCCTGGACGTCTCCCTGTGGAGGTGTTCCGGACATGTCCGACCGGGAGGAGACCCAGGGAAAGACCCGGATCCCCAGAAAAATGATAGATAATGGATGGATGGATGGAATTTGTGATATATTCATCAACTGTAGAACAATGAGACAATGAGAAGAAAGTACCAGTATTTATTTATTTTAATCATACAACGCATTTCAAATGGGGAAACAGTTTAATTGTGTGTCATGTTTCTAACTATTCTGGGTTGCGGGTGTAGCCTCCATCACCAGACAGTTCAGGAGAAAGTTTAAGGTGGTCCGCCATGACATATACCAAGTTTGTTGGCCTTACTGTCTCACTTTGTAGGCAGCTACAATGACAAAGAAAAATCAACTATTGTTTAATTCTGATTACAGTTAACAGCTAATAACCCCAAAAAAGAAAACACAGCAGTGGGCTACGGTATCAGGGTTGGTGTGCTATGATATCGGGGGCAGTGGGCTATGATATCGGGGCGGTGGGCTATGATATTGTGGGAGTGGGCTATGATATCAATGGTGATGGGCTATGATATCTGTGTTGGTGGGCTGTGATATTGGGGTGGTGGACTATGATATTAAGTGGTAGGCAATGATATTGGGGTGGTGGGTTCTGATATTGAGTGGTAGGCAATGATACTGGGGTGGTGGGTTCGGATATCGGTGGCAGTGAGTTGTAATATCAGGGTGGTGAACTTTGATCATGGTGGTAGTCTATAATGTTGGTAGTAATTTACTGTGATATCAGGGGCAGTGGGCTGTGATATTGGGGTGGTGGGCTATAATATCAGGGATCGGCGCCCATGATATCGGGGTCAGTGGGCTATGATGTCGTGGGCTATGATACCAGGGGTGGGGAGCTATGATATCTGAGGCAGTGGACTATGATATTGGGCCAGTGGGGTATCATATCAGGGATGGTGGGTTATGATATTGGGGCGATGAGGTATGATATTGGGGTGGTGGGCTATGATATTGGGGAGGTGGGCTAAGATATGTGGTGGTGGGTTATAATAGTGGGACGGTGGGGTATGATATGGGGGTGTTGAGCTATGATATTGGGGCAGGGGGCTATGATATTGGGTGCAGTGGACTATAATATCATGGGCTATGACATCAGGGCAGTGGGCTATGATAAGGGGTGGCAAGCTAAGATGGAGTGGTGGGCTATGATAATGGGGTTGGTGGACTATGATATGGGGGTGGTGGACTAAAGACTTTGCATTGTAGTCTTCAGGAAACGTATTAATTCATTTTAAACCACAATAAAGTACCTCATCGTCTACTTACGAACGCAGATGCATTGAGGTTAAGAGTTAAGAGTTAAGAGTTAAGAGTTTCTTCCACAAGTTTGAGCGAGAGATGAATCAGTGGAATGTAAGAAGCTGTTTTAGCTGAAAGGCATTAAGCGTCTGCACAGCATCCACAGTGGACCGTCCAGACAGATGTATTTACTTTGTCCCGAACAGATCAAACCGCGACCTTGCAATTATCTCCCTCGTGCTAATCGGCCGCAGCAGCCGTGTCCACATAGACGGCAGCTAAGCTCTTTTTAATGAGAGCGTCCACCACGGCGCTCCTGAAGAAAAGCTCCGGTATGGATTCCCGGTGCTGCAGCTCTGCGGAGGAGCGAGCCGAGCATCAAACGGCATTCCTGCTAGAGCGCCCCCCCAGCAACCGGGGCCATTAGCCGAGTTTACGAGGCCCTGTAAAAAGCCTTGACTTCCTGTTTATGGAGGATTTCGGAGAATCTGAGCACGACGGCAGCAATAAGTCTATCTTTTTCTAATGTAGTCTACGGAGAGAAGACGCTAATGTGGTTCACAGGGTCCTATATATTTTTTATTGTGGGTGGTTGTACAAAAACATCCGTATTTTATGGTAACATGAGCATTTTCCAATCTTTCAGTTGCTTTAAAAATTATATACAGTGCAATAGCTCACTCTTTCAGAAGAGATCTGCCAAGAAGACTCCAGACTGGTCAGGAAGACTCCTCACCAATAGCTGGGCACCATTCTTTAAGATGACTCTACTTGTCTATCCATCCAGCTGCTTTCTTGTGTCTGCGTTTTGACATTCCCCTCCTTCCACCCCACCATCAGCAGTTTGGCCCTGTCTTGTTGTCGGGGTTTGGGCTTCACCCCTGCTGTCCTAATCCGGAAGGATAATCGGAGGTCTTGACGCTCCAAGAGCAGGACGGGCCTACGGCCAAACACTCCTTAAGTTCCAAATCAATGTTTCTTTCACATTCTTCAATTACCTCCAGGATTCAAACCACCTTCCTACACTCCTGCCTTTCATGTCTTTATGAGCCTTTATGGCAGAACTGCTTACATTCAACATCTCAATGGGATTGAAGCCAGGATGTCGACTAGGCCGCTCCAAATCTTTTATTCTGTTTTTTTTTCTCCAGTTGCTTTGGGTCTGAATTGTCCTTCAGATCCTAGACTGATGACCTGGCATTGTAAGTCTAGCTCACATTGCTGGACAGGCTCTATTTAACTGATGTTAAGGTTTGACAGGGCTTGCAGACCTTAAGCCTGGGTGTATATAGTTTCATAGATCAATATTTGTTGTCTGAGTCACAAAGGTGGCAACTTTTACAATCACTTTCTGCTATAAACTAATTAAAGGAATCACATTTTTAACTTACTTAGGTGTTTAAGTATATCATAGTCCACCGCCCACAGTATCATAGCCCACGCTCCTTAAATCATACCTCAATGCCCCTAAATCATAGTCCACTGCCCGCAATATCATAGTCCACTGCCCGCAATATCATAGTCCACTGCCCACAATATCATAGCCCACCACCCCGATACCATAGCCCACCATCCCTGATATCATAGCCCACCACCATGTTTTCTTTTTTTATAACATTACAAAATTAAGTGAAATTTTTAGCAGAATGCCAAGAAATATTGGTTTTAATAGCATGTCAAAGAAATCTATGTATCATTTTGTTAAGCCTGTCCTGTCTCGCTTTGTACCTGAAGAGGTGATAGTGGGTCACTGTAGTACCACTTTGTACCTGAAGAGGTGATAGTGAGTCACTGTAGTACCACTTTGTACCTGAAGAGGTGATAGTGAGTCACTGTAGTACTACTTTGTACCTAAAGAGGTGATAGTGAGTCACTGTAGTACCACTATGTACCTGAAGAGGTGATAGTGAGTCACTGTAGTGCCACTTTGTACCTGAAGAGGTGATAGTGAGTCACTGTAGTACCACTTTTACCTGAAGAGGTGATAGTGAGTCACTGTACTACAACTATGTACCTCAAGAGGTGATAGTGAGTCACTGTAGTACCACTTTGTACCTGAAGAGGTGATAGTGAGTCACTGTATTGTTGAGTGGAATAAGTCCAACATGTGAAGATGAAGAAGTAGCGCTGCTGCCTCAATGCCATATTCAAAAAGGGGAAGAGTAAAAACCACAATTAAGTTCTTGGCATGTGGTGACAATGACCTCTCTTAGCAAGAAACCAAATTCAGAAGCAACAAGTGATAGATGTAAATACATTCGTGTTTTTTCTGTTGTTGTTGTTTTTTTAGGTCTGTTTGTAAAACACTGCCTAGGGCAACAGAGGCAGAAGCAACCTCAGCTAAGAGTATGAGGAAGAAACACAGAGAGGAACGAAGGCCTAAAAGGGGAACCTGTCCTCGCGTGGGCCGCACTGGATGTGGCAATAGGGATACAAGCAGTTTAAAAGTAAGTGCAACATGAAAGCTAAGCTAAGTGCAACATGAAAGCTTTTCTTTTGGAGAGTACATATGGATGGTCAGGAGGTGCTACCACTATGGTGAGCATTGCTCAAAGTTTTGATGGGTCCCATTATGGGTCCCACTAGCCTGGTTAGGCTTGTCTAGAACATAGAACATAAACTCAGAGGCTTTGTATCCCTGCGTAGCCACTGCGTAATCAAAGCGGACCTCAGGCTATGAGCCAAGTACGTTCTCCTTATTATAAACACTAACGAAGAACCTTATATAAACTTGAACGTGAACACCATTCACCTCAGTTTTACTAGACAGTTTCATAATTTGAGCTTCTGTAGATCATCTGCACTACACAAAATGGATTCTTAGGAGAAATAAAATAGAAGAACCATATTTGACTGGCCTAAAGAACCTTTGATGGTCGGTTCTTTGAACCTAGAATGTACCGTACAACCCTAAATGCTCCAGCAGCACTGCTGTGTCTGATCCAATAGTACCAGCATAACACGCACTAACACACCACCACCATGTCAGTGTCACTGCAGTGCTAAGAATGATCCACTACCCAAATATTACCTGCTCTGTGGTGGTCCTGTGGGGGTCCTGATCGTTGAAGAACAGTGGTAACAAAGTATACAGTCTGTAAGTGTAGAACTATAACCTGCTCCTATATGGTCAGTGGAGCTGACACAATCAACAAGGAGGTGTTTTTAATAAAGTGCTTAGTGAGTGAATAGGTGCATTAGAACTTTTGCTGACTTGGCAAAGAGGCATCAGAACAAATGACTGGTGAATAAGTTTGTTAATCAATGAATCAATATAATAGTAATATTAGTAATAACATTAAAGTATTAACAGATTCAAATTTTATCTAACTACATATTAGCTCTAATATTTAGCTGATTTAAAATACAGTAATGATGCCTTCAAAATATATCCATCATATCATCGCCATATGTATCATTTTGTTGAGCCTGTCTTGTCTCGTAATACCACTTTGTACCTGAAGAGGTGATAGTGAGTCACTGTAGTACCACTTTGTACCCGAAGAGGGGATAGTGAGTCACTGTAATACTACTTTGAAACATGAAGAGGTGATGGTGAGTCACTGTAATACTACCTTGTACCTGAAGAGGTGATGGTAAGTCACTGTAATACCACTTTGTACCTGAAGAAGTGATAGTGAGTCACTGTACTACCACTTTGTACCTGAAGAGGTGATAGTGAGTCACTGTAATACTACTTTGTACCTGAAGAGGTGATAGTGAGTCACTGTACTACCACTTTGTACCTGAAGAGGTGATAGTGAGTCACTGCAATACTACTTTGTACCTGAAGAGGTGATAGTGAGTCACTGTACTACCACTTTGTACCTGAAGAGGTGATCGTGAGTCACTGTAATACTACTTTGTACCTGAAGAGGTGATAGTGAGTCACTGTACTACCACTTTGTACCTGAAGAGGTGATAGTGAGTCACTGTAATACTACCTTGTACCTGAAGAGGTGATAGTGAGTCACTGTACTACCACTTTGTACCTGAAGAGGTGATAGTGAGTCACTGTACTACCACTTTGTACCTGAAGAGGTGATCGTGAGTCACTGTAATACTACTTTGTACCTGAAGAGGTGATAGTGAGTCACTGTACTACCACTTTGTACCTGAAGAGGTGATCGTGAGTCACTGTACTACCACTTTGTACCTGAAGAGGTGATGGTAAGTCACTGTAGTACCACTTTGTACCTGAAGAGGTGATAGTGAGTCACTGTAGTACCACTTTGAACCTGAAGAGGTGATGGTAAGTCACTGTAGTACCACTTTGTACCTGAAGAGGTGATGGTAAGTCACTGTAGTACCACTTTGAACCTGAAGAGGTGATAGTGAGTCACTGTAGTACCACTTTGTACCTGAAGAGGTGATAGTGAGTCACTGTAGTACCACTTTGTACCTCAAGAGGTGATAGTGAGTCACTATACTACAACTTTGTACCTGAAGAGGTGACAGTGAGTCACTGTACTAGCACTTTGTACCTGAGGAGGTGATAGTGAGTCACTGTAGTTCCACTTTGTACCTGAAGAGGTGATAGTGAGTCACTCACTAGCTCTAATATTTAGCTGATTTCAAATACATTAATGATGCCTTCAAAATATATTCGTCATATCACCGCCATCCAAAGAAAAACATGTATCTCTATTTTTGGTCTATTTTTATTTTCCTGTGTTATTTGAATGTAGCCGCTGCTATATTGTCTGAAAACGTCTTGATGAACGGACCAATAGGAATGACATAAAAGCATGTTGTTGGCCTCTCCTTTAAAGTTACAATATTTGAGATGTGTTTTCTATGGACAGCAATGTTATATAAGAGTTAAATAACACAACACTTGTAGTCTCAAAATCACGTATGCTAAAGGTTAAAAGCAAGTTGGGTGTCTTAATTGCATACTTTGCGTGATATTTAGTTTAAAATATTACAAACTTAAACTATGATTATCAGCAGACCATCAGTAGAGATTTCTACTGAAGGTAGCATGCTAACCAGCTAGCCCTGGTCCATTCTGTCTCATAATACCACTTAGTACCTGTAGAGGTGATACTGTGTGACTGTAGTGTCAAGTTTAGTCAATCCAAAATGAGAATAGCGCTGCTGCCCCGACGGCGTATTCTAACCTCTGGATTTAAAAAAACGTTTATTGTAGTCTCAAAGTCACATAAACAAAAGGTTGAACATGAGTTGACAGATTATTTTCATAGTAGCTGCTGATTTCTTTTGATTAATGCAAGGAATATTACACCATGGACACCAGTCCATCACATGGCCAACACACACTCACGCACACACACACTCACACCTACAGGCAGTTTAGAGTGATCAACCTAACATGCATGTGTCTGGACTGTGGGAGGAAACCCACTCGGGGAGAACATGCACACTCCACACAGGACGACACAGACTGGAAATCCAACCCACATCATCACAACACCACAGTGCTGACCACTACACCACCATACTAACCACTACACCACCGTACTAACCACTACACCACCATACTAACCACTACACCACCATACTAACCACTACACCACCATACTAACCACTACACCACTATACTAACCACTACACCACCATACTAACCACTACACCACCATACTAACCACTACACCACCGTACTAACCACTACACCACCGTACTAACCACTACACCACCATACTAACCACTACACCACCATACTAACTACTACACCATCGTACTAACAACTACACCACCATAATAACCACTACACCACCATACTAACTACTACACCACCGTACTAACCACTACACCACCATACTAACCACTACACCACCATACTAACTACTACACCACCGTACTAACCACTACACCACCATACTAACCACTACACCACCGTACTAACCACTACACCACTGTACTAACCACTACACCACCGTGCTAACCACTACACCACTGTACTAACCACTACACCACCATACTAACCACTACACCACTATACTAACCACAACACCACCATACTAACCACTACACCACTATACTAACCACTACACCACCGTACTAACCACTACACCACTGTACTAACCACTACACCACCGTACTAACCACTACACCACCGTACTAACCACTACACCACCATACTGACCACTACACCACCATACTAACCACTACACCACCGTACTAACCACTACACCACCATACTGACCACTACACCACCATACTGACCACTACACCACCGTACTAACCACTACACCACCGTACTAACCACTACACCACCATACTAACCACTACATCCACCATCTAACCACTACATCCACCATACTGACCACTACACCACCATACTAACCACTACACCACCATACTGACCACTACATCCACCATGCTAACCACTACATCCACCATGCTAACCACTACATCCACCATGCTAACCACTACACCACCGTACTAAATACTACACCACCGTGCTGACCACTACACCACCGTGTGACCTATATTTATATATTTATATTTCCATAAAATCGTATATATAACTATAAACTATATATATATATATATATATATATATATATATATATATATATATATATATATATATATATATATATATATATAACTATATATATATGTAAGCTAGATAACTATGATTATGAACTAGATGGTTTTTTCCCAAGAACCATACATGAAGGAACACTCAGAAGATCTAGATCTAAACTGGAAGCTCCTCGGCACCACAACTCACTACAGCACAACACGATGTGATATAAACAGGCCATATACTAGCCAGTACTGCAGCACTGCAGCATGTTGCCTGTGCAGCCTCCTTTATGTTATGACGCATCAGATATCGGATGTGGCCCTTCACGTGTTGATGTGGCGAGACAACTATGACACTGTTACATATCTTGGGTTGGTTTTCCACACCCCCGGAACCCCAAACTACAAAGGGTTTCCAGTGGAGAAACACCCACCAGTGTAGAGTGTAATCAAGGACAAGGCGTCATCACTCGTTCTTCTTAATGTTTTAAGCATAAAAACCTGAAGTGACTATTAAAAGTACTAAGATACACAGATTAACACCGTGCTGTCTGCACAGCTGAATGCCTCGCCCTGTAACCACAAATAAACCTGCTGATGTGGTTTCTGCAAATTGCTGACACAGTAGATGCAATAAGTGAAGCCTAAATTTAAAAACACAACCTAACTAGCTTTCGGTCTAACTAGTAATTTAACTACGCTTAAGTCTAACTCTTAATCTAAACAGGTTTCAGTCTAACTCTTAATCCAACTAGGTTTCAGCCTAACTCTTAACCTAACTAGGTTTCAGCCTAACTACTAATCTAACTAGGTTTTAGTATAACTAGCAATCTAACTAGGTTTCAGTTTAAGTAGTAACTGAACTAGCCTTTCGTCTAATTCCTAACCTAACTATATTTCAGTCTAACTCCTAACTGGGTTTTAGCCTAATTCCTAATCTAACTAAATTTTAGTCTAATGAGCAATCTAACTAGATTTCAGCCTAACTCTTTATCTAACTAGGTTTAGTCTAATGAGCAATCTAACTAGATTTCAGCCTAACTCTTTATCTAACTAGGTTTAGTCTAATGAGCAATCTAACTAGATTTCAGCCTAACTCTTAATCTAACTAGGTATCATCCTAACTCCTTATCTAACTAGGTATAAGGCTAACTCATAATCTAACTGTCAGCCTAACTCTTAATCTATCTAAGTTTTAGTATAACTAGCAATCTAACTAGGTTTCAGTTCAAGTAGTAACTTAACTAGGCTTTCATCTAACTCCTAATCTAACTATATTTCAGTCTAAATCCTAACTAGGTTTCAGCCCAATTCTTAATCTAACTAGGGTTTAGTCTAACTAGCAATCTAACTAGATTTCAGCCTAACTCCTAATCTAAGTAGGTATCACCATAATTCCTAATCTAACTAGGTATAAGACTAATTTTTAATCTAACTAGGTATCATCCTAACTCCTAATCTAACTAGGTATAAGACTAACTTTTAATCTAACTAGGTATCATCCTAACTCCTAATCTAACTAGATGTTAGCCTAACTAGCAATCTAACTAGGTTCCAGCCTAATACTAATCTAACTAGGTTTCAGTCCAACTAGCAATATAGGTTTTAGGTCAAGTAGTAACATAACTAGGTCTTAGACCAATTGCTAATCTAACCATGTTTTAGTCTAACTAGAGATCTAACTATGCTTCAGTTTACTCTAACTAGGTTTCAGACAAACCTGGAGTCTAACTAGGTTTCAGTCTAGCTAGTGCTCTAACTTGGTTTTAGACTAACTAGTAATCTAAGTAGGTTTCAGACTAACTGCTTATCTAAATAGGCTTCTGCCTAACTAGTAATCTACCTAGGTTTCAGTCTAACTAGTAATCCAAGTGGGTTTCAGTCCAAGTAGTAACACATTTAGGTTTTAGTCTAATGAGCAATCTAGCTAGGTTTTAGTCTATCTCCAGTCTAAATAGGCTTCAGTCTTTACATCTCAACCATTTAATTACATAGAACTGTTGAGTAATCCAGTTCCACAGAGCCTGGACTAAAGTTTTACAGTAATGAAAAGTTATTAACGCCCCTCACCACCATTTGTTTGCTTGTTGTTTTAAATAACCGTCTTATGCAATGAGATGCTCAGACGTACTGGGGTCAGATCTCCACAGGTGGCCAGTACTGCACCAAAGCTGAAGTGCCCAAGAGTGAGAAAGCTTATGGAATCCAAGCCAACCCCACAGGCTGTCTTCCCGGGAGGAAACTGAAGCGAGCCTCAAAACCGATCGTGAAGAATGGATATATAAAAATGATTACACATATTGACCAAGCGGGCATAGGCGGAGAGTCTCGAACCCCAAATGTGCTCATGTGCCCGAGTATCTCATACACTGTCTCAGAAACACTGGACATTGGGTTTTTCAGGGGACTCTGCTAAAACATTTAGAATTACTGATCAATGATTTCTCATATTTATATGAATTATTTGTCATATACATTTTAACATATTATATATAATATAATAATAATAATACACATCATTTTGCCCACGTAACACAGGCTGTTATGTCACCACAATATGAATTACTGTTACATTATTGTAATGTAACACTGTAACGCTGGCTATTATGCCACTACTATGTACATTACTGTACAATTATTGTAATGTAACACTGTAACACGGACTGTAATGCCAGCACAATATGAATTACTGTTACATTACTGTAATGTAACACTGTAACGCTGGCTATTATGCCACTACTATGTAAATTACTGTACAATTATTGTAATGTAACACTGTAACGCCAGCTGTTATGCCACCACTATATGAATTGCTGTGAGATTATTGTAATTTAACACTGTAACACTGGCTGGTATGCCACCACTAGGTTAATTACTGTTACATTATTGTAATGTAACACTGTAACACTGGCTGTTATGCCACCACTAGGTTAATTACTGTATTATTGTAATGTAACACTGTAACACAGACTGTAATGCTACTACTATGTTAGTTACTGTTACATTATTGTAATGTAAGACTATAACGCTGGCTATCATGTCACCACTAGGTTAATTACTGTATTATTGTAATGTAACACTGTAACACAGACTGTAATGCTACTACTATGTTAGTTAATGTTACATTATTGTAATGTAAGACTATAACGCTGGCTATCATGTCACCACTAGGTTAATTACTGTATTATTGTAATGTAACACTATAACACAGACTGTAATGCCAACACTATGTGCATTAATGTTACATTATTTTAATGTAACACTGACTGTTATGCCACCACTATGTGAATCACTGTAATGTGAATGTAATGTAACACTGTAACACTGGCTGTTATACCACTACTATGTGAATTAATGTTACAATGGGTTTTTCACCCACTCTGCTAAAACATTTTGAATTACTGATCAATGATTTGTCATATTTATATGAATTATTTGTCATATTATATACTATATATAATATAATAATAATAATACACATCATTTTGCCTACATACGCTATTGTCAACACACATATTACGCATCTGAGTATATTACTGTGCCAAGTTTAGGGGAAGTCCTCAAAATGGTTTCGTTCTGACACTCACTTTTTTTTCTAGCCTTTAACTGGTAGTATGTTCAAAGTTTTGGGGAAATCCTTACGTGATCTCGAAAAATACAGCGCCCCAACCCCCACAGACACACACACACACATACACACACACACACACTCAAATACAGGCAACACATTTCTTCATACAAGGCACTATAAGTCTGAGCGTTATGAGGTTTTCTATTATTTGGGGGACTTTTCTGGTGTAATAAATTAATAATATATATAGTCACCTATAAAACAGACAGTTCTCTGTCACACACACACCCCATGTGACCAAACACTCTCCTCATTCTCCTGTTCTCAAGATACAATTAAATTGTGCATATCGTATCTCCAAAATAGTAAATGTACATTAGAGGACAAAACCTACTTCACTTTTAATGTGAGTCAATGGAACCGAAAGAATTTCCGAGTGATTTTGAAGTGTTTCTACTGGGCCATTCATCATGAAATTGTGGGACAATGTAAACGGCAGCTGCTAAGTTCAAATGTTGTAGAAAAACAAAAATCAACAAAAAAATGTAGATACTTGTTTTTAGGCCAGAGGTCATATATTAGAAACTATTAACAGATTGTTGGCCTTTTATAAAACATGGCAGGAACACTTCAGTATAGCATGACATGTAACACTTGCTGTTAAGCCACCACTATATGAATTACTGTAACATTATTGTAATGTAACACTGGCTGTTATGCCACCACTATATGAATTATTGTTACACTGTTGTAATGTAAGACTGTAACACTGGCTGTTATGCCACCACTATATGAATTATTGTTACATTGTTGTAATGTAAGACTGTAACACTGGCTGTTATGCCACCACTATGTGAATTATTGTTACACTGTTGTAATGTAAGACTGTAACACTGGCTGTTATGCCACCACTATGTGAATTATTGTTACATTGTTGTAATGTAAGACTGTAACACTGGCTGTTATGCCACCACTATGTGAATTATTGTTACACTGTTGTAATGTAAGACTGTAACACTGGCTGTTATGCCACCATTATGTGAATTATTGTTACATTGTTGTAATGTAAGACTGTAACACTGGCTGTTATGCCACCACTATGTGAATTATTGTTACATTGTTGTAATGTAAGACTGTAACACTGGCTGTTATGCCACCACTATGTGAATTATTGTTACATTGTTGTAATGTAAGACTGTAACACTGGCTGTTATGCCACCACTATGTGAATTATTGTTACATTGTTGTAATGTAAGACTGTAACACTGGCTGTTATGCCACCACTATGTGAATTAATGTAACATTATTGTAATGTAACACTGGCTGTTATGCCACCACTATATGAATTATTGTTACACTGTTGTAATGTAAGACTGTAACACTGGCTGTTATGCCACCACTATGTGAATTATTGTTACACTGTTGTAATGTAAGACTGTAACACTGGCTGTTATGCCACCACTATGTGAATTATTGTTACATTGTTGTAATGTAAGACTGTAACACTGGCTGTTATGCCACCACTATGTGAATTATTGTTACATTGTTGTAATGTAAGACTGTAACACTGGCTGTTATGCCACCACTATGTGAATTATTGTTACATTGTTGTAATGTAAGACTGTAACACTGGCTGTTATGCCACCACTATATGAATTATTGTTACATTGTTGTAATGTAAGACTGTAACACTGGCTGTTATGCCACCACTGTGATGTAGATTTGTATGGATGCAATGGGTGATGAGATGGGCCTGATTTTTAAAGCCAATGTTGTTAACAGAGCTAGAACTCATTAGTGAGCAATAGATATTACTGGAGTTCAACTTTACTGAAAAATATACAAAACCTTAGACAACTACAGCACATTGGACCCCCCCCTGCCCCCCCATCCCCCTAAACTGTGCCATTTCTAATGGTGGTCATTATTGATAAAAAAGAACAACATCTTAACATTGAGACATCTTAACAGTGAATCACTGTGTTGCTGCCATCGCAAAAAAACTCCATTACAACACCGTTGAGGGACCTTATATCGCTGACGTTCAACTCTGCTGTAGTTTCATGACATCCAAGGGGGCTTCCCCACCTTACCAGGAACTTCCCCTGCCATCTTTCGGTGGGTAGGTGGTACACTTCGGCTGGTTGTGAGCAGTGACTCATAATTTTGTTGCTCCAGCGCTGCTGTGCTGTTGGATCAAACATGTTGTATTCTGTGCCTTTAAGACAGACACTGCTGAATGATGTAACAGCGTTTATTCATACAGGATGCAGATTTAAAAATAGACAGTATAAAGGCTGTGGCATCAGATCACACTTCAGTTCCTGTTCATCTCACATCAGGTTAGCGTAGTGAGTTCAGGCTTATCAGCCTGTTAGAAGTGGCTCTACTCGAAATGCCCCTGGATCTTGTTGGAGTTTCTTGTAGCTGTAGTTTAAAATCTCTCACCAGTGACCAGTCACATCACCCACAGACCAACTGTTCACTCTACAATACTCACTCCTACCGACAGCACGAGGGTGAAGAAGCTCATTCACCAGTTTTCCTGTTCCACCTTAAACAGTGCAGCAGGAGCCAGAACGTACCTGCACCTCCATTTAAGGTGGAAACAGGAGAACTGGTGCAGGAGAAGTTGAGCTGATGGGGCTGGTGGTCAGTAGGAGTGAGTATTGTAGTGTGTAAGGGTGATCTGGGGGTGAACACTGGTGATAGATTTAAAAGCGTACGCTACGGTAAGTAAACAGCGTAACGTTAATGAAAAGAGGGGCGGAGTTGAGTGTGTGGTGCTGGTTGATCCACAGGACAGTAAACCACAGACGTTGTGGAGCTCCTCGGTATCGAGATCCACCAACCGCCAACACACAAGTTGTAGCTCAACACTTTAGTATGTGGTGATTTGTTTTCTTGGTGGTTCTTAATCTGCTCGATGAAGGAACAGTTTTGGTGGTGATAAAGGAATGAAGGAACAGTGTTTGTGATAATGAAGGAATGAAGGAACAGTGTTGGTGATGATAAAGGAATGAAGGGATGAAGGAACAGTGTTTGTGATAATGAAGGAATGAAGGAACAGTGTTGGTGATGATAAAGGAATGAAGGGATGAAGGAACAGTGTTGGTGGTGATAAAGGAATAAAGGGATGAAGGAACAGTGTTGGTGGTGATAAAGGAATGAAGGGATGAAGGAACAGTGTTGGTGATGATAAAGAAATGAAGGGATGAAGGAACAGTGTTGGTGGTGATAAAGGAATGAAGGGATGAAGGAACAGTGTTGGTGATGATAAAGGAATGAAGGGATGAAGGAACAGTGTTGGTGATGATAAAGGAATGAAGGGATGAAGGAACAGTGTTGGTGGTGATAAAGGAATGAAGGGATGAAGGAACAGTGTTGGTGGTGATAAAGGAATGAAGGGATGAAGGAACAGTGTTGGTGATGATAAAGAAATGAAGGGATGAAGGAACAGTGTTGGTGGTGATAAAGGAATGAAGGGATGAAGGAACAGTGTTGGTGGTGATAAAGGAATGAAGGGATGAAGGAACAGTGTTGGTAATGATAAAGAAATGAAGGGATGAAGGAACAGTGTTGGTGGTGATAAAGGAATAAAGGGATGAAGGAACAGTGTTGATCTCAGGCATTGTTTACAGGATGCTATAGTTTATGCTTTCCCATTAACAGATGTGAAAAAGTGAGAAGGGTCAAGCTTTAGGCAACCCAGCAGTAAACAGAGACTGACTGACTGAGTACGTACCAGAACCTCCACCACTTACCACATAGGAGCACTTTGTAGTTCTACACTTACAGACTGATACTAGTCCAGTTTTACCCTGTTCAGTGGTCAGGACCACCACAGAGCATGTATTATTATATGGGTGGTGGATCATTCTTAGCGCTGCAGTGACACTGACATGATGGTGGAGTGCTGGTGTGAGTGTCCACTCACTGTCCACTCTACTAGACACTCCTACTACTTGCTGGTCCACCTTGTAGATGTAAAGTCAGAGACAGTAGCTCATCTGCTGCTGCACAGTTTGTGTTCCTCTAGTTCTTCATCAGTGGACACAGGACGCCGCCCCACAGGACACTGCTGTCTGGATAGTTTTGGTTGGTGGACGATTCTCAGTCCAGCAGTGACACTGAGGTGTTTAAACACTCCAGCAGCAGCACTGCTGTATCTGATCCACTCACACCAGCACCACACACACACTAACAGACCATTACCATGTCAGTGTCATAGCAGTGCTGAGAATGATCCACCTACCAAATAGTACACACACATACATATATATATATATATATATATATATATATATATATATATATATATATATATATATATATATATATATATACACTACCGCTCAAAAGTTTGGGATCACAGTGAAATGTTCTTGTTTTAATGGAGTATCTTCTTCCTTAACACAACAATGGACTGACGGGTCTCTAAAGAAAGTTGTTTCTTTCTGGTCATTTTGAGTCGGTCAGCAAGCCATCAACTGCTGATCTTCAGATACTAAACTAACCTAGAATGTTGTTCTCCCTTTTATACTCACTTGTATATTAGTAGAATGTTTTTCAGCTGTGATCACAATTGATCAAGAGTGTCCTAACAACCAATTAGTCCAATAACATCCTTAACTTGGATTGGCGGTCGTACCAGGAGATTTAGACAGAGGACTGAGAATTACTGATAATAGAACTATATGTAAAATAAGCCTCTATACAAAAATAGACTTTAATACAAACATTTTTATTCTTTAAAAATCATCTGATACACTTACATTAATTGTGAAATGAACACTATTGTTTCTGAATTACTTGAAAAGAAATTCTAAAGTGATCCTAAACTTTTGAGCGGTTGTGCATATATATATACATGTATATATATATATCTCAACCAAACTAATTAACACACATATGTTTAGTGTACTGCCAGTAATGCCACCCCAGCCTGGTGTGTATGTGTGTGTGTGTAGGCCGGTCACATGGACAGGAAGAGCTGTCAACACAAACCGAAACTCGTACATGGGTTGCCCTTGGTTACAACATTTGTGTCATCCCACGAGCTGTGACTCACTAAAGGTTTTTCCACTAAATAATACAGTAAATGATCAGACGCCGCGCAGCTTCATCACAACGAGCGGCATCTGTGCAGGTTTGCAGTTCGAGGGTCTCCAAGATGATGAAAACGTGAGCTTTTTGTCATACCGGGATATTTAGCTGCTCTGAAAAGTTTCGCTTTTTCACAGAAGATGTTCCTTTTTTTCCAAATTCATTTCTAAACCTTGTATTCAGGGAATTCATGATTGTTACTGTCTGTAACACAGAAAACTTTCAAAAAAGTTCCTTCGAATGTACGTGATTTAAATATGCCTGTCACGTCTTGTGCTGTTTGATTGTTGGTGTATTGTGTGTTGTGGATATGTAGACGGTGATTATCACAGACTCCTGCACTCTCTGGTTCTGCCTGCACTCTGAACCTGGAGTCTAATAAACAGACTTTGAATTTGTGTCCTTTGACTGAACTTTGGAGGTGTGACTTAAGGTTTTCCTTGAGAAATTGTAATAATACTAAATACTATATACTAAATACTAGATATTACTTAAAGTCAAATGTTACATTCCTTTTGTGTTTGCATATACATAACATGTAAAAACAGTTTTTCACCCATTATCTTCCTCCCAGCCAATCCCAGTATCATCGGCAGAGGCAGTGTACACCATGGACAAGTCAACAAACCATTGCATGGCCAACACACACTCACACCTACGGTAGTTTAGAGTGAGGATCTTAACATTCATGTGTTTGGACTGTGGGAGGAAACCAGAGTACCCGGAGGAACCCACTCAAGCACAGAGAGAACATACACACTCCACACAGAACCACCCGGACCGGGAATCCAACCCAGATCATCTTACTGTGAGGAGACAGTGCTGACCACTACACCACCATACTAACCACTACACCACCATACTAACCACTACACCACCATACTAACCACTACACCACCATACTGACCACTACACCACCGTACTAACCACTACACCACCATACTGACCACTACACCACCATACTAACCACTACACCACCTTACTAACCACTACACCACCATACTGACCACTACACCACCATACTGACCACTACACCACCATACTGACCACTACACCACCATACTAACCACTACACCACCGTACTAATCACTACACCACCGTACTAAACACTACACCACCGTACTAACCACTACACCATCGTACTAACCACTACACCACCGTACTAAACACTACACCACCATACTAACCACTACACCACCATACTAACCACTACACCACCATACTAAACACTACACCACCGTACTAACCACTACACCATCGTACTAACCACTACACCACCGTACTAAACACTACACCACCATACTAACCACTACACCACCATACTAACCACTACACCACCGTACTAACCACTACACCACCGTACTAATCACTACACCACCGTACTAACCACTACACCACCGTACTAACCACTACACCACCGTACTAATCACTACACCACCATACTAATCACTACACCAACGTACTAACCACAAAACCACCGTACTAACCACTACACCACCATACTAACCACTACACCACCGTGTTAACCACTACACCACCGTACTCTCCACTACACCACCGCACTCTCCACTACACCACCGTACTAACCACTACATTACCGTACTAAACACTACACCACGGTACTAACCACTACACCACCGTACTAACCACTACACCACCGTACTAACCACTACACCACTGTACTAACCACTACACCACCATACTAATCACTACACCACCATACTAACCACAACACCACCGTACTAACCACTACACCACCGTACTAAACACTACACCACCGTACTAAACACTACACCACCATACTAACCACTACACCACCATACTAACCACTACACCATCGTACTAACCACTACACCACCGTACTAAACACTACACCACCATAGTAACCACTACACCACCATACTAACCACTACACCACCGTACTAACCACTACACTTCCGTGCTCTGTACTTTCAGTGTAAGTGAATGTAAAGAGGTTTCATCCCAATTATTTTGGAGCATTTCTATTGGTCCATTTATCATAAAACTCTCACAGCATGTAAAGAGCAGCTATGATGTTTAAGTAAAATAGCAAATGAAAGAAAATGGATATAATATAACAGAATAAAATAAAGAAAGAAAGAGACACCAAAATGGACCGTTTGCTGGTTTTCAGCATTAGCAGCATTCACAGTACTATACAGAGGACCATGGAAAGACCCCACAAAGGCAGCAAAACCCACTAGCATGTGCACGAGGGTGGGTATAAAGATCAGCTGCAGGTCTGCTGTTAGCATTTGCTGCCAAGGCCTGAACTCACGGAGACAAACAGGATCAGAGCAGTCACACCTAACTGGTTGCTTTCTCTTCCCCAAGCCCAGTCAATCTCCTGACCAATCAGATCGCTCGGTCAGCTCCCCCCAGCCGGCCCTTTGTTTGCATTCTCTTTTGTGTGACATCACCAGAGCCCCCGACATCGCCACGCTCCGATTGGCCCGGACAGGATGAATTTTGCTGATTAGGTTCAAAGATCACAGCGGGTTGCCAGTGGTTGACATCATTAGCTGGACTTTTGCCAGCAACCGTGAACTGACCAGCGGAGCCCAGCAGAAAAACATCCCATTCACTGCCACTGGACCAGGAGCCTGAATTAACAAGCAGTTTTTCAACAGCACAGACGTAACATTTTGGGGCCCAAAGTAACATCCTAGATGGGGGGTCGGGGGTTCAGAGGGGGGGGTCAGGGCTTTCTTGAACCCACTCACCCCAACCATTGTCGCTGCCAAGAGACAAACAAGTGTCTTCAAAATAGTAGCTTACAGTAGAGGACAAAACCTGTCTTCACTTTCAATGTAAGTCAAGGGAACCAGAATTGTTTCCAAGCTGTTTTGGAGCATTTCTATTGGTCCATTAATCATGAAATTTTGAGACGATGTAAACGGCAGCCGCCGTGTTTAAATGATGTTGATAAATAAACGTCAACAAATATGGAGAAACATATTTTGTTTGGAAAGTGATGATATGTGTTGAGCATAAGTTGTGTTGAGGTAAGATAATAAAAAAGATCATTCCTGTAGGAAGTCCTTGTCATTTAGCACTAGCTAATGGTAACAGCTGAGGTAAATAAATTGACGATAATGTTCTAGAAGCTTTTGGCAGTGACCACATTTTAACACTAACAGCTGAGATAATATGGAAATGGATGTTCTATAAGGTTCTTGCTGTTTAGCACTAGCTATCGCTAACAGCTGTGGTAATAGAAATGTAAGGTTCTAGTTAGTTCTTGGCATTTAGCACTATAGTTAATGCTAACAGCTGAGGTAATATATTAAAAAAGAGGTAAGGTTCGACATAGCGCTTGGCATTTAGCACTAGCTAACACTAACAGCTAAAGAATGAACCTCAGCACACAGTCTAATGACACTTCTAAACCTCCTTCGTTCATTTTAGTTTAATCTTATTGATATTTCTTGTTTCTTTTAACTGATTTATTTTATTTCTTATTTCTTTTAACTGATTTATTTTAATGCTCTAATGATTGATATTTCTTATTTCTTCATTTATGTAAAGCATTTTGTGTTGCCACTGTGTATGATAGGTGCTATACAAATAAACTTGCCTTGCCTAGTCAGCTCTTGGCTATAGCACTAGCTAACGCTTACAACTGAGGTACCAACTGAGATGTAAGGTTCTAAATAGCTCTTAGAATTTAGCACTAGCTAACGCTTACAGCTGAGGTACCAACTGAGATGTAAGGTTCTAAATAGCTCTTAGAATTTAGCACTATCTTATGCTAATAGCTGAGGTAAAAGAGATGTAAGGTTCTTGATAGCTCTTGGTATTTAGCACTAGGTAACGCTAACAGCTGAGGTACCAACAGAGATGTAAGGTACTTGATAGCTCTTGGTATTTAGTACTAGCTAATGCTAATAGCTGAGGTAAAAGAGATGTAAGGTTCTAAATAGCTCTTGGTATTTAGCACTAGCTAATGCTAATAGCTGAGGTAAAAGAGATGTAAGGTTCTAAATAGCTCTTGGCATTTAGCACTAGCTAATGCTAATAGCTGAGGTAAAAGAGATGTAAGGTTCTTGATAGCTCTTGGTATTTAGCACTAGCTAATGCTAATAGCTGAGGTAAAAGAGATGTAAGGTTCTAAATAGCTCTTGGCATTTAGCACTAGCTAATGCTAATAGCTGAGGTAAAAGAGATGTAAGGTTCTAAATAGCTCTTGGCATTTAGCACTAGCTAATGTTAATAGCTGAGGTAAAAGAGATGTAAGGTTCTTGATAGCTTTTGGTATTTAGCCCTAGTTAATGCTGACGGCTGAGGTAATATACCAACAGAGATGTAAGGTTCTAGTTAGTTCTTGGCATTTAGCACTAGCTAATGCTAACAGCTGAAGTAATATGCCAACAGAGATAGCTGTTGGTATTTAGCACAAGCTAACGCTAACAGCTGAGGGAATATATTAACGAAGATGTAATGTATTAGATAGTTTGTGAACTAACGCTAACAGCTGAGGTAATGTATTAAAAGAGATATAAGGTTCTAGATAGCTCTCGCTGCAGGACTCACAGTATTTGGATTTGTTAGTTGAAGGTCTGTAAAATGCGCTTAATCTGATTAGCAGGTAAATCAAGTGAGAGTAAAATTAGAGAGTGTGTATTGGGATTGGGAAAATTCACTTATAAAGTTTATAAGAAAGTGCCCGACAGCATCAGAGCTGGTCCCGCTCCTCTGGGGGGTTAAGGGAGCTTCACCTTGTGGCTGATTACATTTGTATACATTTGAAAACCAACATTAATGTCTCAGCAGCAGGAACAGATGAATAAACTCGAGATCAGCTTGTGTGAAGTTCAGGTTAGAACTGAATCACCCGCCCAGTCTCACTTTTACACACACACTCTGTCACACGTGCTCTATGGTCCCGAAGGCTTCAGCGGTTCTCAAATCGAGAGAGAGGAAAGAACAACAGAGCAGGAACGGAATGATGGAGAGAGAGAGAGCAGAGTGACGGAGTGAGAACAGAGTGATTGAAAGAGAGCAGAGCGAATGTCCTGATTGCTTTGGAGCACACTGAGTGTTGATCTTCACTGCTGGCCGGGGTGGAAGTGTGGAAAAATAAGCTGCGAGGGGGAAGAAAAGAAGGCCCGAACGAGGAATGTACCGACTTTATTTGTTCTGTCCGCACCCCCTGCACCCCCTTCACCCCTGCACCCCCTCCTGCCTCCTCCCTCCTCCCTGTATCTGAGAGGAGAAACGAAGGCGTGTGTAATGTAAACCTTTTGGATGGCAGTGTCACGCTGGAAGTTCACACAGTGACAACGTTCCGAATCACACACACACACACACACACACACACACACACACACACACACACACACACATTCCCAAAGCAGCAAACTGACATGTAGTAGTTATACTGCCTCTCTCTCTCACTCTCTCTCTATCTATTTCTATATGACTCTTTATCTTTCTCTCTCTCTCTCTCTCTCTCTGTACTTCTCTCTATTTCTATATGACTCTTTATCGTTCTATCTTTCTCACTCTCTCTCTCTCTGTACTTCTCTCTATTTCTATATAACTCTTTATCTTTCTATCTTTCTCACTCTCTCTCTCTCTCTGTACTTCTCTCTCTATTTCTATCTAACTATTTAACTTTCTATCTCTCTCTATAACTTTCTCTCTCTGTATTTCTCTCTCTTTCTCTACAACTATCTTTCCATCTCTCTTTGACTCTCTCTCTTTCTGTATTTCTCTCTCTTTGTCTATATCTCTTTATCTTTCTATCTCTTTTTAACTCTCTCTGTATTTCTCTTTCTTTCTCTCTATTTTTCTATAAATCTCTATGTCTCTCTTTCACTATCTATCCTATATTTCTATCTATATATCTATCTCTTTTACTGTCTTTTTTGTTCCACCTGTCTCTCTCTTTCTTTCTTTCTGTTTTCCTTTTGTTTTGTTTCTCTTTTGCCGGTATTGTTCTCTCTGCATTTCCTTCATTCTTTCTTTCTCTCTTTTTCTTTCTTTTTTCTTTCTTTCTTAATTTCTTTCTGAATCTTTCTTTCATTTTTCCTTCTCTCTGCCTTTCTTTATTTTTCTTTCATTTTCTTTCTTTCTTTCTTTCTTTCTTTTTCTTACTGTAATAATGTGTCAATATCTGAAAAACTGATATGATAATCATAAGCTGTATCTACTGTAGCCTCATAGCAGGTCTATGACGAGTCTTAGTTGTGAATGAGAAACATTCTGGGAATCTTTTTATCTCAGAGTTGAATCTGCTGAGTTAATAGTGACTAAGTGACTGCGGTGATTTGCTCTCAGTGATTAAATGAAAATCATGTTAGTACATGACCACTAAACTGCTGATGGGTTACAGTGAGTTACGGTAAACCTACAAAGCCCTTCAACAGCCCTTAAAATCTTTGATCTTTATATAAAATTACAGAACTTTATGCTGTGGACCAGCTGCACATGGTCACTCTGCCCAAGGCCAAGCATCGGCTAGAAGTGGGTAAAGCATCCACTGCAAAGTCCTTCTCAGAGGAGTAGAGGTTGTTAGCTGGACAGGAACGGTGGAGAACATCTCACAGAAGATACAGTGTGTAGTCAGCAGTCTTTCCGTCAGTCTGTCTGTCTGTGTATTTGGCCTCTAGTGTTGTGTCTCAGGCTTCGGTTGAGTTGAACTGCATTTGCTCCTTAAGCTTCCTGCCAAGATGACACTGGGCTTCTGGAAAACAGCTTGCAGGATGGATGGACGGCTGGCTTTTCTTCTCCCTCTAGACCTAAAAGGACTGCATTGCATGTGTCTGTATGGTGTCTGTGTGTCTGGCAGTGCTGATTTCAGTCATGTGGTTGGACGCTTCATCTAGCTGCTGCTGCTGCTGCTGGTTTTCAGCCACATGTTACTGTATTATGTAACTTGGACGAAGGCGGCCGTTATGAGTTTTGCAGCCGCATCTGGATCAAGTAGACTTTTACAGTGGGAGCAAGTGTGAAGGTGGTGAAGGGAGTTTATATGATGGTTATCAGAAGTAGATTCATTGCACTGTCATGTTGCTGTTCTTCAGGCTCACATAATCATAATCGAACACTGTTATAAGGAAAAACTTTACTTCTCATCTGTAAAGAAGAAGAAGAAGCGTCTATTCCAAGTCACGTTGAGCTATTTGTATTGGTTTATTCACGAACAGTGCAGGTCCTGTAGGCATTATATACAACTTTACAGGAGAGGCCAAAAACCTACTTCACTTTTAATGTAGGCCAATGGAACCAGAACGTTTTCCAAGCTATTTTGAAGTATTTCTATTGGTCCAGTCATCAGGAAACTTTAAGACAAAGGTAAACGGCAGCAGTCTTGTTCAAATGATGAAAAAAATAAAAATTGACAAAAATTAAGCTACATGCTTTTCTTTGGACCACCATGATATACATGTAAGCCCTTTTTGGCCAAAGCCTTTCTAATATAGCTATTTATAGTATTTAAATGACAACAAATTCCAATAAGCAGAAAATTTGTAGTTTATTACATAATAAAACATATTACATATTTATTATTACATGTCACAAAATACTGTTAACTGTAAATAAAGTAATTGTTTGAGTTTTGGTGTCTAGTTTATAAGAGTTATAAATAAATATGCATAATAAAACAATACCATTCTTGTTTTTTGGTCAAACCACAATTTTCTAGTCATATTAAGACCTGAAATCTGAATATTTCACAGTTTGGATGTCTTGCTGTTTTGCTGTAGTGGGTTATTACATGTAATTATTCTAGGATTTATAATAACACTTCTTAATAAATACGTATTTATGCTACAATTAGAAATAATGCCTTAGAATGTCTGTTATAAGCTTTAATAATCATGCATAACACTTCATAATGTTTTTAAAATATCACACTCATAAAAGCATTATAAACATGAGTGTTGTTATTTATTATTACACGCTATAACAAAGTTCTGCTATAGTGTCATCTCCACAGACTGGAGTGATACATCTAAGTACATATTTGTTGGGTAAAATCACTTCCAGGACAAGAGGGAAGATTCTAATATTGAGTGAGAGATAAAAGATGACTATTGGATGCTCAAATTCTTTAAAAAATATTATTTATTTGAATTATAATTTTAAAGCACAACATTATACATGGGGTGAATCTGATTCAGAGCTGAACTGCCTACAGATGCTAGACTGTCCACAGATAGTAACTGTTATCAGCACAGAGAGCTGCTGTATGTCTGCTGGTAGATAAACAACGATAAACAGACGCCTAGTTTAGCAACCTAGCTAACATTAGCAATGACTTTAAGTTGCTTTACTCACTTCTTCTTGCAATTCCTGCTTTAATAGTTTAATGCAATCACCTCACTTTACTTAAAACCTTTAAAGGGAACCCCGGCTGGTAACATTTGTAAGCCTTAATATGGTGTAATGACTATAAATTGTTAAGACATTGTAAAAAATCACAAAAGTATCAGATTTATTAATAAATTAGCGCTTTTATTCTAAATATTTAACATATGGACGCAGCCATTATTACTGACGCGCAATGCCTGCTGGGTAGATGACGTCAAATGGTTTCAGTGCTAATCTTGACTGCGGTTGGAAGGAGTGAATGTTAGTTACTAACCTAGCTTAAAGAAAACCATGTACATTGTGTTGTTGATGCTGTTTCAGTGAAAGGCAGTGAAAGACTGATATTAGTCTAAACAGCTTCACAAACATAAACAAGGAGAATAGTTAGTGAAGCAGCGTGTGGACCAACACAGCTACCCAAAGACCCCCGCTCTGCTCTCCTCACTTCAGTCTGGATGAGTTTGAGTGGTTCAGTAGACCACCACTGGTGAGAGACTTGACGGAGGCTGTTGGTTTTAAGCGTAGACTAAAACACAATGCAGTGCCACAGTTTCCCCACACAGGAAGTCCAAAAGCTCCAGATTATGGAGAACCGCGAGAAGAACCGTGAACGTGAACATGAACTGGACTCTCTCCTGAGAACGTTTAGCGTTAGCGTCAGCTGCTTCTCCTCGTTTGTGGATCCTGAAGGTGAAAGTAGAGTCTTAGTAGTGAACACACTACTTCACTAATAAAGGAGTGTGAAGCTCAGAGACTAATAAATCTAATAAATCTTATACTTTTAGTGATTTTTAATAATTAGAGTCATTACACCATATTAAAGCTTACTTGTGTTACCAGCCGGGGTTCCCTTTAATAATCTGACGCAAAGTTTTATAACTACTGTATACAACTTTCTTATGAACAGATGTTATGAAGTCATATAGCCTTTATAATGTATTGTGAAAGTAATTATAACTATTTAATAACAATTATACAGTCTTACACTTGGCATCATAAGGTACTTATTTATGCCATATAACAGCTTAGTAATTCATTATAATGCATTATAAATACAGGAGTTATAGGAAGTGTTTCCATTTGATTTTATTTATTTGTTTCAGTGAGTTGCTAATATATATATATATATATATATATATATATATATATATATATATATATATATATATATATGCTATTCTTATCCTTTATGGTGAGTAAGTGTTTCAGTGAGATTGTTAACATTATAAACAAATCCAACTCCAGCGATAACTGAACCAGGGTATTTTTGATCCGGTTCACCTCCAAACAACTACAACTACCACCAGAAACCTTATCAGTGTCGTTGTGCCACTGCACGTCATTCCAGGACGTATGTATCAAGTTGGCTATCTGCTGTTGTCATTCCTTCATCTGTTATCTCTGAGTGTGTCTACAGATGACTATGTCTTTGGTCCTGATAGTCTTTACTGGTGAAGTTGAAGGAATATAAGGAATGCAGAATGATGGAGGAGAGAAGGATGTTGTCTCCGCCTGTATAGATAACCCTGCCCTCAAAGAATGTGTGTACCAAGCACTCACCAAATCCAGTTGTTTTCATGACACTTGAGGATGTGGGTCATATATATGTTCATGTATGTCCTATAGGCATAATATTTATCATAACTGTCCAAAGAAAAACATGTCTCCAAAATGATGAATTTATAACTGAGGACTTCAGTGGAACCAGAATTTTCTCCAAGCTGTTTTGGAGCCTTTCTATTGGTCCATAAATATATATATGTATATGTAAGTGGATTAACTTCTTGGATTGGTTCTTGGCACGGTGAAAAGGCTTGTGTGGTCTAGGGATCTTCTGGACTCTGTTGGTTTAAGGGTCTCCCAGGACAAACAGATCTGGACTCCAAAACCCCCTATAGAAAAAGGACAGGGACATTGGGAACTGTACCCTTGGACTGGCAGACCAGGGTGATGGTCCCTATTTTTAAGAAAGCAAACCAAAGAGTGTGTCCAATTAATGGGGTATCCCACTGCTTAGCCTCACTGGAGAAGTTTAAGCCAAGATGCTGGAAATAAACACCGACCAATAGTCAAACCTCAGATTGAGGAGGAACAATGTGAATTCCAGCCTGGCCATGGAACAATGGACCAGCTTTTCAGCATTACATGGATTGTTGAGGGGGTATGGGAGTTTGCCAACCCAGTCTACATGTGTTTTGTGGACTTGGTAAAGGCTTATGGGTGTGTTGCCTGAGATATTCCACTATTGCAGGCTGTTCAGTTACTGTACGCCTGGAGTGAGATCTGTATATCTGGCATTACGTCAAGCTTGTTCAATGCTAGTTCCGTCCACTGGTCTTCACTTCAGTTCATGATATTCATGGCCAGGAAGTCTTTGGGTCTTGTTTGTGAGTGATGGGAGGATGGATTGTGAGATTGGGCCACAGGCTGGGACCGACAGGAGCAGTACTACAGTCACAGTACTGTACTGTAATGGTGAAGAGGGAGCTGAGCTTTAAGGCAAAGCTCTTGGTTTAGCAGTGAGTCTACATCCTAACCTTCTGGTGCGGTCAAGAGCTTTCGGTAATTTTTCTATCCTGGAAAGGGATGAAATGCCTTTTCCCAGTAATGGAAAAGGATCTGACCCAGATATGGGAATTTAGGGATCTTGGGGTGTGGTTCATGAGTGATGGGAGGAGGCATCAAGAGATTGGGCCACAGGCAGAGGCCTGTAGGAGCAGTAATTTAGTCATGGTCAGTCTACATCCTAACCTTCACATGCAGTCATGAGCTTTGTGTAATATTCCATTGTCCTATACTGAAAAAGGATGGAATGCCCCTTCCAGGTAAGGGCAGAGGGCCTGACCCAGAAGTGGAAATTCAGGGATCTTGGGGTCTTGTTCATGAGTTATGGCAAGAGGAATTGTGAAATTGGGCCACAGACCTAGACTGGCTGGAGCAGTAATGCAGTCCCTTTACTGGACTGCGGTGGTAAATAGGGAGCTAAGCCTTAGGGCATCCCAACCCTTACCTGTGGTCATGAGCTTTGGGTAATTTTCCTTTGTCCTTTCCTGGAAAAGGATTGGATGCCCCTTTCAGGTAAGGGGAGATGACCTGCCCCAGAAGTGGGAATTCAAGGATCTTGGGGTCTTGTTCATGGGTGATGGAAGGAGGAATTGTGAGATCGGGCTGCAAGCCAGGTCTGGCAGGAGCAGTAATGCAGTCACTGTATTGGACTGTAGCGGTGAAGAGGGAGCTGAGCCCTAGGGCATCCCAACTCTTACCTGTGGTCATGAGCTTTGGGAAATTTTCCTTTGTCCTATCCTGGAAAAGGATTGGATGCCCCTTTCAGGTAAGGGGAGATGACCTGCCCCAGAAGTGGGAATTCAAGGATCTTGGGGTCTTGTTCATGGGTGATGGAAGGAGGAATTGTGAGATCGGGCTGCAAGCCAGGTCTGGCAGGAGCAGTAATGCAGTCACTGTATTGGACTGTAGCGGTGAAGAGGGAGCTAAGCCTTGGGGTATCCCAACCCTTACCTGTGGTCATGAGCTTTGGGTAATTTTCCTTTGTCATATCCTGGAAAAGGATTGGATGCCCCTTCCAGGTAAGGGGAAAGGATCTGCACCAGATGCAGGGATTTAAGGACCTCAGAGTCTTGTTCATGAGAGTAGGAAAGAGGGGTCGTGAGATTGGCCACAGGCAGGGTCAGACAACAGCAGTAATGCAGTTGCTTTACTGGACTGTAGTGGTGAAGAGGGAGCTGAGCCTTAGGGCAAAGCTCATGTTTACTGGATGGTCTACATCTCAACCCTAACCCTCATGAGCTTTGAGTAAGGCGCAGATGAGCAGGGTGGTTGGCCACCCAGGGTAAGTTGCTCAGTCATCTGGGAGGAGCTCAAAGCAGAGCTGCTACTTCTCCACATTAAGGGGTGCCAGTTAAGGTGGTTAAGGCATCTGATACAGAAGAGGCTTACCAGGCACAGCCAACTGGGATGAGACCTCAAGGTCGTCCCAGGACCCATTGGAGGGATTCAGTAGTTTATTTTTTGGGGACTAGTAATACAAGAGTCACTACTAATGTAATGCATTATAAGGCTCATTTGTATACCAGTGTTTATCAGCACCTACACACACATTCCCAATCCGCTGTTGTTATTTCCACCATTAGGCAGGAGCGCATGCCATGCACACCCCCACTCTGGCCACTTACTCAAACACTGACAAGGTTAGCCACATATTTTTCCCCAGTCACAAGTTTTATCAGATTGATTGTGTTCAGTCATGTGCTGCAGCCAGAGAATGAGCAGAAGTAGAGCAGAGACGCTGAGATCTGCTGCGTGGTGAACTCTGCAGCTCCTCTCTCATCAGACATGTTTACGTTCTTACCTTCAGCTTGAATTACTCTTCTTCAAATACACGCGCACACACACCAATGCTGAATGACTACCAGACCTTACATGGCCATGGCTGTGGACCTAGCAGACCCGGAGAAATATTTCTCTCCGTATACCATCGAAAACTTCTCCAGGAAGATTCGCTGGAGCAATAAACATAACTTAGAATTTCGTCACTTGGCTCCGCCATAAGGCATAAGATCCTCTAATGTTTATTAAGGGCTTAAACATGAAGTCTGTGCTTTTTATCATCTGCGTAAAATCCGTTTCTGTGTTAAACTCCTTCTTCCTCGTTTCCTCCAGCCTGTTCCTCCCTCCCTGTGAACACTGAGTATTGATCTTTATTACTAGCCCTGCCAGATTAGTTTCCTTTAACAACTATTAGCTTTTCAGATCACTTTATATTCCTGGCATTTGGTAGACTGTCTTATTCAAAGAGACTTACAGTTTATCTGTACACAGGTAGGTGAATGTAGTGTTACAGTTTATCTGTACACAGGTAGGTGAAGGTAGTGTTACAGTTTACCTGTACACAGGTAGGTGAAGGTAGTGTTACAGTTGTGTGTGTGTGTGTTAACAACAAACATGGAGATTGTGCCCCGACAGCAATCAAATTTTTTATTACATTTTATTTAATAATATTTTTTTGTCTTTTGTTGGTTTGTTTGTCAAACAACATCTCAATAATGAGAAATACGCACCGGTAAGCATCTTATCTGGTGACAACAAGCAAAACCAGCTAACTAGCAAAATGTTAACAGTAGCTAATGGAGATATTTATCTTTTGCAGGAGGTTATGCTTATGTTTACTGCTTGTCATGTGTTTAGCACCCATCTACATGCTGAACTGGAGTTTTGTGGAGGATTGTCAGTCACTGTAACTAATGTTTCTGATAAATGCACCTTCATCTCAACCCCATGAGGTCCGTCTTTACGAGGTATTGGACTAGATTAGAAATGTTACACTCAGTTTGTTCACACTCTTATAAGGTTACTTTCACACCCATAGACAACATTTCTTATGGTTTCTTAGCTGGATATCATCACTCTCCAAAGGAAAACATATCTCCAAACTGGCAACTTTAGGAGAGGCCAAAAACCTTCTTCACTTTAATGGAACCAGACATTTTCCAAGCAACTGAGGAGCATTTCTATTAGTCCATTCCTAATTAAATATTCAGTAGAAAACCAATGGAAATGAAGATGCATGTTTTGTTTTGAGAGTGAAGATACTCTCAAGCATACTTGAAAGACTTGGTCATGAGCTAACACACTCTCCTAAGACACTCCAGCCTGAACATCCATGACATACCAGTGCAGACTGATTAGCTTCAGATCCCACAGGTCCAGGTTCCAACTGGAATTTAATGCATCATCCAAGCTGGAGTAGACAGGCTTCGGTCATTGGTGGTGAATCTGTGGCTGAACAGTGTCTAGACAGACTCTTCCAGTCCATATACGGCACTCGCTGTGTGCGATCAGTTAAACCACACCATCAACAACCTCGCTCCCTTACACGTACGGTAAATGTCCACCTGGAGGGTATACTTTTCAGCTTGTGGTCAGTGTCTTCTGCCCAGCACGGCACACTCACCACTGCCAGTAACTCTGCCCATAACACTGGCCGCGAGCTCAGAAGAATGGAAAAAAGCACATATCCTGAAACTGCAACCTATGTGGCTAACTACATACGTAGGTAAATTCAGGTATTACAGCTTCGTCCACCGCCATACTTCACCATTCTGACCACAGCGGTTTCTAATCAGTGTAGAACTTTTACATGATGTAGGTGTTCCTACACTTCAAACATCTCTGTATGCCTATTAAGCTGCTATGCTCTCTACCTGCACTGTACTCCTCTGTATCTACACCTGCTGCTTCCAACCACCACTTAATCCTGGCTACCTCTCCAGTATCAACACTGAGCTGTATTGGCTGGACTACATATTCATTGCTCTACCACATATTTATGTTTATTTATGCTCACTGCGGTTTGCACCAGTCCCAGCCACATGTAGATACTGACAGTGACAGATACTGCTTTTGCAAATCTTTTACTTACTGGCTTTGCATATATTATGTATTATAATGTATTTGCATTACTAATTTACTTTACTAAGTACTGCACTGGAGAAGTAGCCTGACAGTGTTTTGTTATACCGTACACCCTTGTATTGTTATAATGACAATAAGGTTGAATTGAATTGTATTAAAATTACATTAGAAGTGCTTTGGGTTTGGTCAGAGTATGTATCTCTAGCCAGTACAAACAGGTTTAAGTTTAAACTTCCCTTGAGCTCAGACAAGGCCAGAAACAAGGGCCAGTGCTGATACCTGGTGAGAAGACAACAAAACACAGGGTTACATACAGTACAAGTGCAATCCCTATTAATACCCAGTCAACGTTCATACCTAGAAGATAAAGAGTTAAGCACAGCAGCATTAGTGCAATATGACTTATTTCAGTAATAATTCAGTAGATTAGAGCTTATAAGTCTGAGTTTGAGGACCGTGAGAGAGTCTGCGGTTCAGACAGCCAATGGACTGTAACACTACCTTTACCTACCTGTGTACAGGTAAACTGTCTAACACTACCTTCACCTACCTGTGTACAGTTAAACTGTAACACTACCTTTACCTACCTGTGTACAGGTAAACTTTAACACTACCTTCACCTACCTGTGTACAGGTAAACTGTAACACTACCTTCACCTACCTGTGTACAGGTAAACTGTAACACTACCTTCACCTACCTGTGTACAGATAAAATGTAACACTACCTTCACCTACCTGTGTACAGGTAGACTGTAACACTACCTTCACCTACCTGTGTACAGATAAACTGTAACGCTACCTTCACCTACCTGTGTACAGGTAAACTGTAACACTATCTTCACCTACCTGTGTACAGGTAAACTGTAACACTACCTTCACCTACCTGTGTACAGGTAAACTGTAACACTACCTTCACCTACCTGTGTACAGATAAAATGTAACACTACCTTCACCTACCTGTGTACAGGTAGACTGTAACACTACCTTCACCTACCTGTGTACAGATAAACTGTAACACTACCTTCACCTACCTGTGTACAGGTAAACTGTAACACTATCTTCACCTACCTGTGTACAGGTAAACTGTAACACTACCTTCACCTACCTGTGTACAGGTAAACTGTAACACTACCTTCACCTACCTGTGTACAGGTAAACTGTAACACTACCTTCACCTACCTGTGTACAGGTAAACTGTAACACTACCTTCACCTACCTGTGTACAGATAAACTGTAACACTACCTTCACCTACCTGTGTACAGGTAGACTGTAACACTACCTTCACCTACCTGTGTACAGATAAACTGTAACACTACCTTCACCTACCTGTGTACAGGTAAACTGTAACACTACCTTCACCTACCTGTGTACAGGTAAACTGTAACACTACCTTCACCTACCTGTGTACAGGTAAACTGTAACACTACCTTCACCTACCTGTGTACAGGGTACTGTAACACTACCTTCACCTACCTGTGTACAGGGTACTGTAACACTACCTTCACCTACCTGTGTACAGGTAAACTGTAACACTACCTTCACCTACCTGTGTACAGGTAAACTGTAACACTACCTTCACCTACCTGTGTACAGGGTACTGTAACACTATCTTCACCTACCTGTGTACAGGGTACTGTAACACTATCTTCACCTACCTGTGTACAGGGTACTGTAACACTATCTTCACCTTCCTGTGTCACTCTGAATAAGACTGTAGGCCCAAAGCTATGAGTGTAAATGTGAATAGAACAACAGCTTCTTCAACAAACCATCAAAAACAAGACGATGCAAAGCACCATTTAACCAGTCAGATGTTTCGATGGAGCTTTGGAAGAAGGTTCAAAGAGGGTGTCACTCTAAGACCTCTGTTGGGCTTCTTTGGAGTAGAATTATGGATGACGCTGCTTCAATTGGTACACGTTACAGAGGAAGTGTATACTTGCTTGTGTCGGCATTCGTCGATGGCTCTGTATTCCATATGACTGCTTGATTAACTGCAGTGTTTTGACAACAAACAGCACATTATTTCAAATCCCATCCATCATCAGCACCATCACAACCAGAGGAGCTTCATGTCGCTCTTAATGGAAAAGCATATCCAGCCCGAGCAAAGTTAAAGCAGACGCCAAGGCACGCTCTGAAGACTGTAAACAGGGTCTGCCAGAGGTGACGGAGCATGTGCTGCACCCCCCCCCCCCCCCCAATTCCCCGTCCCACCCCACCCCACCCCACCCCTGTCTGTGACGAATTAAAATCGCACAGCGAGAAAAGCCAGATGCAAGACACGAAGAGATAAAGCTCAGCTGAGGATGAACACTGGAAATCATTCATAAGCACAACAGTTCTACTCTTTGAGTGAAGTTTTGATGCAGCCTAGGCTGTGAACCTTTCACCCGTTTCATGTGAGACCTCTTGTGAGACCGTCATTCATCTATTCCATTTTTAACCCCATTGCTAGTATCGGCCCTCCAGTGGGGTTTGCCATAGCTGGTCCCTACTGTTCACCTTTTATACTGGTAATGCTCCAGCCATGCTGGGCTTTTCTACTACACAGCCAAGTCACAATATTATGAGCTAATATCCAGAGTGACCACTGTGTGCAGCAGGGAAAGCAGCTAGAGAGGGCTGAGGGACTCAATAAGGTCCTGATAGGTGGTCACAGGTATTTGGAGCCATGCTGACTGCAGTGCATCCCACAGCAGCGTGGAGGAGGATCCATAGAGCCAACACCACCATCCACGTGGTCCCACAGACACTCAATCGGGTTAAAGCCTGGGGAATTAGTGGTCCAGGAAAGCCTTGGTCAGCTCTTCCAACCAATGTGGGAAATTTCTAGCCGTGTGACGCGTCGCATCTTCTTGCTGGAAGATCCCATCCGCCCCAGAGAAGACAGTCAGCATGTATGGTGTACGCCATCTGCGTTTGGGATTCAGACCCAAATCAGTGGGTGAGTGGACCCACCCTTTCGAAAGAGTTAAACGTACTAGTTGTTTCTTAACATATTCTTACGGGTGTCTTCAAAATAAGGCTGTATGGCTGTTTTAAATGTCCCCAGGATGTCCCCCATTGTGTCCTCAGCTAATTGGAAGGCCAGCTGTTCATGCTTCCTAGCCAACAACTAGTCCTCACCCTAATCAGAAACTGGAATTAGTACCAGCATCAGATCAGGGTGACGACCAGGTGTTGGCTTGAGGTTAAAAGTTGAATGTTTGGGAAATACAGCAGAATTAAATAGCCAGTCATAACATCTGGGCGGAACGTCTGTAAATAAAAAAGAACCCAAACAACCTTTTATAAGTGATTGATTAAAAAAACAGAGGCCGAGGATGATCGTTTAGTTGTGAAGGTTCGTGTTAGGCTTGATTTCATGTCAGTTTTTTGCTTCTTTTCAATCAAAATGTTTAACATGAAACCAGATCTACGTGGAACAGTAGCTTCGACCACAAGAAGAGTGTATTCACACCATCTTTGTTGCTTTTTCTCAGTCATCCCATCCCTTGTTTTTCTGCTCCACCCTTTCTCAGATTCCTTTATGCCCCCCCCCCCCCCCCACCCCTACTTTCTTTCCTCCCTCTTTGGCTCCCGTGCCACTTAAGCAGAACCGCACTGCTTCTGTAAATCACTCAATAGCAGGACCATGTGGCTCAGCGCCAGATGTGTGTGTAAAGAAATAGATGTGGGAAACTCGTACGCCATAACTCGCATGCCATTCCGCCGTCCACATACAGACAGCACTGCCCGAGTTGCTGTGCCAGTTGTTGGAACATGCAGTACGGGTCTTGTTGCTTCTAGCAGATAACCAAGTGGCTCGTTTTGGTCTGGGGAATGTTTTGGTGGCATTCTCTGGATCCACTCATGCATGTGGTAGACACTCTCAACTGATTTGGGTCTCAATCCATCCTTGCAGATCATGTACACCGTACATGCTGACTGTCTTCTCTGGGGCGGATGGGATCTTTCAGCAAGACAATACGACACCTCACACAACTAGAAATGTCCCACATTGGTTGGAAGAGCTGACCAAGAATTCCCTGGACCCCTAATTACCCAGACTTGAACCCAATTGAGCATTGGTGGGACCACGTGGGTGGTGGTGTTGGCTCTATGGATACTCCTCCATGCTCCCTCCAGCAGGTGTGGGATGCACTGCAGTCCGCATGGCTCCAGATACCTGTGACCACCTACCAGGACCTTATTGAGTCTCCCAGACCATCTAACTAGTGTCTGCACTATGCATTGTGGTTACTCTGGAGCCACATGTAACGGAAGCTTGTTATGGACCAAAACAAGCTACAATCACGCATCAGGTAACAGCAGCCCATATGTGATATCTCTGTGGCAACGTGAACATTAATTCTCATATTTTTCATTCCGATTCAGGACATTTTCATATCATTGCTGTCCAAAATGGCAACTTTACAGCAGAGGACAAACCTACTTTACTTTTAATGGAAGTCGATGGAACCAAAGTTATTTCCAAGCTATTTTGGAGCATTTCTATTGGTCCATTTGTCATGGAATTTCACACAAATGGAGATATGGTGATGACATGTGGTATTGAAATCTGATATATATCTGATATGCAGCAATGTAACCCAGTCTGATCAGAATTCATGCAACTTTTATGTCAATGCAACTCAACATTCGTCTTAATTTTGTGTTGCCCAGACCACAAACCTACGGGCTGAAGGTTCAGTTTTAAAACCGCAATGTGTTTAAATGTGAAGAAAATTGGAAAGAAATGTCTGGACGTGGTCGCAGGCAACAAGACTGCCGCGTCAAAAAAATGTTAAAAGCCTGAAAGCAAAGTTTAAAGAATTCAAAGATGTGACCCCAAGACGTGATTCATAGACGTGATTCAAAGACTTGATTAAAAGACGTGATTCAAAGACTTGATTCAAAGACTTGATTCAAAGACGAGATTCAAAGACGAGATTCAAAGACGTGGCCCAATAACTCCACTTCTTTACAGCAAGCTCAAGCATATTCCAGTCAATATGTCCAGCTGTCAGTCATCAGAACTTGGTGATCGCTCCTGTGATGCTGGAGAAGATGAAGCTGGACTTGCATCCGTCTGCAATCGTATCTGTTCAGACTTATATCTGTCATAGACCACATTCATAGATATTCGAACCACTGTTACCTGCTGTAGACACATTTCAGGCTTCAGTTTGGCTGCTATTATCTTTTTTTCTCTGTATGTCATTCAAAAACAGAACCTGGCCCAAAAGGGATACGTAACTAGATCTTCTGGTTTGGTTTTATATTCCATCTGCTTGAGCGACAGCTGGAGCCATCGTAATAACAGCGATTGCAACTGCAGTTTCTTTTCAGGTCATTTTCTGTAACTGTAATAGTCTAAAGTTACCTCACAGGTCTCTTCATGCAAATGCAAGTAGACTTTCGAGTCTTCAGTGAAGAATTTCTGTTTCAGCGTCGTTATTAGCTGCAGGCCTTGCACTGTTCCCTGCTACAAAAACCAGCATGGCTGATTGCCAGCAAAACCAGCATATGCTGGGTTTCGGATGCTGGTATGATGCGCAGCAGCAATAGATATTAAACCCCAACTAAAAAGTCATCAGGACATGGACATATATATAATAATAAGCTTCTCATGCTAGAAATAGCTTAATTTTGAAGGACAGAACAGCAAAAGCCACATTGTTTACCTAATAGCAACCATTCATTTTACTTTTAAACCTCTTTCATTTAAACTCTGCATTCAGTGCATGTTTGAACGACTTCAGATTTTGGATGTCAACTAATTGACTAATGATTTGCAGCAAGCATAAATCCCTGACAAAGCCAAACACCTCAGGTTGGTGTCCTTTCCAACAAGCCCTGGTTTGCATTGCTAGCTCTCAGGAAACCAACCAATGTGGGACATTTCCCTCTCACTGGAAGATCCCATTCCATGTAAAAGACAATCTCAACAAATTTGGGTCTGGATCCATCCTTGCAGATCACGTACACCATACATGCCGATTGTCTTCTCTGGGGTGGATGGGATCTTCCAGCAAGACAATACGATACGTCACACGACTAGAAATGCCACACATTGGTTGGAAGAGCTGACCAAGACTTCCCTGGACCCCTAACTCCCCAGACTTGAACCCAATTGAGCATTGGTGGGACCACCTGGATGTTGTTGTTGGCTCTATGTATACTCCTCCATGAGCCTTCCAGCAGGTGTGGGATACACTGCAGTCCGCATGGCTCCAAATACTTGTGACCACCTACCAGGACCTTATTGAGTCTCCCAGTGCGTCTAACTGGTGTCTGCGCTACACACTGTAGTTACTCTGGAGGCTATATTAATCATTAAGGCTGCCAATCACAGTTCAACCAGTTTTTTGTTCATTTCTGTGTGAAATTTACAGTCGAGTCGCATTATTATGACCACCATAATATCTAGAGCTATGCTGACTGCAGTGCATCAAACAGCTACAGGAGGGTTCATGGGGGGATCCATAGAGCCGGTCCCACAGATGCTCAGTTGGGTTTAGGTCTGGGGAATTAGGGGTCCAGGGTAGTACTTGGAAGTCTTGGTCAGCTTTTCAACCAGTGTGGGACATTTCTTTTTTTTTTTTTTTCGAAGCAGATATTTTTCCATAGATATGTGACCTATTAATAGGTTTTTTCCAGTGACTGACAGTGATGGTGTTTTTCGATTTCCAGTTCGTGAGGATAGTTTTCTTGGCGATAGTGAAGGCTATGAGTAGAGTAGTTGTGGTTTCTTTTGTTACACTGATTGTTGATGTGGCTCCTAGGAGACATAATTCTGGAGATATGGGGACAGTGATATTTAAGCATGTTGCTAATATACTAATAATTTCTTGCCAGAGGTGTTGTATGGGTGCCACCTGCAGTGCCACATGGCGTGGATATAGATATCTGTGGTGTTCTGGGTGCAATGCGAACAGATTTCAGAGCTGGCGAATTTCATTCTAAACATATTTTGTTTAGTGTAGTGAATTCTATTGATGACTTTGTATTGTATCAGCTGTAGATTAGTGCTTGTGATGATGTGGAGACAGTGTGGGACATTCCTAGTCGTGTGACGTGTCGCAGTGTCTTACTGGAAGATCCCATCCACCCCAGAGAAGATAATCAGCATGTATGGTGTACATGATCTGCAAGGATGGATTCAGACCCAAATCTGTTGAAAGTTCCACATGTATGAGTGGATCCAGACCATGATGCTGCTATCTACGTGCTATCGCAGTCCAAAGCAAGAAGTGGTCATAATAATGTGACTTGACAGTCATCAACAGATATAATTTCTAATCTGGTGCATACAACATGTTAGAAACCACATTAGTAAGTCTATCTGACGTCACTAAACCTAATTCTTTAATCCTCATGCTGTGCTTTATCATTGGGTCTCTCTGTCTCGACAGCAGGCCACGACTAGGCCTCTATGAGCCGCTCTACGTTAGTCGTCACCATTTCTCGGACCTGCCAAGCTTCCGCACCCCTCATCAAGGTAAAGGCGGCTTCTGGTCCAGCAGGCAGGATCCACACCACCGTCTGCTCATCGTTCATGGAAACACTGCCTTTTCCAACGTCCCCTCCACCAAAGTGGCTACCGACTGCATCACACGCTGGTGTAAGATTGCCTGTCTGCCAGTGAGGACGTGTGTGTAGGTGATGTTGTCAAGCTCAGCTTGAGCATCTGCCCACTCAGTACAGCAGATCTGTCCCAGCGGTTTCGAGAAACTCACGCTCGATGCCAGCATGAATAGTTGTCAGATCTGACGACTGGAGATTAGTTGGAGATTGATGTGCTATTTTTATACAGTCTCAGTCTTTTAATGCCAGTCGATGTGCTTTTCCTACGTAACCGAGCTCACGTGGTGTGGTGTTTTTGTTTTAGGTGGAAATATTGCTGTCACAAGCTGAAGGAGCGCTTGCATGAGGAGCTACAAAACCAGTATGGCAGCCAAGTGTGTCTACAAGCCATGAACTTGCATATTTCAGGTCAATGGGGTTTACCTTTCACTCCTCCTTCCTTTCTCTTTCACTTCACCTTCCTCCAACCTCAAGCGCTCCTGATCCACCTCCCTAAACTGTGTAATGTGTATCCATTACTAATGCTTTAGCAAGCAGCTATGGTGAAATTCCAGATCCTTGACTGTTCAAGCGCATCTTGCCGGACAGGCCCGAACCCGTGCTTGTAAACACAAGAGGAGCGAACGAACTGGTGGGTGATCAGATTTCAGTACAGTACAAACAGCCACCCTCAGTATTTTAACGAACTAGTTCAGTAAAGTACAGGCCTGAGTATTAATGCCCGCTAATCACGTCCACCTTGTCCACTCCTACCTGCCAAGTCTACCGCCATTCTTGCTCCCCGCACCCACCAGCTTCAACCATATGCCATGCCCACCCGCACCTGCCGGCTTGCGGCCCTCGTCAAATCCTCGCCTGTGTTTGCTGTGATCTGCTCTGCTGGTGTGGAACAACACATGCCAACCCCATCACATCCCGGAGCCCCCACACTCATCACAGATCTGATTAGAACAGATGTAAATAATCATACATACAATACAAAGTAACATGAATATGTTATTGTGAGAGAAGTAGATCAGATCTTGAGCTCCAGTTTGAAGAACAAAGTTAGGTTGCAGATTTCTCCTGGACGCCCCAGACATTGTATGAATGTGTTCAGTTCCTTCAGCAGCAAATCTTGATTTAGCTCAATGAAGTACTGAGCAGTCAAAGCAGGTATTAGATGAGAACTGCAAATAATAATAATACTGGGTTCCACAAGGAGAAGCTTGGAAAGGGTTAAAGAAACACACTGACACCTGTATTAATACTATATGAGTATTTTAAAAAAAGCTGAGTAAATAAAAGTGACTGACAGGTAGTGAAAGTTGATACCCCCATTAGCATCATGATGACTGCATGTCTCAGTCATCACACGCTTGCCAAGAAAAAGGGTTAAAAGGTGAAGTGATGGTTAATGGATGAGTGTTTATGACCCACGTGTGGAAAGATTCAAGTGGAGGAGGTTTCAAAAGATATAAAAGTCATAATAAATACTAAAAATGATAATATATGGCTGATAAATGGTAATCATAATAAAGGTGGTTATAAGTGTATCATGTGTATTCTGTGTAAATAAGTAGTGAACCGAGACCCTTAAAACCCTTTCATGCATGGTGAACACGCTTGTGGACAGTTAATAATAGTTCAATTTAAAGAATATGAAATGCATTTCACCCTCCAAACAACTAGATGGTAGAATCATGAGTCTCACTTCTCCAGTGTAACAAAATCCATTCTCCTGAATTCTATTGCAGTCTTGAGTGCTGAGGCTTAGTATCTAGGATGACTGACAATACTAAGAATGCAGAAAATGTCTCGGGTATATCTATAATCAAAGTTTCTAGTCAAAAAGGTCAAATCTGGTAAAAAAAAAAAAAAAAAAAAAATATATATATATATATATATATATATATATATATATATATATATATATATATATATATATATATATATATATATATGATGTATGTGTGTGTGTGTGTGTATGTGTGTGTTAAGTAGAGAGCCATGACGGTACCCCACTGGTGTAAATACTCTGATTATCACCAACATTTCTTTCTGGTCATTACAGATGATTGAACCCGTCCTCAGTTTATCCTCACAGCAGACTTCTTCTCTAATCTATTCATTTTATCTGGCCATGCACGGTTCACCACAGTCGCCATGGTTGCAGTTTTCCTGGCAAATTGCTCTGCATTCTTTAAAAAGACGTCTTGTTAAGGTTTCTTTGGTGAAGACGATGAACCATCAGCACTCAAACAATCACCTGCATAAACAGTGTCCAGCCTATAACAACAGACAAACACTGTTTGTCTTAGAACCAAATACAACACCTTCTCCATCAGCCTGCAGAACCGATTCACCATGGAAATGGTTCTGCCAGTCTATATACAATCACTGTCTTTAACTAAAGAACCCTTGAAAAATCACATAGCCAAACACATTTTGGTGCTATATAGAATCATTTTCTAAAAGGTTCTATTTGGAACCATACAGAACACATTCTCCATTAATCTAAAGAAACATGTAGCCATGCAAAGTGTTCTGTAATTGCCTATAGTTCCATATGCAACCACTATCTTTACTAAAGAACACTAAAGGAACCGTGTAGAAGAACAACTTTTGGTGCTAAATAGAACCATTTTCTAAAAGGTTCTATTCAGAACCATACAGAACACATTCTCCATTCATCTGAGGAACCATTTAGCCATGCAAATGGTTCTGTGAGTGTCTATGGTTCTATATACAACCACTATCTTTTCTAAAGAACACTGGAGGAACCATATAGACAAACAACGTTTGGTGCTAAATAGAACCATTTTCTAAAAGGTTCTATTCAGAACCATACCCAACACATTCTCCATTCATCTGAGGAACCATTTAGCCATGCAAATGGTTTTGTGAGTGTCTATGGTTCTATATACAATCACTTTCTTTACTAAAGAACACTTACTAAAGAACCATATAAATAAACACCTTTTAATGCTATATAGAACCATTTTCTTAAATGTTCTATTTAGAACCATACAGAACACATTCTCCATTCATTTGAAGAACCATTTAGCCATACAAATGGTTCTGTGAGTGTCTATGGTTCTGTCTTTACAAAAGAACCCTCAAAAAACTGTTAACTGTTTTAACAGTGTACAATGTCAAGCTTCTAACAAAGGAAGAACCCATTTTGTGCTATATAGAACCAAATACAGAACATTATACATAACTATTTCACCATGCAAAGAACCATTTTAGCATGCAAATTGTTCTGTGAGTCTTCATGGTTCTGCATACAACCATTGTCCTGACTAAAGGACCCTATATAACCATATATAACACATTCTCCATCAATCTTAAGAACCATGTAGCCATGCAAATAGTTCTGTGAGTGTCTATAGCTCCATATACAACCACTATCTTTACTAAAGAACACTTGAAGAACCTTGTAGAGAAACAACTTTTGGTGCTATATAGAACCATTTTCTAAAAGGTTCTAATTAAAACCACATACAACACATTCTCTATTAATCTGAAGAACCATTTAGCCATACAAATGGTTCTGTGAGTATCTATGGTTCTGTGAAGAACGTTGGGTATGTGGTTCTATAAAACACAAAAAGTGTTCTTCTATTGTACACTCTTCGAGTGTTCTTTAGTAAAGACAGTGGTTTATTATAGAACACTTTTGAAAATGCTTCTGCATAGCACCAAAAGGGGTTTGTCTATGGCTACAATAAAGACAGTAGTTTAATACAGAACCATAGGCACTAAGAGAACCATTGACATAGGTAAATGATTCTTCAGATTGATGGAGAATGTGTTCTATATGGTTCTAAACAGCACCAACTATATAGCACCAAAAGGTGTTTGTCAATATGGTTCTTCAAATGTTCTTCAGTAAAGTCAGTGGTTGTGTATAGAACCAGACACTAAAAGAGCCATTTGACACTCTTAGAAATTCTTTAAGAGTTCTTTAAGTGTTCTTTAGTCAAGATAATTGTTGTATAAAGAACCATGAAGACACACAGAACAATTTTTATGCTTAAATGGTTCTTCAGACATATGAAGAATGTATTGTATTTGGTTCTATATAGCCCAAAAAGCATTCTTCTATGGCTTCTATTTTTCTAATATGTATGGTTCTATATTAAACCACTGCTTTACTAAGGAACACTTGAAGAACCATACTGACAAACACATTTTGTTGCTATATAGAACGTTTTTCTAAAAGGTTCAACTTAGAACCATATAGAACACATTCTCCATCAATCTGAAGAATCATTTGGCCATAAAATGGTTCTCTCAGTGTCTATGGTTCTATATTAAACCACTGTTTTTACCATTTAGCCATACAAATGATTCTGTGAGTCTCTATAGTTCCATATACAACAACTATCTTTACTAAAGAACACTGGAGGAACCATAAAGACAAACAACTTTTGGTGCTATATAGAACTACTTTTTTAAAGGTTCTATTTAGAACCATACAGAACACATTTTCTATTAATCTGAAGAACTATTTAGCCATACAATATATATATATATATATATATATATATATATATATATATATATATATATATATATATATATATATATATATATTATATGAAACCACTGTGTTTACTAAAGAATGTCTGAGGAGTGTCCAGGTGAACTCTCCAGAGCTGTTAACGTTCTCACGATGGACACAGCGCTGCTCTCTCTTCTTTACTGCTCCCTCTCTCCTGTCGTTCGTTCAGGTTATTGTTTCTACAGCTGTGGTTTCCCAGTGATGTAATGTTACACTTGATAACAGTGGGGAGTTTTCAGCTCCGGTCTCCATCCACTCCTCGTTTTTACTCAACCTCGTTTACACATAAATACACTTTCCCTCTCGCAAGAGTTTGGCTTCGTTTCACAAACGGGCTGAAGCGCAACCGCACACAAAGGAAAGCGGCAGTAAATCCTGCCTCATCGTCACGACTACGGCGTTATCTGATTTCCCTGGAAAGAAAAAAGTGTTCCACACATTCCGACGCAGCGTGTCAATCCAGGGCCAGGAGATATCAAATCTGGCACACAGCCAACCCTCTCAGCCTGCAGATAAAAGAAACAAGGGACATCACTGAAGAGCAACATCAGCCCCGGTGGGCTAGACTCGGTCTCGTAACCGCGATGCCCGTTTGGGGATTGCAGAAAAATGTAGAGCAAACAAGGAAATACGGACCCCCGAAAACCCCCTCCATCCATCTAGTCCGTGCTCGTTTGACGTTCGGAGTGAAATACAAAAGAAACAAACTGATGTTACTCAATGGAGCTGTTCTCCTGCAGGAGGTGATGTTATTGCTTATTACTGGCTGTTATAGCAAACTTCTCAAAAATTTGTCTGATCTTCCAGCAAACTTGTATTTTGTCCCACAATTATGTCTGATCTTCTGCCAAACTTGTATCTTTTACCACAATTCAGTCTGATCTTCCGCCAAACTTGTATCTTTTACCACAATTCAGTCTGATCTTCCGCCAAACTTGTATCTTTTACCACAATTCAGTCTGATCTTCCGCCAAACTTGTATCTTTTACCACAATTCAGTCTGATCTTCCGCCAAACTTGTATCTTTTCCCACAATTCAGTCTGATCTTCCGCCAAACTTGTACCTTTCCCACAATTCAGTCTGATCCTCTGCCAAATTTTGTATTTTTTCCCACAATTCAGTCTGATCTTCTACCAAACTTGTATCTTTTCCCACAATTTAGTCTGATCTTCTGCCAGACTTGTATTTTTCCTACTATACAGTCTAATCTTCCACCAAACTTGTATCTTTTCCCACAATTCAGTCTGATCTTCTGCCAAACTTGTATCTTTTCCCACAATTCAGTCTGATCTTCTACCAATCTTGTATCTTTTCCCACAATTCAGTCTGATCTTTCAGCAAACTTGTATCTTTTCCCACAATTCAGAATCAGAATCAGAAATACTTTATTGATCCCAGGGGGAAATTGCAGTTTTTACAGTAGCAGAAGAAGAATATACACTCTAATAATAATTTACAACATAAAGAAATTTGTAGTAATTCAGTCTGATCTTGTATCTTCTCCCACAATAGAGTCTAATCTTCCAACAAACTTGTATCTTTTCCCACAATTCAGTCTGATCTTGCGCCAAACTTGTCTCTATTCCCACAATTCAGTCTGATTTTCTGCCAAACTTGTATTTTTTCCCACAATTTAATCTGATCTTCCACCAAACTTGCATTTTTCCCCACTATTTAATCTGATCTTCTGCCAAACTTGTATCTTTTCCCACAATTTAGTCTGATCTTCTGCCAGACTTGTATTTTTTCCTACTATACAGTCTAATCTTCCACCAAACTTGTATTTTTTCCCACAATTCAGTCTGATCTTCTGCCAAACTTGTATCTTTTCCCACAATTCAGTCTGATCTTCTACCAATCTTGTATCTTTTCCCACAATTCAGTCTGATCTTTCAGCAAACTTGTATTTTGTCCAACAATTCAGTCTGATCGTTCAGCAAACTTGTATTTTTTCCCACAATTCAGTCTGATCTTCTGTCAAACTGGTATCTTTTCCCACAATTCAGTCTGATCTTCCACCAAACTTGTATTTTGTCCCACAATTCAGTCTGATCTTTCAGCAAACTTGTATTTTTTCCCACAATTCAGTCTGATCTTCTTCCAAACTTGTATATTTTCCCACAATTCAGTCTGATTTTTCAGAAAACTTGTATCTTTTCCCACAATTCAGTGTGATTTTTCAGAAAACTTGTATTTTTTCCCACAATTCAGTGTGATCTTTCACCAATCTTGTATCTTTTCCCACAATTCAGTCTGATTTTTCAGAAAACTTGTATTTTTTACCACAATTCAGTCTGATCTTCTGTCAAACTTGTATCTTTTCCCACAATTCAGTCTGATCTTCCACCAAACTTGTATTTTGTCCCACAATTCAGTCTGATCTTTCAGCAAACGTGTATTTTTTCCCACAATTCAGTCTGATCTTCTGCCAAACTTGTATCTTTTCCCACAATTCAGTCTGATCTTCCACCAAACTTGTATTTTGTCCCACAATTCAGACTGATTTTTCAGAAAACTTGTATATTTTCCCACAATTCATTCTGATTTTTCAGAAAACTTGTATCTTTTCCCACTATTCAGTCTGATTTTTCAGCAAACTTGTATTTTGTCCAACAATTCAGTCTGATCTTTCAGCAAACTTGTATTTTTTCCCACAATTCAGTCTGATCTTCTGTCAAACTGGTATCTTTTCCCACAATTCAGTCTGATCTTCCACCAAACTTGTATTTTGTCCCACAATTCAGTCTGATCTTTCAGCAAACTTGTATTTTTTCCCACAATTCAGTCTGATCTTCTTCCAAACTTGTATATTTTCCCACAATTCAGTCTGATTTTTCAGAAAACTTGTATCTTTTCCCACAATTCAGTGTGATTTTTCAGAAAACTTGTATTTTTTCCCACAATTCAGTGTGATCTTTCACCAATCTTGTATCTTTTCCCACAATTCAGTCTGATTTTTCAGAAAACTTGTATTTTTTACCACAATTCAGTCTGATCTTCTGTCAAACTTGTATCTTTTCCCACAATTCAGTCTGATCTTCCACCAAACTTGTATTTTGTCCCACAATTCAGTCTGATCTTTCAGCAAACGTGTATTTTTTCCCACAATTCAGTCTGATCTTCTGCCAAACTTGTATCTTTTCCCACAATTCAGTCTGATCTTCCACCAAACTTGTATTTTGTCCCACAATTCAGACTGATTTTTCAGAAAACTTGTATATTTTCCCACAATTCATTCTGATTTTTCAGAAAACTTGTATCTTTTCCCACTATTCAGTCTGATTTTTCAGAAAACTTGTATCTTTTCCCACAATTCAGTCTGATCTTTCACCAATCTTGTATCTTTTCCCACAATTCAGTCTGATTTTTCAGAAAACTTGTATCTTTTCCCACAATTCAGTCTGATTTTTCAGAAAACTTGTATCTTTTCCCACAATTCAGTCTGATCTTTCACCAATCTTGTATCTTTTCCCACAATTCAGTCTGATCTTCCACCAAACTTGTATCTTATCCCACAATACAGTCTAATCTTCCACCAAACTTGTATTTTTTCCCACAATTCAGTCTGATATTCCAGCAAACTTTTCCTGCAATTCTATCCAACTACATAAAACTCATTGCTGTATCCAAGTAACCCAACATACAGTGTTTAGATGATAGTCGGTGGTTTGTATAGCTGGTTGATTGTGAACAGAGACAGCCTGATGTACATCACTGTACGTCACTGAAATGAAGACTTGTTGGAAACACTGCGTGTGTGAGTGACAAGACTTTGATGTTGGGAGTTTCTCGGCTGTCTGGAACCCAATTGCTGCAGACGAGGCTCTAAAGAGTTCAAATCATGTGACAGACAACCGTGTTGGAACTGGGATTCGGACCTCCGACTAGGACTTCAATAATGAAACACTTCCCAAACTTGGAATTTCAGTTCAGAGACTCGAGCACACTGAGTCCATGAAGCTGCTTTACTTGTAAAACATGGTTTGTAGGTTCTCTGTGGAAGATGTTTGTAACTGTGTGTCTGATTGAATGTAAATGGAGTGATTTATACAGAACAGTTAGATAGAAGTGGCTCAACTCTCTCACTCCAAACCTCCCTCCAACTAATTCCTCCAAGGTGGCAGCCCTGCATCTTGGTGGCATCGGGTGACAGGGGGACCTAACTAGGGGACGGATTTGGCTCTACAGTAAGTGATTGTAAACTCCTCTCGTGTAGAGGTGTGTGTGTGTGTATATATTTGTGTATATAAACACCCCCCCTCTAAGAATGTGTTGTAGACGTCATGACCTATAGTTACTATCACCACAGCTGCAAAGACTTCTGAGTCAGTATGTTTCTCTGCAGTGAACCAATTCACAACACTCTGAATGTATACACTGGTGTGTGTGCATGTGTGTGTGTTACTCTATATATATGTGTGTGTGTGTGTGTGTGTTGGTGGGGTTCCTGCTGGGCTGAAGGAGAAGCAGAAGGCCAGAATGGTTGTAATTTAACACAGTGCAGTGTTTACTCCGCCACCTCCATCCACTCTATTTCACCGTTCAACTTGGGGTTATGAAAACAGCGCCGGCATATTTATGCTCTATTTACACACACGTGAAAATGTTTTCCGAGTCTGGATTCCTTAAGCTCCTGAGAAAAAAAGCATTAGAGGAGTGCAAGTGAGGTGGTGATGCTTTCTGTCCACAGACGCATGTATTCAGTATTTGAACTGCTCTCGATTTTCTATATAGAAGATATTCGTTTTTGACGACTTTCATTTTTCTGTATCATTTGAACAGGACAGCTGCTCTAGAACTGATGTGTGGACAGTGTTGGTGGTCCAGGTGGTTGTTAGACATCTCCTCAGAAATATCTCTTGACACATTGATCACTTGTTTGAATGGGAATCGAATCAATGGGTGGTCCCAGAGTTTATGCATTACCTTACCTCTTATTGACGTACATGAGATTGAGAGCCCCCCTGTACTGTATGTATATTCAGCCTCAAGGACAGATTAAGGATAGTCAACACGCTTGAATCTTGAATCTTTTCCCACAATTCAGTCTGATCTTCCAACAAATTTGTAATTTTTTCCCCAAAATTTGTCTGATTTTCTGCCAAGCTTGTATCTTTTTCCACAATTTAATCTGATCTTCTGCCAAACTTCTATTTTTCCCACAATTCAGTCTGATCTTTCAGCAATCTTGTATCTTTTCCCACAATTCAGTCTGATCATTAAAACAAACTTGTAATTTTTCCCAAAAAATTGTCTGATCTTCTGCCAAACTTGTATCTTTTCCCACAATTGAGTCTGATTTTCTGCCAAACTCGTATCTTTTTCCA
>CM038706.1:47943814-47951314 GCA_021613375.1 Megaleporinus macrocephalus
TCTCTTTGCCAATTTATTCCACACTGAAACTAAAATCTAAGCATTTAGGCAGTTAACCAGGCATCACTTCCCTTTTCACACACAACAGTAAATGATGACCGATAAGGGCCTCATCATGAAACTACAAATGGGCTAAATTCTCAGAGCGTATGGCCAGCTTTAGCGTCCTCTAGCCCAAGTGTTTTTTGGACTGAGCTTCACATTAAAAGACCATTTACTGGCTTTTCTCAATAACAGATTTCTAATCTTAATTCTCTTCTTTTATTTATTTACTGTAATAAGAACAAAACTGACAAGTTGGACATAAAATTAATACTAAAGCTTAAATATGTAGAAGTTTGTCATAGGCTGTCATGAGTTGTGGATGCCTGAGGTGAAGTGACAAATTAGTAGAATCACAAGGTCAATAATTCTAATAAAGCGTCCAGCAAGTGGAAGTACAAAGTAGGTGTTTCCAAAAAAGTGGCCAGAGAGGAAGTACAAGGTAGGTGTTTCTAATAAAGTGGCCAATTAGTAGAATCACAAAATAGGCGTTTCTAATAAAGTGGCCAGTGAGTTGAAATACAAGGTAGGTGTTTCTAATAAAGTGGCCAGTCAGTGGAAGCACAAGGTAGGTGTTTCTAATAAAATGGCCAATTAGTAGAATCACAAATTAGGTGTTTCTAATAAAGTGTCCAGCGAGTGGAAGTACAAAGTAGGTGTTTCTAATAAAGTGGCCAGAGAGTTGAAATACAAGGTAGGTGTTTCTAATAAATTGGCCAGTGAGTGGAAGCACAAGGTAGGTGTTTCTAATAAAGTGGCCAATTAGTAGAATCAGAAATTAGGTGTTTCTAATAAAGTGTCCAGCGAGTTGAAATACAAGGTAGGTGTTTCTAATAAAGTGGCCAGTCAGTGGAAGTACAAGGTATGTGTTTCTAATAAAATGGCCAATTAGTAGAATCACAAATTAGGTGTTTCTAATAAAGTGGCCAGTCACTGGAAGCACAAGGTAGGTGTTTCTAATAAAGTGGCCAATTATTAGAATCACAAATTAGGTGTTTCTAATAAAATGGCCAGTCACTGGAAGCACAAGGTAGGTGTTTCTAATAAAGTGGCCAGTGAGTGGAAGTACAAGGTAGGTGTTTCTAATAAAGTGGCCAGTAAGTGGAAGTACAGGGTAGGTGTTTTTAATAAAGTGGTCAGTGAGCAGAAGTACAAAGTAGGTGTTTCTAATAAAGTGGCCAGTCACTGGAAGAATTCGTGTAGAATTCGTGTAGAACGTAGGACTACGATTAGAACGTAGAACTACGATTAGCCACATGTGTTTACACACAGCGGAATTTGACCTCCGCATTTAACCCATCCGTGCAGTGAAACACCCACATATACACACACTAGTGAACATACACACTAGGGGGCGGTGAGCACACGTGCCCGGAGCGGTGGGCAGCCCTTATCCACGGCGCCCGGGGAGCAGTTGGGGTTAGGTGCCTTGCTCAAGGGCACTACAGTCATGACTTGCCGGTCCCGGGGATCGAACCGGTGACCTTCCGGTCACAAGGCCGGATCCCTAACCTTCAGGCCACGACTGCCCCCACAAGGTAGGTGTTACTAATAAAGTGGCCAGTGACTGTAAGTCCAGTAAGTAAGTGGAAGTACAAGGCATGTGTCAATAAGATGATCTGTTAATGGATTAATTCTTTCTGGAATATTTATTCATTGACACTTTTAAACTGCTATTGAAGATCAGATCAGTGCTGGGGTCCTCCGAGCAGGAAACTGGCAGAGGAGAAAAGATCAGCGCGTAGCTTTTGGCCGTGTTTGTGTGCAGGCGTGCTCATGGTCATGTCCTGTCCTGTACCAACTCTTACTTCCTCTTTTGTCACCAGATTTTCCTCTGCCTGTCAGCGTACGACATCTACAACTCCTCCATCACGGCCGCATTGCTCAGCAGTTGAGTAACACCTCCGCATGCTGAGACAGGTTTCTCTCTCTCTCCCTCGAACTCTGTCATTTCCCATGTGCTCCTATGGAAAATGTGTCACCTGTCAAATCACATCATCCTTCCTGTTCCTGGTCTTAAAACACAGCCCCATGTTTACACACACTTGTATACGTGCATTATCCGGTTTTGTTCCTTGGAAGTCGTTGAGATCACCAGTAAAAACAAAAGCACTGGGACAGTTTTATATGAACGGCTTCTCACTTCTAGCCGGAGTCTAATCAAAGGGCTGGAAATGGGCGTGTAAAACCACATGTGAACATTTTTAACACAATGTAAGTCACACTTTCTACATGGACATCAAAGAATGGACTGGAAGTATTGAATAAATGCATTCTGTGGTAGCTTTAAAGGCTAAACAAGGTGTGGGAGGACTAGTCCTATGAGTGTGTGTGTGTGTGTGTGTGTGTGTTCTGCATGAATAATTAAGTTATGAATGAAAGCTGAGTGGGTGACACTTCTTGTTTCATTGGCTTGGGTTCTGTGCCATTTCCTGTTAGAGGAAACTGAACTGTTAGCTCACAGCGGAGAAGCCATACCGTCATGACGACAACAGCAGTGAAGACGTATAGAGTTTGTTTCTTGTTTATGTTCTTTAGTGCCGTGAATTAATTAATATCCTAGTATTTTCTATTTTTTACTCACACCTGATTGTTTCAGATCATCAACCTACTTTCAATATTAGACACAGAAACCCAAGGAAACATCAAATAAGCTGTTTGAAATGAGGATTTCATTGAAGGTAAAGGTCCTCTTGCCCTGTGTGAAAAAAGTAATTGCCCCATCAGCTACTAAAACAACCTGGGTAACCATATTCAATTGACTATTAGGTTCAGTTTCACAGCCACACCTGGACATGCTCACCTGCTGGATCTAAACATCACTTAAATACGAGCCATGCCTGGCAATGGAAAGCAGCTAGAAGTTCTTCAAAAGCAGCACATCAGATACTCAGATACACTATGTTGTCTGCATATGAACTTGAGTGACGTCCCATTCTTAATCCATAGGGTTTAATATGATGTCGGTCCAACCTTTGCAGCTATAACAGCTTCAGCTCTTCTGGGAAGGCTCTCCACACGGTTTAGGAGAGTGTTTATGGGAATGTTGGACCATTCTTCCAGAAGACCTTTAGTGAGGTCAGACACCGATGTTGCACGAGAAGTTCTGGCTCACAGTCTCCGCTCTAGTTCATCCCAAAAGTGTTCTATCAGGTTGAGGTCAGGACTCTGTGCAGGCCAGTCACACTAAACTCGCTCCTCCATGCCTTTATGGAGCTGCTTTGTGCACTGGTGGGCAGCCATGTTGGAACAGGAAAGGGCCGTCCCCAAACTGTCCCTACAAAGTTGGGAACATGAAACTGTCCAGAATCCTTTGTTCTGCTGAAGCATTAAGAGTTTCTTTCACTGGAACTAAGGGTTCGAGCTCGACTCCTAAAAGACAATCCTCCATCATAATCCCCCCTCCACCAAATTTTACACATGGCATAATGCAGTCAGACAAGTACCGTTTACCTGGCAACCACCAAACCCAGACTCATCTATTGGATTGCCAGACGGAGAAGCATGATTGGTCACTCCAGAGAACACATCTGCACACTTATGCTGTCGTTCCCAATCAATTCCACTTTGTTCTAACACCACTGACAGTCCACTGTGGAATATTTAGTAGTGAGGAAACTTCACGTCTGGACTTGTTGCACAGGTGGCGTCCTATCACGGTACCACGCTGGAGTTAACTGAGGTCCTGAGAGAGACCCATTCTTTACTAATGTGTGTCTGCAGGACTAAGGGCTGGTTTTATATACCTGTGGCCATGGAAGTGATTGGAACACCTGAATTTAGTGATTTGAATGGGCGAGTGAATACTTTCGGCAATATAGTGTATTTCAAATAATCAACAACAAAGCCATTGCTAAGGCTGTGGGACTCAGTGAACCACATCAAAAGCTTACAAATGTAGGAAACTTGGAACAGTGGTGAACCTTCCCAGGAGTGGCCGGCCTACCAGAACTCATCCAGAAGGTCACAAAAGAACCCAGATGAATATCTAAAGAACTGCAGGCCTCACTTGCAAACATAGACGAGGTCAATGCATGTGATTACTTAATAAGAACAATGCTGAGAAAATAGGCATCCATGATTGGCATCCATCACAAGGCACAAACCACAGCTGACCAAAAGGCTTGTCTCACATTTGTGAAGAACATCTAGACAACCCCCCAAAACCTTTGGGAAAAGTATTCTGTGGACTGATGGGTCAAAGCTGGAATTTTAGAAAGACCTGGGTCCTGACATAAAGCCAACTCTGCATTCCCCTATAAGAACATCATACCAACAGTGAAACATGACGGTGGTAGTGTGATGGTCTGCAGCTGCTTTGCTTCCACAGGACCTGAACGACTTGTCATAATGGATGGAACCATGAATTCTGCTCTCTGTCAGCAAATCCTGAAGCAGAGGGCCCACCCATCAGTTTGTGTTGTGACCTATGCAGCAGGACAATGATCTGAAGCAATCATCAAATGCAAGTCCACCTATAGACGGCTCAAAAGAAACTAAAGTAAGGTTTTGGAGTGGGCTTGAATGCCCACTGATGCTGTGGCAGGACCTAAACTGGGCAGTTGATGCTGTAAAACCCTCAAATGGAGCTAAATTACAACAGGTCACTCCCAAATCATCACATGTTTGATTGCAGTTGTGGCTGCCAAGAGTGGCACAATCAGTTATTACGTTTGAGAGAAGAAAAAAATAGTTCCTGTGGGTGATGGGCAAAACCTTTACACAGTGCTGTATACAATGTATACAGTCACCTTCACATCTCTATATCAGTCGTGTGATGCTCCAACATTACCTCTATATAGTATTTACTGTGCACTAATCTTAATAGTGAAAGAACCTGTGTGCACGAAACACTAAGATACCACACTGAGCTAGAACAAAATAGCAACCGTATAGAAGAAGGCACAACCTTCTCAGCTGTGAGTTCATGTAAACAGATTATATCATTCTGGAGTATTTTTATTGGTCGGTTCTTCCTGAAGGACAGCTGTTTTTCTCGAGATAAGATATTTTTTATCTTGTTTCTTCTGTTTGTTTTTATTTGTTTTGTTTTTTTTAGACAGCAACGATTTGCCATAGCAGGAAGTACTGAAGTGCTGTTTCTATGCCAACATCACAACACGTTGTGTTTTGTAGACTTCTTTGGAAGTGGCATTAAAATATAACAATACTAGTGTGGCTATACACCAGGAGTTGAAACATTGCTGTGAGGATGTGATTGAGTATTAGTGAGGTCAGGTACTAATGCTGGAACATTGCTGTGAGGATTTCATTGAGTATTAGTGAGGTCAGGTACTAATGCTGGAACATTGCTGTGAGGATTTCATTGAGCGTTAGTGAGGTCAGGTACTAATGCTGGAACATTGCTGTGAGCATTTGATTGAGTATTAGTGAGGTCAGGTACTGATGCTGAACATTGCTGTGAGGATTTGATTGAGTATTAGTGAGGTCAGGTACTGATGTTGAATGATCTGTTCTCCAGCTCACCCCTAATGTACTGAATGGAGCTCCATCACTCCAGAGAATGCAGTTCCACTGTTTTACAGCACAATGCTAAGGGGGACTCACACCCCTCTAGCCTACACTTGGCATTGAGCTTGGTGACCTGGTGGCTCAAGTGTGGCAGCTCTAAAGCATCATATTCTACTGGTCAGTGCCTTTATATAAAATTGTACACACAGTTGAATAAGCACACCTTAATATTCAGTACTGTGCAAAAGATTTAGCCACCTGGAGACCTTATTATTATATTTAATACACTATTATTTCCAGACAGGAAGCTTTTATTTACTTGGGAAACATTTTATTATTAAATATTAAACAGTATTAATAGAGTAAGCAGTGCTTTTCCATACGTCAGTGTGTTTATTTAACCCTTTCCAAGCTTCTCCTAAACAACCCAGTATTATTATCAGTTCTCATCTAATACCTGCTTTGACTGCTCAGTACTTCATTAAGCTAAATCAAGATTGCTGCTGAAGGAACTGAACACATTCATACAATGTCTGGGGCGTCCAGGAGAAATCTGGAACCTAACTTTGTTCTTCAAACTGGATCAAGATCTGATCTACTTCTCTCACAATAACATATTCATGTTACTTTGTATTGTATGTATGATTATTTACATCTGTTCTAATCAGATCTGCTGTTCTTACTGGTGAACATACGCTTATTGATCAGATAAAGACTTTTAAACTATCAGATTAGGTGCCTCAGACTTTTACACAGTAGTGTAACTGTATTCACTAAGAAGGGATGTCTGGGTGCTTTTATAACGAATATAGAATCTTGGAGTGGGTCAGTACAAAAACCAAAATGTTGCCAAAAAAAGAAAACAAACAAGCCCTGTTTGGCATCATGCCAGGGATTTAATGCTAACAGGTAACTACCGTCTGCTTACCTGTCATCACTCTTATCAGCTCTTCCATTAAGGAATTCAGTAGCGCTTTACTGTAGGGATCTGACTCAGACCTGCATAAACACTTATCCCAGCTGGCGTCGTGTGTCCTGAAGGACTGTCAAGTTGGCATAACAGCTGTTTTTAGGTTCTAACATTAGGTTGTTGTGACACTTTGTATAGCTCATAGTATGTCACACTGGCTGGTTATAAAAGACTGCACCTTCTGTGAAGCTTATCTTAACCCTTTTATCCACAACCTGATCAAAAGTGACCCGACTGAGGTTTTATTCTCTATATGTTCTCTATATATCTTTACAATAAATTAATTTCATCATTTAACCATCAGTTTCTCAAGTTGTCTTGTTTCTGATCATCACAAATCCTAATTTCAGTTTTATTATTTATACTTATTTAATAAAAGTCATGTTTGTATCACTACCAGCACACAACATGGCTCAGAATTAACCCTTATGTGTTCACTATGGAGTTTAATAGGAACTGTTAACATTTGTAAACATTTGCAGTCAGGAACATATTTACACTGTTTTTGTTCATGAAGTAAATAAATAAGAATTAAAATAATGATTTAAGATCAAAAACAAGATTGATAATGAACACTTAAAACATTAAATAATAAAATAAACTTATTTTAATAGATTTACCAAATAGATATTCAGCAGTACATACAATAACATAGGAAATGAATACAGGGTCAGGTTTAACCATGTGGTGTATTAGAAGGGGTTTGATTAGCTTGTGCATCAAAGGGTTAAGTGTGTTTCATTTTACCATTCATTCAAGATTTGGCTACACCACATGGCCAAAAATATGTGGACAGACAAACCTTCACGCTTATACAAGCTTGTTGGGCCCCGCCAGCCCTCCACCCCGTGGCTATAACAGTCTCCTCTCTTCCAGGAAGACCTTCCAGAAGATTTTGGAGTGTGTATGTGGGAATTTGTTGTGCCCATTAAAAAGGCATTTGTGGACTCAGGCATGAATGTCGGCTGAGATTGCTTGACATTCCGCTGCATCCGAAAGGTGTTCCGTGGGGTCGA
>CM038706.1:47956314-47966314 GCA_021613375.1 Megaleporinus macrocephalus
ACACTACCAGCCAAACGTTTTAGTACACTACCAGCCAAACGTTTTAGATACACTACCAGCCAAACGTTTTAGATCACTACCACCCAAACGTTTTAGATACACTACCAGACAAACGTTTTAGTATACACTACCAGCAAACGTTTTAGATACACTACCAGCCAAACGTTTTAGATACACTACCAGCCAAACGTTTTAGATACACTACCAGCCAAACGTTTTAGATACACTACCAGACAAACGTTTTAGATACACTACCAGCCAAACGTTTTAGATACACTACCAGACAAACGTTTTAGATACACTACCAGCCAAACGTTTTAGATACACTACCAGACAAACGTTTTAGATACACTACCAGCCAAATGTTTTAGATACACTACCAGCAAAACGTTTTAGATACACTACCAGCCAAACGTTTTAGATACACTACCAGTCAAACGTTTTAGATACACTACCAGTCAAACGTTTTAGATACACTACCAGCCAAACGTTTTAGATACACTACCAGTCAAACGTTTTAGATACACTACCAGTCAAACGTTTTAGATACACTACCAGCCAAACGTTTTAGTACACTACTAGCCAAACGTTTTAGATACACTACCAGTCTAACGTTTTAGATACACTACCAGTCAAACGTTTTAGATACACTACCAGCCAAACGTTTTAGTACACTACTAGCCAAACGTTTTAGATACACTACCAGTCTAACGTTTTAGATACACTACCAGTCAAACGTTTTAGATACACTACCAGTCAAACGTTTTAGATACACTACCAGCCAAACGTTTTAGATACACTACCAGTCAAACGTTTTAGATACACTACCAGTCAAACGTTTTAGATACACTACCAGCAAACGTTTTAGATACACTACCAGTCAAACGTTTTAGATACACTACCAGCCAAACGTTTTAGTACACTACCAGCCAAACGTTTTAGTAACACTACCAGTCAAACGTTTAAGATACACTACCAGCCAAACGTTTTAGTACACTACCAGCCAAACGTTTTAGTAACACTACCAGTCAAACGTTTAAGATACACTACCAGCCAAACGTTTTAGTACACTACCAGCCAAACGTTTTAGATACACTACCAGTCAAACGTTTTAGATACACTACCAGCCAAACGTTTTTAGTACACTACCAGCCAAACGTTTTAGATACACTACCAGCCAAACGTTTTAGATCACTACCACCCAAACGTTTTAGATACACTACCAGTCAAACGTTTAAGATACACTACCAGTCAAACGTTTTAGTACACTACCAGCCAAACGTTTTAGATACACTACCAGCCAAACGTTTTAGATACACTACCAGACAAACGTTTTAGATACACTACCAGCCAAACGTTTTAGATACACTACCAGACAAACGTTTTAGATACACTACCAGCCAAACGTTTTAGATACACTACCAGACAAACGTTTTAGATACACTACCAGCCAAATGTTTTAGTACACTACCAGTCAAACGTTTTAGTACACTACCAGTCAAACGTTTTAGATACACTACCAGCCAAACGTTTTAGATCACTACCACCCAAACGTTTTAGATACACTACCAGTCAAACGTTTAAGATACACTACCAGTCAAACGTTTTAGTACACTACCAGCCAAACGTTTTAGATACACTACCAGCCAAACGTTTTAGATACACTACCAGCCAAACGTTTTAGATACACTACCAGACAAACGTTTTAGATACACTACCAGCCAAACGTTTTAGATACACTACCAGACAAACGTTTTAGATACACTACCAGCCAAACGTTTTAGATACACTACCAGACAAACGTTTTAGATACACTACCAGCCAAATGTTTTAGTACACTACCAGTCAAACGTTTTAGTACACTACCAGTCAAACGTTTTAGATACACTACCAGTCAAACGTTTTAGAACACTACCAGCCAAACGTTTTAGATACACTACCAGACAAACGTTTTAGTACACTACCAGCCAAACGTTTTAGTACACTACCAGTCAAACGTTTTAGATACACTACCAGTCAAACGTTTTAGATACACTACCAGCCAAATGTTTTAGTACACTACCAGTCAAACGTTTTAGTACACTACCAGTCAAACGTTTTAGATACACTACCAGCCAAATGTTTTAGTACACTACCAGTCAAACGTTTTAGTACACTACCAGTTAAACGTTTTAGTACACTACCAGCCAAACGTTTTAGATACACTACCAGACAAACGTTTTAGATACACTACCAGCCAAACGTTTTAGATACCCTACCAGCCAAACGTTTTAGATACACTACCAGTCAAATGTTTTAGTACACTACCAGTCAAACGTTTTAGTACACTACCAGCCAAACGTTTTAGTACACTACCAGCCAAACGTTTTAGATACACTACCAGACAAACGTTTTAGATACACTACCAGCCAAACGTTTTAATACACTACCAGTCAAACGTTTTAGATACACTACCAGTCAAACGTTTTAGTACACTACCAGCCTAACGTTTTAGATAAACTACCAGTCAAACGTATAATATGTTATTTTTATTGGTATTAATTATTTTTAAGGTATTAAAAATATAGCTATTCTTTTTTAATAGAAGGTTAACTAATTTTAAACTTTGAATGGAGGTTAAAGTAACAAGACCTGGACCATTTCTATTAGTCATCATGACCTTTTGCCAGATTCTGTACAAATAAACATATGAGCATATTAGCATTACACTTGAGTTGACCCTTTTGTATAATCCTACTTCCTGACATGCCTGAGATTTGTTTGTTCATGCTTACTTTCATGGAATTCGAGGAGGAACACATGAATGAAAGCAACCTTCAAGGTTCAGTTATCTTTCTGCTACATTCGTCAAATGTTTGAATGGAATTCATCTCATGCCACGATCCATTCCCTCTCACTCCTGTGAGGAGTCAGAGAGAGAGAGAAGAGACAGAGAGGAATCCTCCGAGGCCTAATATCACTGACTCACCTAAACTGACTCAGTCGTCTGGAGTGCAGGTTTCTGCTGATTATGAGATATAAGCCTAGTAAGACATTCCTGGAGGCTTTGCTGACTGACGCTCGCATGTACCTTCACACGTTCGCCAACAGATTCCCACATAGTTCTCAGCAGAGACATACGCACATGCAGATCCCCTCGGGAGATATCCGCATAGCTGCACACGCCAGTGTTCCAAATTGTAGAATCAATTCTCTTAATATTGTTACAGTTACATGGGTACAGTTGTTTGATGAGGGGGGTACATTATACTATAACATCTTATTACACCAACAACTGCTTATTACCTGCTTATTACTACTCTATGAAGCAACTATAGTGAGTCTCACACTTTCCACACCACTGTGTATTAGTGCATTATGCATCATTATCTTTTACACAGCATTATAGGCATTGGCATAAGAACTGGGGGGGATGGGGGGGACGTGTACCACCCAATATCAGAAACAGGTAGATTTGTCCCACCCAAAAAGTAAACCTCAGAAAAAGCTGAAACTTTTATTTTAAAAGTTTAAAAGGCTCTGGTTGTTAGGTGGTCTTTCACTGTGTTAAGGCTTGTTCGGAAATGCTGACCTGCAGGCCGCAGCTTAACTGACCCGAGCTCTCGCCTCACTGGAGCGTCAGATAGCTCACGCCTGCTTTAACCGTGAGGTCAGTGAATAACAAAGATGACCATATATACTGTAATAAACCAGCTTTAGTATACGGTGTTGTTATGGTAACAGACTAGGAGGGTTTGGGTTAGCTAACGTTTATATTAACTTTAGTCAGAAAGCACTAAAGAAACTAAAGTTACATTTCTCTCTGGCCACGCCCCCAAACTGCAGACTGCTACTACACTACATATGTAAAATAATAAAATAAATAAATTAATGAATAAATAAAAGGACGCCATCGTTAGAAGTGCATTCAGTAGTGCAGTATGTAATGTTCCAGAGGGTGCTGTTTGGGACACAGCCTTACTGTCTAATATTAATGTTAGTCTAGTCTAGTCAGGTAACCTCAACATACATTTATTAATATTTAACTTCAGCATTGTGCTACAAAGAAAATATAATAAATATATTTTTGGTTATGTATGGATTTAATCCAGACATTGCATGTATAATTTAAAAGTTTTCTGACAGCAGTAGCATGTAATGTGGAGTATCTTGTTTAGTTTTTTTTAAATGTGGTCTTTAATTGGATTTATCTAATAATAAACAGACGTACAGATAATGTTGTATGTTTATTTATTTATTAGTAGTTTTGTAATTTCACATATTCTACGTCACTATAAATACAGTGATTTACTACCTTACCTACAGTGGAATCAGCTTATAGCTAATATTTTAAAGGAGAGGGTGGGCTTTGATTCAAATTAGCAAATGTGTCACCCCCAATTTCAGACCCACTCCTATCTTAATAATAGGGGTCCATAGTCAGCTCAGTAACTGCTATTTAGGTATAAAACTAATAATATAACATTAATGATGACCAAACTGACCCTGTATCCTAAAGTGAACCTGTAATAAGAAGACTTCTGCTGTGTAGACCTCACTGAAGGCTTCCATAAGCACCAACTAGTCAATATCCACTGTGGTTCCCACCCCTGGTCCTGGAGGACCCCTGCCGTGCACATTTACTGCTCCCAGCTTACCTCATCCAACGAATCCACTAATTAACGAGCCCTTTCTAAATTGAAGTGGGTGTTTTTTGGCAGAAAAACAGAAACATGTGCAAGGCAGGGGATCCTCCAGGCCCAGGCTTAGAAACCACCAATCATCTAATTAGTTTCATTTATAGGAAGCTGTAAAAAAACTATTACATTTTGATTAAATTTGGAGGTACAGCATGAAGAACAAATCTGTAGATGATTCTAAAACAGCTAAGAATGAAGCTATAGTGAAATTATTGTCTAGTATATACAGAATGCATCTAATTTAGGTGCTGATTCAAACCTCAAGGAAAATAAGCTGACAAGTAATTATGCTAATAGAATTTAAAGCTGCACTACGTAAGGTTTGGGGATTTGGAGACCTCTCTGGTGAAAGTATGTAATTGCATGCAAGGCAAAATGACAAAGAATTCAAAGAGAACTTAGTCAAAGCTTGGTGAATGCGAGTGAATGATCTTGTCAATCAATGTATTGCATTATTGGCATGACTATATAAGGGACAGTATTGCCAAAGTATTCTAATAATGATAATGACAACATGAACATACAGCAAATAATAAGCATGGGGAGAACATGCACACTTTGGATAAGGATGAAGAAAATTATTTTTATTATTATTAATATTATTCAGATTTTAAAACTACCTTTGTGTATATACTATATGGTCACTGTCCAAAAAAACTGTCCACATCTCCAAAATAGCACCATTTCAATGGAAGTCAATGGAACCAGAATTTTTTTGAGAATTTGGAGCATTTCTATTGGTCCATTCTTCATGAAACTTCCACAGTATATAAAAATGCTGTGTTCATATAACATAGAAAGATGAAAATCAACACAGAAGGAGATAAATGTTGTTCTTTGTGCCGTGATGATATGTGTATTATTGGGGGTCTATAGGGGGTCGGTAAGATCATGGCTGGATTACTGACCAGGCCAGTGGGGCCAGTGCACAGGGGCCCTTGAGATCAGCCAAACATTTTGCGATGCCTATCAACATTAATGATACAATATATTTTTATTTTCGCAGGCCCTCTATTTTAAGGATACTCTGACTTTTAGGGACTTTGACCCCAGGGCCTATTGGGGGCCTTAGCCATGCTTTTGGGGCCGCTAGCCATGATTTTGGGAGCCCTTACCATGATTTTGGGGGCCCTTATGAAAATGGATGAGGCACTGTGACACTGCTCTGACTTCGACTTCTGGCTATTAGGTGTTGTAGGAAGGAGGGGGGCATAATTTTAGAGGGCCCTGTTTATAAGAGCCCCAACCAGGAGGCCCTAGAGAACAGCAGGGCATACCATTAGAGGGCCCTTGATCATGAGGGGCGAGGGTTGTGGGGTGGGTTGCCCAGGGGCCCAGACTATCCTTAATCCGTCCTTGGGTAAGATGAGGGTGTGGATATTGTCTAGTATTGTCTTGGTATCTTCATCTGTATATATTTTGGCCTAAACTTTGAGCCGGACTGTCTCTTGGGGGCCTGTATGTGAGAAATTAATGCATAAAGTCAAATGACGTGGTGAGAAAGACACCTGTGTCAGGCTTTACAAGAAGAAGATCTTTAATTCTTTCATTTCTTTCAGTGTTAACAAAGAAAAATCACATTTAGATCATTGTTCATTCATTCATCCACTGTTACTGCAATAATATTCGAAATACAGAAACACAGCGTCCGGGTCTTGAGACAGTTGAGTTCCTATTAATAGATAAACACAGTTTACTGTAAGTGTGATGCGCTACGAGATGTCGGCTGAAACATCTGAACATGCGTGAAATGCCAGTGACTAATATAATCAGAGATTGTGAACGTTAGAGCGGCGCTGTAGACGCCCGCAGAGACAGCCCGCCTGCATAGCTTCACACAGCCAGCGCGTAACCCCTCTTTACCCTCATAGGATGGCGGATGCTGAGGCATGAAGCAGGCATGTGAGGGCACTTCCTGTTTCCTGAGTGATGAGTCATTGCTTGACAGCACTTCCTGTGACCTGAGCAGATCTCGCTGAAGGCCAGGAACGAGTGAAATATGGGACAAATGCATGGATGTCCATGTGTAGATGTTTCTGACCATGGGCGTGGTAGTGGGAGGAAAGGTGGACCTGACTACCCAGGGCCCGAGTAGGGAGAGGTTCTTCATGTACTGGCATGGATAGGAGCCCACTGACATTGAGAGTGTACAGGGCCCAGAATTGGCTGCTACGCCCCTGTTTCTGACTCTAGAAAGAAGTAGTGGACCCCACTCACGCTAGCAGTGACCGTGATAAGCAGAAAGCCCACCACACACCTAAAACACATTCCCCATCATATCAGTATCACTGCTGCACTGAGAACAGAGACCACCAACCAAATAACACTATATTATAGATCTAAAATCTTGAAGATCTCAAAGATATCAAACATTTCAAACATTATACTAGATGCTGTGAGGATCTGATTGCAGCTATAAGAGCGTTAATGAGGTCAGGTACAAATGATGGTGTTCCAGGTAGTTACTAGTGTTTTATTAGGTTGTACCTTGAATAAAAAAGCTGTATACATGTATTTCCTATTAGATCAAAAATTTCTGGGGCGAATGTAAACTTGATGAGGTTTCTTGTGGCGGTTACTGGCCAAGCGCTTCAGCCATTATTGAGTTCACTTCTCCTTTCACTGGCTCTCTGTCCTTAAATGATCTAACTGCGAGTAGAACCTCCAACATGCTTGATGAGAGGTAGGAACACAGCATATTCTCAGTAGATATCTCTACAACTCAATACCTAAACATCTTTGACATAGCATCAAAACTGTTATTCCTTCATGTTGTGTTGATAATTTTTGTTCATTTCGGGATATCTGAGTCTACAAATATTACATATTGCTCCTTTAAACTGTTAAAAAAAATGAATTTCACTGCTGGTATCGGGTATTGTTATCTCATTACAAACCACCACTTCACTGCCAGGCGAACCTGAAGTTGCATATGACGGCAATAAGACTATATGTGAGGTCAACAGAATACTGTAAACATCATGCTGTTCTATTTCAATAAAGAAAGAAATCTTCAGGATTTACTATATGGGCCCTTTAATACATCCTCCAGGACAAACAAGGGAAAAGCTGTTTAAGTGGGAAGCTCATGAGTTGCCATGAGGTTTGCGAGAAAAGTGGGGCAGACAGTAAAGACGGAGCAGGACAGGAAACGTAAATAAGGGTATAGGGGTCAATACGATTGAACACACTGTGTGAATGTTGCAAACTTCGTCACTGGAGTCATATTTGAGATTCCTCCTGCAGGCCACATTTATAAACAATGCTCCCTCTCTCTCCCTCTCTCTCTCTTTCTCTCTCTCTCTCTCTCTATTCCTGACACATTCAGCGTATCTCTGCTTTCAAATATATAACATTCCTCAGTGGAATATGGATTACATTCCTTCAAATGCTCCAGCAAGTTCATCTACGGCGCTAAAGCAAACAGTGGCACTGTAAATAGCATTCCAGCAGATAAGTGCGTGCCTCGCGTCATGGTCTTTATCTGACCTTCCCTATGTGCTTCCGAGCAGCAGCTTCACTCCGTTCACGTTATATATCGTCTCTGCAACTTTACACGAGAGACCAAAAACATACTTTACTTTTAATGTAAGTCAATGGAACCAGAATTGGGTTTTTTTTTCAAGCTGTTTTGGAGCATTCTTATTGGTCCATTCATCATGAAATCTTCACACACCATTGGCATCTTCAAATGATGTAGAAAACTCAAAATCGCTCACCGGATAAGGCATACATGGCAGTTTAAACAGTGCACTAATACACTGCCTGGCCTAAAAAGCTCAACCCATATGGTTGGCTTTGGTTGAATTATCACTGCATTGATTTATATGTTTCATTCTTTCAACCCTAACTGAGGCAGTCAGTAGCTTCTCCTTCCTTAAGCTACCGTGTAGGAGGACAGGTCCAGTCTGGTCGTGGAAAAGATGGACAGTGGTTCAGAAATAGGTCACAGTATTGTCCTGCATCAAAGAAAGAAAGAGCTGGCCAGCACATTCTTAACACCTGGAAGGAGAGTGGAGCCAAGGGTGTAGGAGCGGGTCTGACATTGGGGGGCACACATTTGCTAATTTGAATCAAAGCCCCACCCCATTACCTTAAATATTACCTATAAGCTGATCCCACTGTAGGTAAGGAAGTAAATCACTGTATGTGTAGTGACGTAGAACAACATTTGTGGAAGTACAATAAATTACTAATAAATAAATAAAATCTGTACGTCTGATTATAATTAGATAAATCCAATTAAAGATCACACTTAACAAGATACTCCACATTACATGGTACTGCTGTCAGAAAACTTTTAAACTATACATGCTTTGTCTGGTTTATATACATATATAACCAAAAAAAATTATATTTTCTTTGGAGCACAATACTGAAATGAAATGATATTTTTATTTATTCATTTATTTATTTATTTGTTTATTATATTTTATTGTTTTTATGTATGTAGTGTATTAGCAGTCTGCAGTTTGGGGGCGTGGCCAGAGAGTAATGTAACTTTACGTTTCAGAGTGCTTTCTGACTAAAGTTAATATAAACGTTAGCTAACCCAAACCCTCCTAGTCTGTTACCATAACAACACATTATACTAAAGCTGTTTTATTACAGTATATATGGTGATCATTGCTATCACTGACCTCACGGTTAAACCTGCTGTCAGAAAACTTTTAAACTATACATGCTTTGTCTGGTTTATATACATATATAACCAAAAAAAAATATTATAATTTCTTTGGAGCACAATACTGAAATGAAATGATAAATAAATGTATGTTAAGGTTTCCTCACTAGACTAGACTAATATTAATGTTAGACAGTAAGGCTGTGTCCCAAACAGCACCCTCTGCAACATTACACACTGCACTACTGATAGCACTGATGTCTTTAATTTATTAATTAATTCATTTATTTTATTTATTATATTTTATTTATTATGTATGTAGTGTAGTAGCAGTCTGCAGTTTGGGGACGTGGCCAGAGAATAATGTAACTTTATGTTTAAGAGTGCTTTCTGACTAAAGTTAATATAAACGTTAGCTAACCCAAACCCTCCTAGTCTGTTACCATAACAACACATTTTACTAAAGGCGTTTTTTAAAATCAAAGTCTTTTTCTGCTTTTTTCTGTGGTTTAATTTTTGGGTGGGACAAATCTACCTGTTTCTGATATTGGGTGGAACACGTCCCCCCCATCCACCCCAGTTCCTACGCCAATGGTGGAGAACCTCAACTTCATAGAAGAAATGAGGTCTATGATCAGAGATCAGTTAAACACTCAGTGAAGGTAATGAACAGACAGTAGAACTCACAACTGTGCTT